>CM053792.1:227472863-228072863 GCA_028749045.1 Cupressus sempervirens | reverse complement strand
ACATTTTTTTAATCTAAATTCAATGAATCGAAAATGGTTTTTTGAGAACACTCTCAAGATTCCCTTGATATAATTGCTATCAAATTATGAGTTCGATAAGCATTTATTAGTTAATTTATATTGACAATGGTTGTAAAGTGTTGATTGACATACTGATTGGAAAATAGGTATAACTTTCAAATGGTATAACATTTTTTAATCCAAAGGTTGTGGCACATTCTATGATTTTCCTATTATAAGAAAAAAATTAATTATATAAAGTTTTCAATTAGTTAAGGTGGTCAGACACAGGAGTTTTTTTTTTTGAAAAAGTTATAGTAGAAAATTTATATTTAATTATTTATTTGGAATAAAAATACCCAGAAAGATTTGCCACATCTGGACATGAGTGTATTTTTTATATCTATAATTATATTTAAAAATATTATCATTTGATTTTGATTAAGGTGGTCAGACATACGCCTACTTTTTATTTTCACCTTGAAATTTTTGTACTACTACATTAAAATCCTAAAGTTTGACCAATCAAATAATTTTTTCTCTAGACAAGGCCTAGTAGTTTAGAAACTAAATTCAATTTTCTACAAATTATTTTCTTACAAATTTGTGATATAATGTCCATAACTACTTTAAAATTGTGTCAAGTTGACATAACCCTTATTTGTTGGTTTTTCACTACCACTTAAGGCCATAGTTTGGTTGAACATGATCCTACACATACCCATTTCAATCGAAACATATTGTAAACATTAAAAAGCATGAGTTCATTTCTATTATGTCCTTCATGTTGTTTTGCATGTATATGACTTTGCTTGTTTTAAATATATGACTTCACAATTTTTTTAAATATATGAGTTTGGTTGTGTAAAATATATGAGTTCACTTCTATTTGAAAGTTATTAGTGTGCACTTGATTTAAAATTCTGTGCAAATTTGTAATAATCTCCTCTATTTTTCTATTCATTTTACATTCAGATATGTTAAAATAAATGTTCCTATGTTTAATTAAATTACTATTCATACCATATACTAAAAAAAGTGTCATAATAAAAAAAATGTGTCATACTTACAACATGATAACATAAGAAGATACCATATACTACCATGATAACAAGTCATAAAAATATATAACATTGTCTACTATGTGATAACATGATATGAATTCATAAAAAATATAATACAGATAAGTGTCCTAATACATAGTGTATCAAAATAAACAAAATGTGTCATAAAAACACAATGTAAAGGTGTCAAAAGACCTAATCTATATGTTTGATAGTCCTCTCTACTCCATGCAAAGAGGACTTGGATGGATCATCCAATGTAACAACATGTGTCTCACCATGTGGGGCATCATGTGCAACATCTTGTGTGGCATCCTAAGGAGACAATATGTACATGCTTAATTGAAATGGGTTCCATAATCTAGTTTGCAAATAAAATAAAATATTTAATACTTATTTAAAGTTTTACTTTGTGAGATCTGTATCCCTCTGTAAGAGGAGGAGATGTGCTCTTATAGCCATGAAATGTGGGAGTGTTCAAGTCCTACAAGAGAATACATAAATTCTAAAAAATTGATAAAGATCATAATGAGCTACATAAATAACAATACTAAACTCAAAGGATGATGTTTGTACCTCCATCTAGATGATTCCTATACTTCCACCTATTGGAAATATAAGAGTAATTGAGAGGGGAGGGGTGAATCAGTTACTACAAAAATAAATCCTAGATCCCTTAGATGTCAGAACAAAATAATAAACTCTAAAAAGTAAACTCTATTGATGCTCGGCAAACACACAAAGATGTTGTAACTCGGTAAACACTGAGAATTATTGGTAATTACTTAACATGAAAATATTAAGATGTTATCTATGATTAATTATTACTTTAACTTAGTTTCAAGCATAAAAAGGAAATAGCATGAACACATTTGACACCAAGATTTAATGTGGAAACCCAATTTGGGAAAAATCACCAATTGCAACTAGTTATTGTTTTCACTCTTCTGAAGTGAGCCCTATTAGGAGTCAACCCTGTTAAAGGTTACAAAACACACTATTATGTGCGACCATGTTAAAGGATTTAATCACCCTATTAGGAGTGGCCTTGTTAGAGGTCTTTAGACAATTCGATAGAACTGCCACCTTGTTAGAGGATTTACAAATAGCTATTAAGACAACTCTATTTAAGAGATTTAGATCACTACTACAATGGTTAGAGAGTAATAATGAGATGACCTAATTTATGATGCAACTATATTGCTGATTATAGATCTCAATTCTAGCTTGTATACTTGATCCTTTCTGATCGAATATATCTTTTTAGCTTCACAAGGATATTCTTCTTATCCTTCTAATTTTCTTCCTCTTATCATCATTGAATATTCAATGTATTCACACTCTCTCTCACTCTCTAATTCTCAATTTGACCTTTTATTTATAGCTTTCATATTGTCTAGTCAGCTTGAATATAACTTAGAATAATTAATATTCATCTTCTCAGTCGGCTAGAACCATCAAATAAATCAATTGACCTCAATGTGCCAAAATAAAAAAAATCCTTCATTAGCCGACCCTACTCAATAAACACTAACTCAAAAATGATTTTCCTATGTTAACCAAGTGAAACTAAAACTCTCAAAGTTCTTTTAGTAATTGTGTGAGCTCAGTTAACACAGGTTCCATCCAATATTTCCTTCATTAACCAAGTGAGCTTGGTTAACACTCATCATTTGTAGACTTTCCTTTGACACCTGGGTGAATTTGATAGACACTGCCTTCTAAACTAGGCAAGCTTTGGATTGCTTGGTAGCTACAAAAAATTATCTTCAATGCCCCAATGAGCTTGGTATATATTGACTGATAATGATATGAAATTTTGTGTAACATCAAAGACAATACACAATTAATCAATTGTTTCAACAATCTCCCTCTTTGGCATTGATGGAAACACAACATGTCATAGTAAAATGAAATTTTGGAGCCAAAATAAGGAACATATCCTTAGTTTTATTCATATTCTCATCCATGAGAACTCCCTCTGTCAGCATGAATTCTATCTGCTTTCAATTTCTCCCTCTTTGAGAATTTTTTCTATGACACCACACTTCTCCTTCTTTTCAACAAAATTTATATGAGATATGACAATATACTTCTCCCTCTGTGACATCTCATGCCAAAGACAATTCTTAGTGAAAGTCAATATACCTAAAATACTGATTCATTTGCAATATGCCCTTGCCAATTCTGCATCAACTTATTGATCTTCAACATGCTCCGGTTGATGTATCACTAAAATTCATTTAGTGAGCTTCAAATAGGGGAATGACCCCTATCTTACCTCTTAGATGCAAAAATGCATCCTTAGGTAATGGCTTGGTTAATATGTCTACAATTTGTTCTTTTGTATTTACATATTCCAATCTGACTTCTTTATCTTGCACCAATTATCTTAAGAAATGATGTTTTATAGAAATGTGCTTTGTTTTGGTATGCATCACTGGATTCTTTGATATATTGATTGCACTTGTGTTATCACAACATATGATTACTGGATCCTTGATCTCTATTTTCATACCTATCATTAGTTGTTTGAACCAAACAATGTTAGAACAATTAACTGCTACTGCCACATATTCTGTCTTTTCTATGGATTGAGAGATACAATTTTGTTTCTTGTTTGTCCAAGGCACTAGTCTTTTACCAAGAAAGAATGCTCGTCCACTAGTACTTTTTCTATCATCAATACTACCTACCAAATTTGCATCTGTAAATACTTTTAAGTCCAAATTGCCTCCTATTTTGTACTGTAAATCATATTCTTCAATACCTCTCTGATATTGCATGATTCTTTTGACTACCATGAAAATATTTTCTTTTGGATTTGCTGAGAATCTTGCCACCATACCTACTATTAATGCAATATCAGGCCTTGTATGCACTTCATACTACAATTTTCCAATCATTGATCTATATGTGGTCTAATCTACCTCTTTGGAATCATCATTTTTGGAAAGCTTATGTGTAGTAGACATAGGGGTTCGAATTGGTCTTGAGTCTTCCATATCTCCTTGATGTATTTAGATTGAGTAATGTAGATGTCATCTTTCTTCTACTGAATCTGCAATCCAACAAAGAATTTTATCTCTCCAAACATAGACATCTCAAATTCCTTACTCATTTCTTCTAAAAATGCCTTGCATAAGTCATCTTTTCCTATGAATAAAGTGTCATCAACAAATATTTTTGCCAACACAATCTTCTTGTCTGGTCCTTCTTTGATATATAGACTGTTGTTATCATTTGTTCTTTGAAAACCAATCTGTATCAAGTAGTTATGAGGTCTTTCATACCAAGCTCTAGGAGATTGCTTAAGACCATATAAATCCTTGTGTAATTTGCAGACCATATCCCTTTTGCTAGGATCTACAAAACCTTTTGGTTGTTCAATGTAGACTTCCTCATCAAGAATTCCATTTGAGGATGCAGATTTTACATCCATTTGATAAAATTTAAATCCTTGGAAAGCTACATATTCTAATAAATTTCTAACACCTTCTAATCTTGCAATAGGAGCAAAGGTTTCACCATAATCAATACCTTCTTCTTGAGAATATCCTTTACATACCAGCCTTGCTTTGTTTCTAGATACTTTTCCATCTTCATTCAGCTTATTTTTGAACACCCATTTTGTGCCAAATACATTTTTATCCTTAGGTCTAGGAACAAGAGTCCAAGTTTTTTTCTTCTCTATTTGTTTTATTCCTTCATTCATTTCTTCAATCCAACTTTCATTATCCAATGCATCTTTAACATTTCTAGGTTCAAATTCAGCAAGTAAACATGTACCATTTAATTTGCCTCTTGTCATTGTTCCATTTGATTAGTCTCCAATGATCTAATTAGGTGCATGATACCTTTTGACATACCTTGCTAACATGGGTTTTTGGATTTACTTATTTTTTTATGAACTTTAGTGTTAATCTCGGGTCCCATTGTCTATGACTAGGGTCCATCAGACTCAATTTGCTCTTGAAGTAGCTCAGTAGCTTCTGACTATGACTCAGGTCCTTTAGACTATTACTCAAGTTGCACTATCTACAACTTGGTAGTTGTTGGAGATTTTTGGGATTCAAGAGGTGAAGTCTCATGTCTACTAGATAGATTTGGTAGGGTATTAGGTTCATAGTAAACAAATCTTTTGTAATCCTCTTGCTCTTTGTTGCTTTCATCTTCACTCTTTTTTGTAAACTTATCAATTCTCACATGTGCACTTTCTATGATTTTATGAGTAGGAAAATACAAACATTTGTATGCTTTACTTCTGTAGGAGTATCCTAGAAATATTCCTTCACCACCTTTGACATCAAATTTTCCTTTTCTAGATTCTTTCAAGATATAACATTTCCTACCAAATACTTTCAAGTAACTTACATTAGGTTTGTAGCCATACCATAGTTCACAAGGAGTTTGATTTGAGTCTTTCTTCAATTATACTTTGTTCAAGGTATGAATTGTAGTACTGATAGCTTCTTTCTAGTATTTAATTGCAACATTCTTTTCTATTATCAATGTTCTTGCACAATCCATGATGGATCTATTTCTTCTTTTAGCTATACCATTTTGCTCTGGTGTACCAGGAGCTAATACTTGTCTTTTAGTTCCTTTTTCAATGTAGAATTCTTTGAATTCATTGGAGATGAATTCACCACCTCTATTTGATCTTAAACATTTTAACTTCTTTCTAGTTTCTTTCTCTACTCTTGCTAGATACCACTTGAATTTTTGAAAAGCTTCTGATTTTTCTTTTATATACATTACAGTCATCATTCTAGAATAATCATCAACAAAAAGAATGAAAATTTTTTCTCCACTATAAATTTCTATTCCAATAGGTTGACATAAGCCTGTATGCACAAGCTCTTAGAATTCTTCAGAATAATATTTTTGCTTTTGAAACTAGTCTTTTCCATCTTACCAATTTGGCAATTTTTGCATAGACCCATATCAAGTTTCTTCAAACTAGGAATACCTCTTACTCTTTTGTGTTTTCTTATCTTAATTAGATTATCAAAGTTTACATGACATAATCTTTTGTGCCATGACTAGTTTTCTTCTACTTGAGCAATAAAACACGAACATTCACTGAGATCAAGATAAAATAAGTTACCTTTTGTTTGCTTAACAGATCCAACTAGATTTCCTTTACCATCTAGCAATTTGGCCTTTCCATCCATGAATTCTACCTTGAATCCAATGTTATTCAACTATGCCACACTCAGTAGATTATGCTTTAGTCCTTCAACCCAAATAGCATTATCATATACAAGTTCATTAGTCAAAGAGATGCATCCTATTCCTTTATGTTACAAGGTTCATTGTTTCCAAATCTCACACTACCATCATCATAGTATTCCATGTGCTCAAACTTTATTTGATCTCCAGTCATATGATGTGAATAGCCACTATCAATAATCCATGTATAATTTTTGCTAACATGAGAGATAAGTGTCATATTATCTCATTCATCATCAGATTCATCTTTTATAGAAATATATACCATTTCATCTTCACTATTATCAGAATCTTTAGCCATAAAACAAGATTTCTTACCTTTTTCCTTGTAGTTCTTATAGTTTTTGAATTCCTTCTTGCCTCTATACTTATTATTTTTCTTCTCATCCTTGTTTCCTCTGTTTGGACACCTCACAACAATATGACCAACTTCTTTACAAGAAAAACAAATTAGAGGAATCTTGTCTTTGTACTTTCCTTTGCCTTTGGAGTATTTCTTTGGAAGTAGGGCTTCAACAATTTCAAGATCACTATCAGAACTTTCTTCTATGTCTTCTTCACTTCTTGATTGATTAGCCTTTGATTTCTTTCTCTTTTCTTTGAGTGAGAGTTTGGCTTCAAATGTAGACTTGATATTTTAGGAACTAGGAACATTGTTATCATAGTTATCTAATTCAAAAGCTGCCAATCTTCCAACTAAAGCATGTAAAGCTATTTTATTATTTGAATCACATTTCATCTCTTGAATAGAAAACACTCTAATTGCATAAATAGAAAGAAGAGTTCTAAGTTTCTTGCTTACAACTACTTTGTCATCAATGTCTCCTCTAGATGCTTTGATTGTACTCACACTTGCTTTGATTCTTTCCACATATTTTGCTATGTTTTCATCTTCTCTCATTTTCATCTAATCAAAATGACCTCTAAGACTTTCTACTTTAGCTCTTCTTACATTTTCATCTCCTCCATAAATTTCTTTTAGTTTGGTCCACATTTCATGAGTTGTTTTATAGTTTTTTAGTTCATCAAAATTAGCATAACTAAGAGCAAATGAAATATCAATCATCATGACATTATGATTCTTCTTCTCAATAGTATCTTCAATTGATAATGTTCTAGTAGGAGTCTTGTATTTAGCATCAAGATATTTAAACTTGAATCACTAATAGTTGCCAAATGTAATCGCATAAGTCCTTGTCATGTTGCAAAGTTGTCTATGTTTAACTTGGGAATCTCTCTTCTATAAGACATCCTAATCTTTAACTTAGGTCCTTGAAACCTTCTCTGCAAGCACCAAAAGAGCTCTAATACCAATTATTGGAAATATAAGAGTAATTGAGAGGAGAGGTTGAATCAGTTACTACAAAAATAAATCCCAGATCCCTTAGATGTCAGAAAAAAATAATAAACTTTGAAAACTAAACTCTGTTGATGCTCAGAAAACACACAAAGATGTTCTAACTTGGTAAACACTAAGAATGCTCAGTAATTACTTAACATGAAAATATTAATATGTTATCTATGATTACTAATTAATTTAACTTAGTTGCAATCATAAAAAGAGAATAATGTGAACACATTTAACACCAAGCTTTAATGTGGAAACTCAATTTGGGACTAGTTACTATTTTCACTCTTATGAAGTGAGCCCTATTAGGAGCCAACCTTGTTAAAGGTTACAAAACACACTGTTAGGTATGACCTTGTTAGAGGATTTAATCACCCTATTAGGAGTGGCCTTGTTAGAAGTCTTTAGACCATTCAATAGAATTGCCACCTTGTTAGAGGATTTACAAATAGTTGTTAAGCCAACTCTATTTAAGATATTTAGATCACTACTACAATGGTTAGAGAGTAACAATGAGATGACCTAATTTATGATGCAATTAAACTACTAGTTATAGATCTCAATTCTAGCTTGTATACTTGATCCTTTCTGATCGATATATATTATTTCAGCTCCACAAGGACAGTCTTCTTATCCTTTTGATTCGCTTCCTCTTATCATCATCAAATATTCAATGTATTCACACTCTCTCTCACTCTCTAATTCTTAATTTGACCTTTTATTTATATCTTTCATATTGTCAAGTCAGCTCAAATATAACTTAGAATAATTAATATGCATCTTATCAGTCAGCTAGAACCATCAAATAAATCAATTAAACTCAAAATGCCAAAATAAGAAAATTCTTTGTTAGCCAACCCTGCTTGGTAGACACTAACTCAGAAATTATTTTCCTATGTTAACCAAGTGAAACTCGGTCAACACTGCATACTCACAAAGTTCCTTTGGTAACTAAGTGAGCTCAATTAACACTGGTTCCATCTAACATTTCCTTCATTAACCAAGTGATCTCAATTAACACTCATCTTCTATAGACTTTCCTTTGATGCCCAAGTGAACTCAATAGACACTATCTTCTGAACTAGGAAAACTCTAGGTTGCTTGTAGCCACAGAAAATTGTCTTCAATGCCTGAGTGAGCTCAGCATATACTAATTGATAATGATATGATATTTTGTGTAACATCAAAGACAATACACAATTAATCAATTGTTTCAACACCACCAACATTCATGGTGAAATCCTCCTAAAATCATGGATACATAAACCTTGAGTCAAAATTATACATACATGAATTCAAAGTGCATAATTTAAAAAGTACATAATTTACACTATAATTGTTTTTCAAATAAAAGCATATATATCATACTTGAGTACAAGCCAAAATTACAGATGAGTCTAGAGATATGTTTCTACTTTGATGATCACATAATCTAATGGCCTACAATTACAATACACAATGATGAATTAGAGTTGTAGATATAAGTTAGCAAGCATACATATCTAACAAAACAATCTTGAAAAATTACATACAATAGGTATTTGAGGCTGAGCCTCACTACTAGAAGCATCGACATGTCTAAAGCTACCAAAAGGTGAAGGACTCAAAAACAAATTATATTGAGGCCTAGATGGAAAAGTACCATATATCCCCTATTTGTAAAACCAACATACATTATTATCCATAAATCCAAGTTGAAGATAAGTTAATAACAATGTGTATATAAAAATAGTAAAAAGTATTTTTCTTGAAAAATTCATATCTATAGGTATTTGAGGTTGTGCCTCACTAGTGGATGGATCAAGACTTGTAGAAGCCTCTAACTATGTAACTAATGACAATATCTAAAAAATCAAACAAAAAGAATGCATTAGAACATGTTAACTATAATTCAAAGTGCATACCATATGATGGATGCCAACAGCTAAAGGTCTCAAAAAAAAGACTATATTGTCTCCTAGGAGGAACAATATCATCCAACCTCTGTTAATTGAAAATCAACATACATTATAGTTAATACAATTATGCATATGTAGAAGGTAAATAACTATGTACCTTATAAATTATATTTAAATTTTTACATATTTCTCCAGATTATCTTCCTCTGCACAAAGGTCAACATATGATGACATGTCAATATCATTATCACCACCACCATGAGTAGCATATGCCTCATCATCACCACCACCATGAGTAATATACACCTCATCATCAAAATCACCACCCTCAATAGCATGGGCATCATGTGTTATATCTGCATCACTCTGGGGGGCTCTATGTATATCCCTACAACTAGTACAAGTGTGTCCAAGGGGATGAATTTTCCTTGCCTGAATCCACTATTGTACTAAATTTCCCAAAAGGGCACTTGATGAACTAAGAGAAGATGACACTTTTTGATGATAAAGAGGCACTAGAACAACTAGTGTAGGAAGAGGAACAAGAGTCTAAGGATATCAGTGATTCTTAGTATTATCACTAAGCTTTTCCCTAGGCTTATCCTAAGGCATCCCTCCATCAACCCCCTAAAATGATTGTATATCAAAATAATTAGGTTTTAAACCCAATTCAGACTCTACCTATAATTTCCTAAGAAATTACATGGGTACCTCATGATTATCATGTGGTGGATGGTCAAATACCATCCACCACCTCCCTAAAATATGTTGTGATATACAGGGGTTTGTAAATCATCTAATAGGGATATTAGGGTTCTTCTCACTTATCTCATTACCCATCTTTGGGTTCTTAAACTAACTTTTTAAATGTCCTTGATTTATTTTCAATTCATAGACACATTTAAAAGATAGGCTATTAGAATAAAATGTACACATGTTTTCCCTCCATGCTCTAAAGCTATCTATCTCATAATCTAAGTTCTTTATCGAGTGTACAATACCTTGCATGCTATCTACAAGGTGAAGTAGCTGGGGGGGAATGTATCTCATGCTTGAGGGTCTCAATATCTTGCATGAGGTCACAAATGTTACACCTCATGCTCTCTCATAACTCCTTAGGGGTAGGTGGTGGAGGAGGACTAGTTGGTCATGGAGGTGGGGGTGAGGGTGGGGGTGGAGATGGAGAGGGTGGGGGTGGGGGTGGGGATGGGTCCTCACCAAATCTGTTGTGCATGAAATATAATCTACATATATTTATACAACATAAAAATTCACATAATTACTATTTAATTAAAAATATATAAAACATAAATCTAATTACATGTCTTTAAAACTATTTGAACATCTTAAAATGCATGTCATAGTTAAGGTAAGGGTTTTTTATTATGTATTAGTTATCTTGTTCAAACTAGTAATGTTCATTTTTCATCTAGGTTGGCACTAATTTGAAAAAGGAAGCCTATTTTGTCATCTAGGTTGGTACTAATTTAAGTCATTATCTAGAGTGAGGCCTTTGAGGTTTAGGGTTAGTTGAAGAATGATAGTAGGAGAGATAGAGGTAGAGGAGAGGAAAAGAGGAAGGGAGGACAGAGAAAGGGAGGATAGAGAAAGATGATGGTAGGATTATTATCTAGTTCTATACATTTGAGGTTTAGGGTTAGTTTTAGAATCACATTTATTATGTGGTTCTATGCATTTGAGTTTAGGATTAGTTTTAGAATTAGAGTAAGGGTTTGGGATTATATGGGGAACTCTCTAAATTAATATCCAAATAAGTTTTAATTGTTTTCTTAAAAAATCTAGTTAAAACCACTATCAAATTGCTAAATGGGAAGAACCACAATTAAATGTATCTTATGTAAGACATAGTAAATGTGAATTTGTTAAGAATTCTTTGGTGCACATTGATCCTTTTGCACATTGTAAAACCTTCTGCACCAACTATAATTGTTGGATTAATGAAGTTTGAGATCACTTAAGAAAAAAAAAATTTGAAAATCATGAAGAGTGAATATTTCCATAACAAATATAATAAAAATCAACACAGTATCCAACTTTGATGATCAATAATACATTTGAAAGACATGTGAAATAAAAACTATATAAATTCTACTAAAGTTTCTCTTTACATTTTAAATTTATTTTTAATCATTTTCATAATTATTGTGATTTTACTATTTATTGTTTGGTATTGAATTACTAAAATATTCTAAAACTAGTTGTGTAATCTACTTAACATCATAAATTTTACTAGGACTTTAGGTTGATACAAGTTTAGGCTACACACACAACATAATATTTTATGATTTTCCTTCACATGATACATTTTCCTTTGTTGATGTGGTATTCTATGTTTTTGGCACTAAAAAATATATTGATGCATACTATAAAGAGAATGGGAGATTGTTAGCATCCTTCATGTTGGTCAAATCCTTTTTTTAATATATAATATCTAAAGAGTTGAGCCAAAATTAAATAAAATTCCTAGGATGTAATATTATGACACAGTTTCAACTCTAATTTTTCTAGTGTATATGCTATTTCTATGTGAAATTTTCATTCAAGAAGATGATCTTTCAATTATAGCTAATTGCATAGGACTATCTATACATGTAGTTCCTTAGTACTTCAACTGAAAGTATTTAGTGTTTAAACTAATAGGGAAACAATGAAATTCTAGAGAAGTTAGTCTAGGGAACAATATTTTTTAAGTTTCAATTTTTGTAGCTAGCTCATGATGTGCCCTTAATAGAGATATAGAGAGACATGTGTGAACTAGTCTTAGTAAAAAGAATCATATGGATCAAACTAGGGCTGAATAACATAATGGATAAGTCCAATATCAATTATGGGCTCAAGATTGTCACCTATTCTTGTGAGCCATCCAATTACCATAATGTGAATGTAAATGCTCAAAACTCAAGTGATAAATAATCAATGTATAAATGTTCAAGATATTAATTTTTGTCACTTACATCTCCAATCTGAGGAAAACATTAGAAGGGAAACTACACATGGATCATGCAAAAACTAACACAGACGAAAAAATTAAATGCTTGGATTTTTTTAGATGTTGTTATGGATAATACCTCAAAATCCTCCATGTAATTTAAAATGAATGGTCATGACAAGTAAATTTATTCATTTCTATACATGGAATTATATGAGAAGTTCATCACTAATATAGGTCCTATGGAGAGAGAGAGAGAGAGAGAGAGAGAGAGAGAGAGAGAGAGAGAGAGAGAGAGAGAGAGAGAGGGGAGAGAGAGAGAGGAGAGAGAGAGAGAGAGAGAGAGAGAGAGAGAGGGAGGAGAGAGAAAGTAAGGGGGGGAGAGAGAGAGAGAGGAGGAAGCTCCTCTCATATTTTCTCTCTCTCCTTCCTCTCTTATTCAAAAATGATGAATGGGGATGAAAAGAGAGAGAAAGGGAGAAGCTCAAGGACAACATGATATAAACACAATTTTTTTATGTTTTTGGGTTTTCTAAGTTTAGAATTTTAAAATTTAAATTTATTTTGTGCAATAAAGTTTTTTTTAATTGTTTTACCTAATGTTAATGTTTTTTATTTTTATTGTTTTACCTAACACTGATGTTTATGTTTTCTACTTCAATTTTATGTTTTTGAATTGAAATTGAACCTATAGTTTATGTTTCAGTATCAATTGAACCTATAACTTATGTTTTTGTTTATAGTTTACCTATTCTACGTTCTATATACTAAATTTGTTAAAGAAAACAATTTTAAAGTAAATACAATGAAAATATAATTATAGATATAAAACTACTAATCATAAACAAAAAAACAAAAAATTGACCTAATTTTAAAGAAAAAAGTAGAAAATAATGAAATAAAATAATAGAAAACAAATTAAAATACCTGGAAGAGTGAAAAAATCAGTTGGGGGGGTTGATAGGGCTTTGAAAATTGGGCTCTTGACTCCAAATATCGCTATCACCAATGAAAATGATAAAAAAAAAGCTCAAATTTTTGATATATAAGATTTTACAAATTAGGTACCCAATTTTTAAAATCGCACACCCATTTCGGTTCGGTAGCCCAATCTGTACTCAAGAATCAACCACCCAATTTTTGAAAATTAAATGCCTAATTCTGAAGAACTCTCAATCCACAAAAAGGACTTTCATGGAATTGAGACTCGTTTTCTTGCCTATACCCATATATTGAACAACTAGAAGGTTTTGTATTTGCAAATGATAAGGAAAAGGTATACAAATTAAAGAAAGGCCTATATGGACTCAAAAGTACACCATGACCATGGTATGATAGATTACACTCATACTTGATAAAGATTGGGTTGTGAGAACTAGTGACAACATCAACATTTATTTCAAGAAAGAAACTGGGGTTGGGTTGATGATTGCATAAATATTTGTGGATGATATCATCTTTGGTGAGGATCATAAGATGATCAAGGAGTTAAAAGAAGAAATGAAGGATTTCAATATGTCCATGACTAGATAAAAAAAATTCTTCATTGGACTATAGGTATATGAACTGAAAGGTGAAATCTTCATAAGTCAAACAAAGTATGGGAGATTCTAAAGACCTTTGGACTAGAGCAGTCCAAACTTTTGGGAACCCCAATGGTGATTGGTTGCAAATTTTTTAATGAGGATGAGATTCCATAAGTGAATGAAATTCTATATTGATACATGATAAGTAAACTACAATATGTAGTGCTCAACAGATGATACATTGCATAGGTAGTGGGGATAGTGGTTAAATTTTTCACCAACCCAAAGAGTCAAACTTGGTTTCTATTAAGAGGATCATCATATACCTAAATGGTACTAAGGAATATGGTCTATGGTATCTTGAAAAAGAAACCTTTGAGCTTAGTTTCTTTATTGATGTTGACTCAGTAGGAAACATAGGAGACAAAAAGAGAAATATTGGTGGTACATTATTTATTGGAGGAAGAATGGTAGCATGCAGTGGTAAGAAACAAAACTATATATCTCAATCAACAAAAAAGGCTGAGTACATAGCTATAATAGTAAATTTCACTCAATTTTTTTGGCTTAAATAGCTCTACTAGAAGAAAATTAGGACAGTGTGGAATAATTAGTGGTTATAAGTTGTGACAATACCAGTGCCATAAGCATATCAAACAATCAGTTATGCAGTCAAAAATAAATCACATTACTACTAAGCATCACTTTCTAAGAGATAAAGTGCTAGAAAAAGAGGTAAGGTTGCAATGCATTCCAAAAAAATAATAGTTCATAGATATTTTCACTTTAAAACCTCTTCAAAAGGATACATTTGAGTATCTTAGAGGAAGATTAGGGGTTATATCCCTATCATGCCTGAAATAGAGTAGCATAGACAAACATCAATCCAAGACCATCAAAGATTAAAGGGGGAGAATTAATAAGGAGTAAAAATCAAGAGAGAAAGAAGAGTGATATGGGAAAAAGTAAGATGTAACAAGAAAGAGAAGAAGAGAGAATCTAGTTGCACAGAACAAAGCAAATAGATGACAATGAGATCAATACTAGAGCACAAAAGGGTTTAACTATCTCAAGGGGAGATGTGAAAGGAGGACTAGAGAAATGTAATGACAAAAAATTTACTTGCTAAGTATGTAGTAGTCAGTAAATTTTCCTTGAGAATTAACAAAATTGAGCTAAGGAACAAAATAGTGTTGAAGTTTATGAAGGTTATCATCAATGCCAAAGGGGGAGATTATTGGCATAATTGTTTGAATTAGTCAAGTTATTGATCGGTGGTGCTCATCAATGAGATGGATAAGAGAAAGTGTTGTCATTGATCTACCAACATAAACTATCAGTGAATGTATGAAATAAGGAATGAACATGAGCTCTTCTCATTCATAGGAGGACATTACTAGAGTAAGGAAGTGGTATTCATAATCCTACATAGAAAAATTGGGGCTAAGTATGAATTGGAAATAATAAATGAGAAAAAACAAGATGATAGGTTGATGAGACTAATCATCTCACATATAGGATGATAGGGAGTCATCAAAGTCAAACACATGTCCATGTAACCTATGACTAGCATGCCATAGAGTGGGTGAATTTTTTTTGACACATCAATCTTCAATGGGAAGATGGTAGGAGAATTGAAATTCCAATTCTTCCTTTTGAGTAGCTTAGAGTCACTAAGAATATATAACTTTCCACATCTTGAAAGTACACCTGACACATGTTACCTATGAATGTAGTGCATGAAAAATTAAGTAGAACATGTATGAAAGAGACAACTAAATTCAAATTTTAATCTCACAGGTTAAGGTTTGGGAATGAGAGGAGTTTGTATAGTTGTTCATTTCTATATGAACAAGTGTTGATTGCATATTGAAAATTTGGAAGGACATTAATCTTGGTTGAGTGCAATTACCAATAAAACTAAAAGAAAAAAAGTGAAGACTGAGTGCAGGAGTTGTGTGGGTTAAGTAAAATCTAGTGATCCAAATACATAGAATGAAAAAGTATTGAAGGCAAGGAAAAAAAAGCACAAAAGTGACTGAGTTTGGGTTATAGAGAAATTTATAGATAGGTCCAAGAGCATATGGGTGATCTAAATCTAGCTATGTCAGTAGATACTTTTCTTAGTTCAATCTTTTTATTGTTCTCTAAAAATTATAATAGTAAATCTCATCAAGGGAGGACTTCAACAATTCTTTTGTATAAAATATCCTAATAGAGTAACACATTCATTTGTGTCTTAAGTCCTTCAATCATACTACCTTTAAACATGTAAAGACTCTAATAGGTCTCCATTAAATCCTTTAACTGGGTGATGCTTGATAATGTCTTTGTGGTCTTTTAATAGGAATAAGCTCTTGATCATGCACACTTTAGAAGGGTTCAACATTGGTGAGCATTTCCTCATAACCATGGTTTTCACCCAAATCAATCTACCATGAGATATAACTATATTATGTGATGTTTCCTTTCTGTACTGAATGGTTTTTCAATTATTCTCTAACCAATTAAAAAATAATCAAAAGTATCAAAAGACTGGTTAAGTGTAAAAGTTTAAAGTTATTAGTATTATATTAATTCACCCCCTCTCTCAACATAATAATTATATTGTTGAACACTAACTTCTACCAATGAGGGGTGTATCAAGAAATTATGGAACTTTGTTCTAAGGGCTATTATTTACTATGTTATTCTAGGTGGTAGATTTTCAAGAATTTGTTCACATCATTGCATTCTTCTGAATCACTTCTACCATGATATTAAGGTGTCCATCTCTTTTTATCATTTTTCTTCCATGCACTCTAGTATTAATAGTTGTAGAGAGAAAGCTTCAGCTAACCCCCTGCCCTTCATAAGGGTTTGATGTTGCTCATCTATGAGACTATTAAAGCCCATTATGTTGTTAAAGTCCCAGAGCTAATAGAAACAAACAAATATGAAGATAGTGACTCTAGGGGTTCTCGTGATTTCTCTAAAATAGAGGGTAGAGAGGGGTTAAATTCAGATGATGAGGTGATGATGGCAAAAGTAAAAGGTAAGGGTAAGAGTTTGGCTCATAGAACCCCTGTAAAGACCCTAAAGAAGCTTCCTACAAGTAAGAAATAGAAAAAGAAAGTGGAGTCAGAAGAAGACACATATGGTGAGGAGTCCATGAACACTAAAAGTGAAGGGATGGGCTTCAGTAAGAAAATCTAGGGTAAGAGTGTTGAGAAGAAGATAAAGGTGGTGAGGTCACCAAAAATAGGTAAAACCACTGACTAAAAAAAAAAAAAAAAGGTTGTTATCTCATCCTACAAGTATGAGGAGGGTGATGATGACATGGATACTGATATTCAAGAGATGGGGACCTGTTAGCATGTTTTTGAAGAAACAAAAATTAGGCAAAGGTGACACAAAAGGAACTTGGACTCACCTCTTAACCTCATAAAAGACCTGTATGGGGATGCCTCCTCTCTAAAGGAAGATCATATTACCTAGAGGCCTATTGCTAGAGCCAAGAGGGTGACTATTGAGACTGTTCCTCAAAAAACCAGAAAGGTGACCTAGAAAAATATCAGCATGGACTTAGTCAAGCTTGGGATCATGAGGGATAAAATTTATTTGTCAAAAGTTGGTCAAGTGGAGCCATGAAAAGTGGATCTCCAAGCCATCATTAACCCCACAATGATTATTCTAAGTGACAATAGAAGAGAGGAGGACATAGACCTTCTAAATAATGTCAAAAGTAGCATGTTGGACAACTTTGGGTCCATAAAATGGCTCTTTCACTAGGCCATGTATTTGAAAGAGAGGATGGGGGTTTTGGAAGGGGTAAATAAAGAGAACAATCTAGTTGGGAATGACACACTAGCCACAGGATGCTTAACTAATATGGAAACTTTCTACAAGCTTCAAGCCTAGGTAATAGATTTGGATAATAGAGTACATAACATTGAAGATGCCCTCCAAAATATTATGGACAAGAGCTATAATATTATCAAGCCCTCCAATGAATAGATGAAAAAATTCTCATCAATAAGTTAGAAGGTAGTTAGGGGGAGAAAGTCATCATTACACTTGTTGAGGATCAAGGTGGTGACATAAACAACAAGGAAATGACTAGGAGGAGGACTAGTGCTAGCACAAGGAAAATGAATGTTGGGAACCCTTCTGATATCAGTAAGCCAAAAAGACATTGCTAAAAAAATGGACCAGCTAGAGTAGCAAGTGGCTGAGATGATGAAGAATATGGGATAGTTCCCTTTTGTTCTTGTATCTTTTTGGTCTAGTGTTGTCTTTTTGTTTTCTTTCCTTTTATTAGTTTCATTTCCCTTTCATAGCTAACTATGTTCATTTGTCGGCTATGTCTATCTATCATCCAATTTTTCTTTGGGAATAATTTTATATCATTAGATCTTTTTTAAAATGCGTTTCAAGGTCCCTTCAAAACTTGTTTTCCTAATCAAAAACTTCTTCGTATGAGGGCCCTGTCTATGCTTCTATTTTGAAGATTAATGAAGTAGATGACATTTCTCTTGATAGAGTTGATGGCCTTTCCCTATATTCTCTTGTTGTGGATTTTCCTCATGTTGAATTTGTTTCTTTGTTGTGGAATCTCCACAAGATGGTGAGACATTACCTACCTCTTTTCACATTACTTATTTCTCTTAGTTCTATATGGAATCTAGTGCTATTAGGTCTGACATTTAATATTAGGGATATTATTTTCTATTTTAACTTCAATAAGATTTTTTTGGTAGGGAGGGAAGGTCTTTTAGAGCTCATTGTTCTTGATTTAATACTTACAAGTCACTAATTTGGTTGTACAAATCTCATATTGAGAGACTTTGTGGAAATCATCCCAATATCCACACTCTCCACAATTAAATTCTTTGATCTAGGAAGCTTAGTGGGAAGGTTGAGATAAAGTGGATATTATATGATTTATTTCTCTTTTCCTTTTCTAGTGAAGAGGATTATTTTAGATTTCTTCAAGATGGCCCTTGGTTTTTGAGCATGGATGGTCTTTGCATTCAAACTTGGTGTCCTAGTTTCAACCCACTATTGGAACTCTTCAAGTTTCCTATTTGTGTTTATATTCCAAGGCTACCTCTTTAATTCTTGGATAAAGGATTTTAGGATTATTTATGTCTTGTTTGGTCAATATTATGCCATGAATAAGGTTTCCAAACTTAAGAAGTGGTTGTTATTTCTAGATTTTGTGTTTATGTTGAAAAATATTATGTGTTCTGTCCTAGTGTTATTGAATTTGAGGATTCTCTATTTATTTATTTTGTAATAATTTTCTTAAGGAAAAGAATAGTAATGCCAAGATCTAGAAACTCAATTGATAACACAAGAGAGAAAAATGATATGATCAAATGAATAGATAATCAAGTACAATACATGTAGATGTGACTAAATATATAGGCAATGCAAGATAACTAGGATTCATGCAAGTGATAAGCACAACACCTAAGAACATGTATGCTAAAGGTGGATTATCCTCCATTGTGCCTAAAAGTATGCGTGCCAATGAGAGGGTAAGAACACAAAGGTATATTATGCAAAGAGATGTGTGAGACAACATGTGCTTAAATAAAGTGCAAACTCCTATCTATTTGCATGACAACTAATATGAAAGTGCATTATCCTAAGTAAACTTAAGTAAAGTGTATTTAGTAATTTTTAATTACACCAACATATTTCCCTATGGTAAAGTATGCCATGCTTCCAATTCTCTTTCAAATAGAAAGAATCAATGCTTTATTTGGAAAATGAAGGACCACACCATTTCTAAGGATTCTTCTCCCTTTGTTATGCAGGTTCAACTCCCTATGGATAGTTCTATTGAGAAGGATCATACCTCTTATGATATGGAGTCTTCTCCCTCTATTTAGTACCTATTCATATACACTTAAAAAGAAACCCCCTATGGAAAATCATACCAAGGGTTGGAAGATCATGGAAATGTTATTTTGATGCCTCTATATCAAAAGAAAATTAAACTTAAGGAGGACCATATGTTTTAGAGTAAGAAAATATCTTTGAATCATTTTTTCAAACCACTATAAATTGGTGAGTTTCTTATATTTTGGTAGGGTTCCTTTCTACCTTATTATTTTGTAGTTATCCTGATATATTATGTTCTATTATTTTTTATTTTGTTCTACTAATTGTTCTTTTTTTAATCATTATTTTGTTGGGATGAATGCATTATCTTTCTCTATATAAGGGATCAAGGACTTTTCAAAATCCTTGTTCAATTAATAAAAATAAACTATGATGCTTTGATTAAAGTAATAACAATATGTTATTCAATATCCTTTGCAAGAATTTATGGTAAGAACAAAGAGACATTGACATATTTGTGTATTTTTATTCCTTTTATCATAATTTGAAAACATTTTGTTTCTTCATGAAATATTGATGCAAAAATTTTATAATTGAATCTAGAAATATAAACACTTAAATTTATGGATAGTAAAAATGCAATATCATTAATTTGACCATGTTTTTGTTAATATATTTTAAATAATTAAAAAAAATCTTAATGGGAAGAGTGTAGAGGATGATATTATCCAATGGAGAATTGGTGGTGTAAAGGAGATGTTAACTAAGGATGAATCCATGGGATTTTATTCATACATTTGTATTAAAATAGAAATAGTGGGATGTTTTAATACCTATTAATGTTCCATTTTTTAAGGTTGTGTATGCAATGGGAGGACCATATGTATTTTCTAATGTTGTATTAGTGACCATCCAAATAATTTCCCCAAAAATTGACATCATCAACATGCATCACATTATTCTAAATAAGATCTAGATTTTTTTGCCTTAATATGATATGTAATTATATGTATGGTGCCCATTAACTCTCTATAATTTGTACAAGGCTCATTCATCATAGCTCTTAGGTATTCCTCTAGAGGAATAACTAGATTAGATTCAAATATTTAAAGTTCAAAGTTTTTTCACTTGCTCACACAAGTTTTTCCAGTCCTTAATAGATAGGTAATGCCTTTAAAAATATTTATTTAAATTAATTTTGTTATTAATCTCATATTGACGGATAAGTGTTGTAAGAAATTTATGACCATGTCATCAAAATAATGGATATGAGTAATAACAATGGAGAAGATGCATTCAAGGGAATATTCTATAGGTTGATCAAAATAATATAGGTAATTTACTTTATCTTCATATACAATGCCTAGACATGTACAATTCAAAACTATGAGCTAAACTTGTGATCATTTTTTTCAAAATATAACTCAATGGTAGCTACAATAAAGACAATGGGTGTATAAAAACTCAAGTGTGAAAATATGTGCAATGTCATAAGGAGTATATGTAATAGAGTCAAAGTTAAAAGTTAAGTATATAATTTATTTTGATTAAAAAATTAAATAATAAGAACATTCAAATATAACCAATATTTCAAAGGAATAAAGCACATATAAGTGAATGAAAGATACTAATATTTAATATGGTTCAACCAAACCCTAGGCTACGTCCATCAAAAAAAAAGTACAATATTGTTATCCAATCATTTCTACTTGATTATAGTCTACAATCCATTGTAGCTCAATACTATGGCAAGAAGCTACTAAATCGCCATACCTCATAAAATCCCTATCCTTCATCAATTTTATAAAAGAATTATTTAACTTATAAAATTAGGGCTAGAATAAGTCGTCCAATAGTAAAAATATCTCTAGATACCTTTTACAGTAAAAAATTTATTTTTGGCTTTTGAGGGAGTTACCCCTTGACCCTTCCCTATATCACAATAGGGAGCATTCTTTAGTGCAACCATAGGGCCCTACTTTGGGCTTTTTCCCAAGACCCTACAAGAGGTTCCAATTCCCCTTGACCCTACAAGGGGCATTTTCCTTTGACCCCTAGCATGGGGACACTACCGCAAACCCTTGTAGGAAAAAGTAAGGGAAACTACTAAGCAAAGTGAGGAAAATTAACATCTAAGTCTTATTAGGCTCCATATAACAACAACTTCCCACTTGGAGACTAATCAAACTCCCAAATAACCCCCCCTACTTGGAGACTAATCATAGAACTGCTAAACATTTATATCCCACTAGAATATAAATCCACCCTAGACTATGTTGTTCTTTTATTCTATGTAGTCTAGAATACCAACCAAAGTTGAAGAGTTGTTCATCTTCTCCCTAGTCATTTCCTTTGTAAATATATCTATTGGACTATCATATTTATTTATAGTTTCCATCTTTAACTATCCATCTTCCAACACTAACCAAATGAAATGGTACCATAGTTGTATATATTTTATCTTTGAATGTAGAGCAGAATTATTAGCAAGATGAATGACACTATGGCTATCTATAAACAAATAAGTTTTTGTCTATGGATGCCCCAACTCTTCCATTAAAAATTGAATATGTATTATCTCCTTGGATTCCTCTATAGTAGCAACATACTCTGCCTCTATAGTGGATAAAATATTTGCCTTCTGTAATTGAGAAATCTAACTCATTGTTATCCCACCAAAAATAAATGCATATCTTATAGTACTCCTAGTATCTAGATCCCCTAACAAATCTAGTTCAACATAGCCTTGTAAATCAGTAGTAGAGCCCCAAAAATGTAAACATTTACTAGATGTTCCTCTCAAATATCTATGCATTTTTTGTATTGCATTCCAATGCTCAATACCAGGATGACTCATATACCTTCTATTCAGGGAGGAAATGACATCAATGACAACAATGCAAAAAAGACTAGGCAAGTTAAACGCTTTCTCCTAAAGTCATTCAATACAAGAGACAAAGGGACTTTTGAGAGTAACTCTCAATAAGCCCTAGATTTGATTAAAAAGAACTCTAACAAGGATAAAGGGATGCTAATACAAAATCTAGAAACTTATCAAGGAAGTATGCTAGCAAGTTCTCTTTCATGAAATGTGAATATAAGATATGATAAATGTAGATCTAAAATACACATAGATAGCCCAAAAGAGGGATATAAAAGTAAATGTATGCTAAGGGGGAAAATAAGAGATGATGTAGTTATTTGGAAATGTTTAGTGGAAGATGTATTTTCGATCAAGAACTTTTTTGAACTTCTGACCTTGGATCTTGGAATAAAATGATGAAAGGAACAAAACCCTGAAATCTCCCCATCATCTAAGACTAAAGGACAAGGTTTAGTTAGAAAAATGTCCTACAACGAAGTTGACGTAGTTCATGACTTTGAAATTGAAAAATCCAAAAATCTTATGAATTGTAGGTTCTATATATGTAATCCTTTTCGCTCCCAACTTGCAAATCAACACAGAAAAGAAAGGTTTAAGTTGGGGTTTGATGAGGGTTTGCCTTGGTCAAACCCTAGGTTAAGGAATTAACTATAATCAAGAAATTTAAATGTAAATGTAAATTAAATGTTTACATGTAGTAGATATGAATAATATCAAGTGAAAGATGCAATTACCTTCGTAGATGAAATCACCTTTGATATGTGATCAAGTATGTAAGTGTAATAGCCTTGACTCAAGAATCCATAAGGAAATCAAAGAACCTTATGCATAGAAATTTATGTGACATTCCATGGATGAATAATGGAAGAACTTGAAGGGATTGGAGTGATGGGTCTTCTCCTTAAACCCAAACTCCACTACCACCTTGAAGGAAGAAGCTTGATGCAAGAAGGAGATGCTTCAACTTGAATACTAGAAGATTCTTCCTTGAATAATTCCTTGAATGCTTCCTTTCTTGAGAGAAGATAACTTGAGAATGAGATGATGTGAAAATGAAACCCTTAATTCTCCTTTTATACTATTTTTTGAGTGGGAAAATAATATAGGCTAAGTCGATAACTATCATGAACTAATTAAACTTTTGAGGCCTTTTGGGCACCAAGCTCTATAACTGTCACAAACTAGGTTGACCTAAGTCAACTTGGTCTAGGAGGACAGGTCCTAGGTGCCATAGAAATCTCTAGAAAGTTGTGCAAATGAGATAAAGAAATAGTGAGTTGAGTATGAGATATGGTCAAAAGGGTATCAAGATAGTACCTAGAATAACATGTCAAAAATAAAGAGATGATGAAGGAGCATGAAATGGGAGAGGAGAGCAGAAAATGAGACCAAAACCACACTAAGGAGGGCTTAAAGGTCTCAAAATGAAGTGTGTCATTTTAAGACAATATATTTATTCCCCACTTTAGCAGGAGTATGAGGCAAGTCATACTATCTATAAACGAAGGAAGAGAATAGAGAAAATGTCACATAGAGGTAGAGCATCACTAAGCTTAAGGAGATGATCCCCAAAACATAGGATCCTAACTTCATTCCCATGTATAAGGGCACAAAAGAAAAGTAAAAGAAAAAAAAAAGGAAAACAAAGCCAAAAAGAAACAAAAAGGGTTAGTATTAAAGCCCAAATCAACTAGTGAAAGAGAACTTAGCTAAGAAAATATCTCACTCGCTAATATCATATTTGGAAGGCTATTACAAAACATAAGAGACCATATAGGAAAGGTAAGAGTACCACAAAGGACTACATCCCTCATGGTTTTTTCCTACCAACATGAAAGCATGAGAGAGAGGGAGTGATTTATTTGTAAGTATTGTGTTCCTTAATGCAAATCATAATGAGGAAGGATTTAATGGTCTAGTAGGTTTGTGTGCCTGGTAGTCAATTATGTGTACTTGTCAGTGGCTTATGCATGCATATGTATGCTTATGTGTATCCACCCAGGGATCAATTTCCTAGTATCATCATAGAAGTATTCAGAAGTATCACCGAACCCTTAGTGAATTTAGAAAAATTCATGTGTTACCCATATGTGTGAGATTTAGAATATGTTATTGTGTGTGCAAAAGAGGCATGAAGGGACAATGCATAGATTTGAGAGTGACCTAGAAATCATACCCAATGGTCAAGGCTAAAGTACTCCAAGTCATACTCAAAATTTGTTTTTGTACTTCATGGAAAAACTATGTACAAAGAGGGTGTATACATGCCCCCTCAAGATTACTATGCATTCATAGACATCATAAGGAAGTGAATCAAGGATAATTACTTCTATCAACAAGAAGATATCATCTATCAACAATGTATACCATATACTTAGAAAAAAGTGTATACTCTTATAAGCTAAGGAAATAGATAAATTATGAAAAGATATGTCAGAAATGAGAATAGACCCTTGAGAGGAAGAGATCTTGTGTACAAAGCATCTACCTTTAAGAGGATTTTCATGAAAAAATATATGACTGGAAAAAGAAGGAGGATGCACCTATTTGGCCACTTGTATAGATGACTATAGGAATCCTTGGAAGAACAATGACAAGATTTAGAATGCATATTAAGGGTAAATGTTTATAATGAACATATGTTTACAAACAAAGAAGAGGTGATGATCAAGGACATGCAACTCTTTTGTAAAAAGAGAGATTCTTGATCAATGCATCATTCCTTATAAGAAAATAATGTTACATAATAAAAAAATGCAATTATACTAAGGAAATTTGATCCTTAGATAGATAGAGAGAAAGAATATACAAAAAGGCCTTTGCCCCCAAATGTGAGACAAGAAAGAAATTTTAAGATAAGATTAAGCCACAACATCTAATGAGATATAAATATGTAGGAAGCAACCAATATCAACAAGAAATATTGTACAAGGATAGAGCAAATAAAACATCATAGGATAACTTTCTCTAAATATCATAAGATGCTAAGAGAAATTAACACATATGATGCATGTTATAGATGATTATTGAATGAGAAACATTAGAATCCAAGATATCAAAAGAAATTTGTTAGACCAAAGATACACGATCCTAAATATAACAAAATCTTTTCATGCCCAAAGATAAACATGTATCATAAAATAGTATGATCTATAGAGAAATGGTTGAAAAGAGGAGAAACATGCTATACTTATGATAAGAAATAACATGAAAGAATGATGATGAAAACATCCATCTAAGTTATATCCTTATAAAATGCATAATAAAGTGGTACAACCAATCAATTTAGATGTATTAAACAATACATACCTAAAAAGGACAAAAGGATAAGGGATAATAGATGAGGTTATACCGATACCAAATATATCATTAAGAAAGGATATCTAGGTATCAAATAACCAAAATAGATCCCAAGAAAGGAGAAAGGACCTATTGTACCACTCCTAAACATATTATATAAAAATAACAAGGAGTGGCAACAATAGGGATTAGAAATGCTAGGTGTATTCTAGAAAAAGATAGTAAATATCTTGCATATAAGAAAGTTTACCATCTTCAATGTTAGTATAAAAAAATGATAAATTATATATAGTCATGGAGAGAATTTTCACAAGTGTAACAAAAAGGACATTTAAATATAGCAACAACATTCAGATTCAATGGTTGATATTGTATGGTACGAGCTTGCAAAAGGTGACAATAAACCCTTAAGGCTAAAGCTTTCCTAGTATTAATAGGAGAAAGGTGTGGAACTAGAAGAAAAAGAAGGATGACTAGAAGAAGGAAAATGACCAAGATCTTGCTTATGATTTTGTGTAGTAAGGTCAATGTGGTTCTTAATACCATGCCCATTAATACCAAGACCTAAACCCTTATAACCTTGTTGAGTGATAATTCTATAACATGTAGTATAAGTATGATGGAGGGTAGAAGGAGAAAATGTAGTGTCAAATGAAGTATGAGAAAATTTAGTGTAAGGAGGAATTATAGGAGAAGTAGCAGGAAGAGAAAGTTTTGAAGTAGAAGAGGTGAAGGATGAGATGGATCATTTAAAAATGGAGAAATATCAAGATACTAAACTATACCTTGATTATTTTAAAATGTAGATGGAGTTTCATCATTAGGAAGAGTAGACAAAGGATTAGGGTTAGGATTTGGGAGGATCACCACTGAAATCTCTAATGCAATCTAAAAGTCTAACGACACTCTTGAAATATTCTCTATTTGGAAACTTTGTGTTAGTTAACCATAAAAGAATAAATCTAAGAAAAACATATAAAGACATGAATAAATAAACTGAGAGAAACTTGCATAAACATCATAAGTATGATAGAGATATGCAAGAAGATTAGTAACCATAAAGAGAATGATAGACCAAAATAATGCCATATTTAAAATCCCCAAAAGATTTACCTAAAAGGGAAGTAAACATTGAATGGAAATAAGAGAGGTATATAAAGGTGGGAAAAATGGGGGTTCACCAAAAGAAGGTAAACACCTAATAAAATGGAAAGAAGTGATCTAATAAAATAAAATAAAGAGTTTTTCATGTCGGGTTCACCAAAATGTTTTGGGGGGGGGGAATGACAAGAATGCAAACAATGCTAGACAAGTTGAACACTTTCTACCTAAGCCATTCAATATAAGAGAAAGAGGGGCTTCAAATCATAACTCTCAATAAGCCCTAGATTTTATTAGTAAGAAACCTAAGGAGGATAAAGGGACACCAATACAAAATTTGGAAACTTATCAAGGAAGTATGCTAGTAAGTTCTCTTTCATGCAATGTAAACATAAGATATGATAAAGGTAGATATGAAATACACACAAATAGCCCAAAGGAGAGATCTAAAAGTAAATATATGCTAAGAGGAAAAATAATTATATATGATGTACTAACTTGGAAATTCATAGTGGAAGATTTATTTTTCTCAAGAACTTTCATATTTGAATATTTTCTAAACTTTTGATTGCGAATCTCAAAATAAAATGATGAAAGGAACGAAACCCAAAAATCTCCTCAAAGATATATACTGAAGGACTAGGTTGACTTGGAAGGATGTCCTAAAACAAGGGTTGGCATAGTCCACAACTCCAAAATTGATGAGTCCAGAAAGATTGCAAAATGTAGGTTCCATATTTTAATCCTATTCACTCCCAATGTGCAAATGAACACAAAAAATAAAGGTTTAGGGGTTGGGTTCTGATGAGGGTTTTCCTTGGTCAAGCCCTAGGTTAAGGAATTAATCATGATTGAGAAATTTAGATGTAAACGAAATGCTTACTTGTAGTAGATCTAACTAATATCAAGAGAAAGATACAATTACCTCTGTAGATGCAATCGCCTTTGATATGTGATCAAGTATGTGAGTGTAATAGCCTTGACTCAAAGAAACCATATGAAAATCAAAGAAGCCAAAACCTTATGTATGGAAGTGTATGTGACATTCCATGGATGATAAATGAAATAAATTGAATGGATTGGAATGATGGATCTTCTCCTTAGAGATAAACTCTACTACCACCTTGACGGAAGAAGCTTGGTGCAAGAAGGAGATGCTTAGACTTGAATGCTTGAAGATGCTTTCTTGAAGAATGCCTTGAATGCATCCTTTCTTGAAAGAAAGTAACTTTAAAATGAGATGATGTGAAAATGAACCCACCAAGTCTACTTTTATACTAGTTTTTATGTGGGAAAACAATCTAGGTTGATTGGGTACTGGTCACAAACTAATTAAACTTTTGAGGCCTTTCGAGCCTCGAGCTCCAGAAATCTTAGGGACTAGGTCAACCTAGTCTAGGACTATGTCTACTTGGGAGGATGAGGTTGACTTGGGTCAGCCTAGTAAACACTAGGTTGACTTGAGTCAATCTGGTCCTGGAGGTAAGGTCTTGGGTGCTACAAAAAGCTCCAAAGTGTGGTGTTGATGAGACAAAGAGATAGTGAACTGGACATGAGATATGATCAAAAGGGTATCAAGGTAGCACCTAGAAGACCATGTCAAAAAGAAAGAGATAATTAAGGAGCATGAAATAGATGAGGAGAGGAGAAAAAGAGAGAAAAACTACACTAAGGAGGGCTAAAAGGTCTCAAAATGAAGTGCATCCATTTTCAGATGGTACACCTACTAATAACTCCCACAGCATGTGCAATATCTAGTCTAGTACACACCATGACATATATTAAAATACTTAGAGCTGAAGCATAAGTTTCTAACAAATTTTATCTTCATATTCCTTTAGCTTTAGACACATATCCCTAGTCAATTTTGAATGACCAAGAAAAGGTGTGCTAATAGCTTTGAAATTCTTGCAACTCCATCTCAATATAATCAACATGAGATAATGTCAATTTCTCATTCTTCATATTTCTATAAATTTGCATACCAAAGATATATTTTTTCCCCAAAATCCTTCATAGAAAATAAATGTGCTAACTATTGTTTCAATCCCTTTATGTGATCCACATTAGACCCAGCTACAGGCATATCATCAACATATACACATAGAATAATGTAGTTTCCATCATCCAACCTCCTTAAAAAAATGGTTTAAATGGAACCAATTATATCAATTCTCATTCATAAAATTGTCTAATCTAATATACCATTTCCAACATCTTCGCATCAAGCCATATAAATGTGTCTTCAATCTGCATACTACTCCTTATCTTAGACCTTGTGTGTGTGTGTGTGTGTGTGTGTGTGTGTGTGTGTGTGTGTGTGTGTGTGTGTGTGTGTGTGTGTGTGTGTGTGACTATTAAGAAAAAACCAATTTAACATCAAGTTGTTCCAAATGCAAATTTTTAGTAGCCATAATATTTAGATCAATATGAATAGATGTCATTTTAACAACTGGAAAAATAATCTCATCAAAATCAATGTCATTTTTATGTGAAAATCCTTTGACAACTAACCTGACTTTAAATAATTTTTTACCTCGGTCTTCTTCTTTCAACATTTAAACAAATTTATTTTGTACATCCCTTTTATGTTGAGGTAGCTTGCATAAATCTGAAGTCAATTTTTTTAGCATGGAATCTATTTCTTCTATCATTGCAAACTTTAAATGAATCTTTGTATCCACCTACACAACTTATCATATCTTTCAGGTTTATCAACATCTATTAATAAAATATAGTTCAAAGAGGGAGAAAATCTTTTTGGAGGTCTACTTAGCCTTGTTGACAACCTATTATTCACTAGGGCTTGTAGTAATTGTTGTTGTTGTGAAACATGAGGGATTGTTGGAACATCATCCTTTTGAGTATCATCCAACAATGCATAATCATTTTTTTCTTCTCATGTTTCTATAAAAAATATTTTTAAAACACTTTCTCCTTGTATATGACATCCCTTCTTCTTGCAATTTTATGATTTTCAAAATTCTTTGCATCTCTTTTCCCAAAATTTCTTGGCATAGATTTATGCTTCCTCTTCCTTTCTTCAGTCATTCTCCTCGGGTCCTCCTCCCACTAAAATATAAAATTCACCAATTACATCCATGCTTTCCTCACCTCCCCGACCCTCTTCAACATTGGTGTTCTATATATATGAAAATGATAAACAAATGTACACCTTCAATTGCACATTCAATGTGTCTCACTCAACCCTCTATTGTTCAGAACCCAACTCTAACTTTTTTCATATCCAACCAATCTTGATAAACCAAATGTCACTATAGTTCCACACATAGCTCAACTATCCTTGTTTTATTGTAATGTCCCCATTTTTAGCAGGTTCCTATAGTTGGCTTGGTTAGTTCACCATCATGACCCTTGTGAGCTAAAAGTGGGACTTGAGGGTCTCAGTTGTGTGGTTATAGGATTTCCAACAGCCTATGGTGTATTTTGGCTCTGTTTGAGGAACTTACTATTTATAGTAAGTCAATTTGTTGGTTTTGATGAGCTGGGTTGAGTTAGAGGAGTTGGGTGATGCTCTTAGTTTTTATTTCAGGCTTTCAGTTTGAGCTACAAGAATCTTGGAGTAAGCATCTATTTATAGTAAGTCACCCTTTCAGGTTCATTCATTATCTTTCATCATCATGATCACTTTGGTGTTGTCAGATTTTGATTCTGATGCTTCTTTAGTTCTTTTTGCAAGATAGGTGAATTATTATTATCATTCATCTAAATATGTTGAGGTTGTTATTTTTTTGGTGTTGTTGGTTGGTCACCTTAGTATCATAGCTCATTGGAACCAGGACGAAAAGTTTTAAATTGTAGGAACAAGAAAGAGTTGCCTTGCATGTCAAAATATGAAGTTGTTGTGGAAAAGGTCATTTTTGGAGCCAAAAGCAATTAATAAATTACATTAATGGAACTTTATTATATTTTAATGTTGTGTATATGAAGCTTCTTAAGTGGAGTTCTTTTGGGAAACTGGTGACATTTGGAGATTATAATTATGAAATTTAATGAGAAAAGGACCTAATCATTTTATTATCTTTTCCCTTGTTGTCTTTGTGACAATTTTGAGTTTTTGGAGTTTGTGCCCTTGATGTAGTATAAGGGTTTGGACTAAGAAGAGAGTTTGAATCCACAACTGAGGTATTGTGGATTTCTAAGAATTTATTTTTTCTTCCAACTATTCTTACTATTATTGGAGGACATTAATTATTATTATCCTGGTAATTTTGCTAAGGGTTTGAATTTTGGAATTCTAAAGAATGAAGTGATTTGTGCTCCAATTAGTTGCTAAAGTATAATAGTTTGGAGATTTTTGTTGGTTATTGTTGACTAAGATTAATAAGTATTTCATAATCTTCTAATTACCTATGTCCAAAATTGGGAGACAACTGTGCTTTGAACAATTTTGTCGATGACATTGTACATCAGTGTTGGTATTAAGGAAGCCACACCTATTAGAGGAGGTTGCATGACTTTGATTTGGGGTTGGAGGAATAAATTATAGGTTGTACTATAACACTCCAAGCATGTCATTAATTATTAAGGGCCTGGGTCAATTTGTTGAAAGGTTGTGATTGCCCTAGTTCTAGACCATCAAAATCAATTCTAGAGCAGCCATCAAGATGGTGGATTGTAGGAGCCATTGTGGCCTACAATTATAAGCAAGGAGCATGTATTTTTGAACCTGGGAGTAAATTGAATTATCTCTTGAGAGCTATGATCCTTATTTCATCTTTTAGAAGTTGATTTCCAAGTCCATTATTGAATGCTTGTAAATTTTCAGAAGTCAATTTTTAAATTGGATATTAGTAGCATCTCCATGAATAATAGAATTACTTTTGAATTGTTTAGTGGTGTTCATTTGTGAAAATTGATAAAGAATTAATCAATTAAAATTGTGAGAAGTTGGCTGTGAATTTAAAACATTATTTATTGAGTGATAATAAATTGCCTGCCAAATGTTTGACAAAATATCAAACTCTTGATTAGTAAAATAAAATTGATGTTTGTTATGGATATAGCCTGATAGAGGTTATTACAATGGTATCAAAGTAGTTTCCTTCCATCCTAGGAGGTAGGAAAATTATTTTTTTATTTCAGATCTATTGTTGTTTGCAAAGTGACCAACACTTTAGCTTTTTCTAGCTATGGACAGATACTGGAGGCCTAGTAGTTCTACGAACTAGTGGAGTAGTGAGGAAAATAGAAGGAAATTAAATTCCTTGAGGGAGAGTATGGAAAAACTAAAGCTTCATCAAAAGAGGTTGGTAGAGAGCTTTTCAAATCCAGAGATGGTTGAGAGAGCCACAAGATACATGGTTTTTTCCTTTAGAAGGTAGGCAAGAAGGAGGCTTGAGTTTTCTCCAATAGGTGTCCATGATGTAGATGTACCTATATTTAGTATGACACCTACTAATCCTATCCATAGTATTGATGATGGACTTATTTCATAGGGACATGCAGTTGTGTCAGTGGCAATGGAGGATAGTGGCACTAAGCTTCAACATGTTAAGGCTCCCAAAATTGTTGCTATAGTTAGTGTAGAGATAGTTGATGTCATTGTTACTACTGATACTTCACACTCTCTTAAGGGGATTATTATTGGAGACTTATATGTCATATATCGTAGTGTTTCTCTAGTGCAAGAGGCAATTGCTTCCTTAGATGGGACGAAGGCACGTATGGAGTCACCCAGTTGTGATGTTGATGATCTAGGTGTTACAATAATTCAGAATCTATAAAGTGGTGGGGATGCAGATCGTACAGACACCTCCGATGGTTTTTTTGATGAAGCTATGAGTTGTACTAGGTATGACACCCCTTTTTAGATATTGGGTGATCACTTTGAGGAGTTTTTGGATTGCTCCCAAGATTGATATTTATAGGATCTTACTATTGAGGTCGAAGCTGAGACATGCGAGGAGATTGATACTGCAAGGGCTTCCATTTCTTTGGATAAGGAGTTTGTTGAGGTACATTGTAGTTGTATCTCAAATGTAGAGTTGTGCAAGGATGATAGCACATATATGAGTTATCTTGTGGTGGGCAGTTCTGATTCAATTTCCTATCACAGTGCAGTTAATGAAATGGAGAGCTGGCATAGGAGCCAATTGAAAGTGAGTGATAGTGACATTTCTTTAGCTCTTGAGAAATGTGATGCTATCTATCAAATAATAGCTACATTTGGTTGGGCTACTCATGTGTTAGATGAGCATGGTGATAGTAGTTTTTCCCTAGTAGAGGTTCATGTGCTTTGAGAGGTTGTCAGGATCTTGAAGCATAGTTACTCTTAGTTAGTTGCTAACAAGGACTACCTTTTGGAGTGGGGTAGCACCTATTATGAGATGTTGCTAGGGAAAGAGGAGGAGGTCATTGAGCTCTCCCAAGACCTTGAGGTGACTATGGACTCTCTTCAATGTACTCATTTGGCTCTTCACAAGTCACAACCACAGTTAGATAAGGTTACTGTGGAGATAAAGTGAGTACAACCGACACCTATCGCAGACCCTGCACAGTTGCATATTGTGGTTTAGGGCGAGTTTGCTTCCACAGTTGGGGATGAGAGACATGATGATGTGGTCAACACATATATCTAGGATATGAGTGTAGTACGTATGGATGAGGTAAGAGTATCAGTAGAGTTGAGCTCTCATGTTGATTTGCTTCCTTTTGCTAGAAGTGAATCTATTACTTCATCTCATATAGTTGATAGCATTGGATAGTTGGTAGTGCCACATTATCAAAGGGATCAATTGTGGATCATGGGGGATCAGGTTGATTCTTCCACATATAATTTCTACTACATAGAGTCTTTTATTGAGTATCTTTTGGAGAGTTTAGATGTGTAGGAGGATTCATATAGAGTGCCTAAGGATACTCTCATCTGAGGCTCTCATACTATTTAGAGGTTGGTGGGAAAGATTGTAGAGACTCTATCTACTATGCTTCCCACATGGATTTTGAGGTTGGCTTTGCTAAGAAGGTCTCCCAGAATCCTTCTCGACCAATAACTTGGAGTCAGATATTGGAGCCATCTTTTGATTCCCAGCTTGATACTAATGAGCCCTTGACAGAGATTGGGAGTTTTTATTGGAGTTACATTGTGAGGAGCACTCGTCACTTTTCTTTTGTCCCATAGGTAGAGGATTTGGCTTCACATCGATGTGGGTTGGGTCCAATTTCATACCATCTATTATGGGATGGGTTAGAACCATCTTTTGCAGATGGGATTGACAACTGCAAGTTTGACCCATTACAGTATCTACACACCTAGGACAGTTTGGCAGAGGTTAGAGTTGGTGGTAATATTTTAGGTACCTATGGTTGTTACCATCTCCACAATGGATCTCTAAGAATTTATTTTGTCTTCCATCTACTCTTACTATTATTGGAGGGCATTAATTATTATTATCCTCGTAATGTTTCTAAGGGTTTGAATTTTGGAATTCTGGAGATTGAATTGATTTATGCTCCAATTAGTTGTTGAAGTATAATAGTTTGGAGATTTTTTTTGGTTATTTTTTATTGAGATTAATGATTATTTGAGAATCTTTTGATTACCTATGTCCAAAATTGGTAGACCACTATGCTTTGAACAATTTTTTTGATCACATAGTACATTAGCATTGGTATTGACGAAGCCACACCTGTTAGAGGAGGTTGTGTGACTTTGATTTGGGGTTGGAGGTATAAATTTCAAGTTGCACTATAACTTTCTAGGCTTTTTATTAATTATTAAGGGTTTGCGTCAATTTGTTGAAAGGTTGTGATTGCCTTAGTTCTAGACCGACGAAATCAATTCTGGAGTAGCCATCAAGTTGGTGGATCGTAGGAGTCATTGTGGCCTACAATTATAAGTAAGGATCATGTATTTATAAACCTATGAGTAAATTGAATTCTTTCTTGAGAGTTGTGATACTTGTTTCATCTTTTAGAACTCAATTTCCAGGTTCATTATTGAATGCTTGTAAATTTTCAAAAGTCAATTTTTAAATTGGATGTTAGTAGCATTGCGATTAATAATATAATTACTTTTGAATTATTTATTGGTGTTAATTTTTGCAAATTGATAAAGACTTAATCATTTAAAATTGTGAGTAGTTGGCTCTGAATTTAAAGCATTATTTATTGAGTGATAATAAATTACCTGCCAAATGTTTGACAAAATATCAAACTCTTTATTAGAAAAAGAAAATTGATGTTTGTTAAGGATATAGATGGATAGAGCTTACTACATTCATCCTCATTACTCTAAGCCAAAAGAAAAAGGAAATATCAACATTAGTCCTTGGATGAAAGCCCTCTCCAATGAATTCCTTCCTAAACAATTCGAAAACCTTGAATAGAAATAAGAGAGAACTATAAAAGGAGGAAAAAAGGGTTCACAAAAAGAAGATAAACACCTAATAAAATTAAAAGAAGTGATCTAACACCATAAAAGAAAGAGTTTTTAATGTCAAGTTCACCTAAATGTTCAGGTGGAAAATGACATCAATGACAACAATGCAAAAAAGGCTAGGAAAGTTAAACACTTTCTCCCTGAGCCATTCAATACAAGAGAAATAGGGGCTTCTAAAAATAACTCTCAATAACCTCTAGCTTTTATTAGTAAGAAACCTAAGGAGGATAAGGGGATGCCAATATAAAATCTAGAACTTATCAAGGAAGTACACTAGCAAGTTCTCCTTCATGCAATGTGAATATAAGATATGATAAATGCAAATTTGAAATACACACAAATATCCAAAAAGAGAGATCTAAAAGTAAATGTATGCTAAGAGGGAAAAAAGAGAAGATTTACGTATCTAGAAATGCATAGTGGAAGATTTATTTTCTCTCAAGAAATTTCGAATCTAAATCTTTTTTGAACTTCTGATCACAGATCTCAAAATAAAATGATGAAAGGAAAGAAACCCATTAATCTCCCCAAAATTAAAGAGTCTGGGACTTGGTTGACTTGGAAGGATGTTCTACAACCAAGATGTCATAGTCCATGACTCCAAAAATAATGACTCAAGAATCTTGCGAACTATGGGTTAGGTTTGATGAGGGATATCCTTGGTCAAGCCCTAAGTTAAGGAATTACCTGTAATTGAGAAATATAAATGTAAATGAAATGCTTGCATTTGTTAGATCTGAATAATATCAAGTGAAAGATATAGTTACCTCTTTAGATGTAATCACCTTTGATATGTGATCAAGTATGTGAGTGTAATAGCCTTGACTCAAAGAAACTTTAAGGAAATCAAAGAAGCAAAAACCTTATGTATAGAAATGTATGTGAAATTCCATGGATTAATAATGGAAGAACTTGAATGGATTGGAATGATGGATTTTCTCCTTAGAGCCAAACTCCACTATCACCTTGAAGGAAGAAGCTTGGTGCAAGAAGGAGATGCTTAGACTTGAATTCTCGAAGAATTCCTTGAATGCTTTCTTTCTTGAGAGAAAATAACTTGAGAATGAGATTATGTGAAAATGAAGCCCCCAAGTCTCCTTTTATACTAATTTTTAGGTAGGAAAACAATAAAATTTGATTGGGTAATAGTCACAATCTAATTAAACCCCCCAAAGTCTCTCCAGCATTGAGCTCTAGAATTGTCGAGGACTAAGTCAACCTGGGTCAACCTATTCTAGGACAATGTTGAACTGGGAGGGCTAGGTCAACTTATTCTAAGAGGATATGTCCTAGGTGCCATAGAAAGCTCCAGAATGTGGTGCAGATGAGATAGAGAGATAGTGAGCTGAACATGAGATATGGTCAAAAGAGTATTGTTGTGGTATTCACAACACATGCCCCATTCCTCACTAGGAATGGGGACTCCCTACCTTTTTTGACTCCTGGACTCTCAATTTGAGAGTCAGAAGAAGAAAATTTATTTATAAGTTTGCATCAAAATTCCAAAAAACACAAAAAAAAAAAATTAATGAGAAAATTACCAAAAAAAAAAAGGGAAAAAAAGTCAAAAACACAAAAACATCAGAAAAATGGAAAAGGTTGAGACGCAAGTTTCAAAAAAAAAAAGTTTCCCTCCCCTCACCCATGCACACATGCCAAGGTGACTCAAGGAATTATTATGAAGATATGGTATAAAGGAAAGATGTTTTCCTTGATTGTAATGTATGGAATTCAAGTATTATGATCTTTATTGAAGTGCAAATTGCAAAAAGAAGCGGAGTGCTTACTAAATGCAAGTAAGTGATCCAATGGATTATTGGATGAGAGATTTGTGATCTGGTTACAAGATTAGAAGGAGAAGAGGTCTAGTTGATAGGATAGAGAAAGAGGAAGGAATAATACAATACCATTCTATTATTTTTCAAGCAATAATATAGAGATCATTTCGACAACCCCTTCTTCCTCCCTCTCCTTTTCATTTTTCTCCATTCACCCAAGGGAGAGGTGAGCTTCTACTCAACCCACACCGCACATCGAGCATTGCGGCCCATGTTGTGGCATTGGGCACTACTTGTGCCGCACACACGAGCATTACACTACGGCCCACACTGTTGTGGCGCTAGCCGCACGACCTGCACTACAGCGGCACTAGCCGTAGCTTGTGTCGCGCATGCGAGTGCGTGGCTCACACTGCAATGGCACTAGCCGCCGCTTGTACCACACATGGCTCATGCTATGGTGGTGCCAGGCACTCTTGTGCCATGTGCCACTCGCATGTGTGCTGAGTGCACGAGGGTTTTTCTTACTGTGCACACGCCTTAGCACGCGTGCCCATGCATTGCATTTTAAATTTCTCTTTTTTATTATTATTGTTTTTTTGAAGGGTTTTGAAATTTTTTTTTTTTAAATTATAGAATGTTTCTTTTTAATATATATAAAATATTTTTTTAAAAAAATCAAAATAAATAAATAAGTCCCCAAGGGGGATTTTTTTTCTTACATCATTTCTTTTCTTTTCTTGCTATTTGGTGATTGATGATATTTTATTCTCTCATAATGCATAGGTAATGTGATCAGATGGCGTCTACATCTGAAGTAGCAGTGAAACCAGTTGTTTTCAAGTTCCAAGGCATACCCCAAAAGTCAAGATTACATGATGAGTATGCTGAGATCAAAGATACTAACCTTAGACACATAGACTTGGGAGAATTCTTGAGAGTTTGCAACAATCCAACACAAAGGTCAACCTTGGTGTCTGTATTGATCCGATCTAGATTAGTGAATGCAGCGTCACACCCTGTGTTGGTACAATCAGCTAAATTGGTCATGACCTTGTCTCGACACTTCATTCTTGATGAAAGGGTATTTAAGAGCATCACCAGAGAAGTGGTCTTAGATCTACATCTTGACAACATCGAGAGGGTCTTCCATCTTCCCAGAGTTGATCAGTTCATTTGACTCTCCTATATAGCAACTAAAAGATGGTATAAAGATCATCACCAAAAAGCCATCGATATTATACATTCCTTGTACTTCATTGAGAAGCCACCTCGAGGAAAGACAATCAGCAAAGTGGATATGACTCAGGGATACATGAAAGATGACATCGAATACTCTATCATTCTCTTGATTAGAGTCATGGGCTTACCTGCAACAGGTCATCTCGCTCCATTCATGGTCAACTTCATTGAGACTATTGAACATGCAAAGATACCACTGGATTGGGCCACCACACTTAGTGAAATCTTGTGTGAGCATCTGAGGATGGTAAAGGATAAGAAGAAGTTCTATATGACTTCTTATGTGGTGTACCTACTTGCAGCAAGGGCAATGAACTATCCTAGGTTATACAAGAAAGGTAGTATGTAGGACCCCAACGCTTGGCCATACATAGTCTATCCTTAGTTAGTGATGAAGAATTTCTCACCACAGAGAAAGGAGTATAGAATTGTGAATGATGCTTTCATCTTTGCAATCATTTGATTCATCGAAGGGGACTATGGGAAGAGATTGTCTGAGGAAGCCTTAAGGCATAGATCACATCTCTTAGAGCATATTTTATCCAATTCAAGACATTTACACATATTTAGGGAGGTGGTGCATCTATCAATCCGAAAAAACTCTTGAGGTACCCAAGTGACAAGTTGGTCCTAATGGAAATATCCCGGTAGATTGAGTCAGCTTATGAGAGGTTCAAAAGACAATGGAGACCTTGTTGGGATTGACCTTTTGTCATAGGAGCATATCAGGTGAAGAGAAAATAGGATATTTTGACATTTGAGTGGGAATGGGAGAACTATCCTCTTGAAGAGTACAACTCTCCTCGGTCATATTTTGACAATGTGGGCAAAGTGGAAAACCTGGCAAGGAAGGATTTCTATCATGATGGATGCCATTGAAGATAATTGGATAGAAAAGGTGTCGACAAGAAATAAGGTTATGGAAGGTTTATATGAAGATATTTGACATATTAAGAATAAAGCTCAGGGGTAGTTTTTGGAAGTGGATAAGTATTATAACGTCGCTAGCCGAGAGATTCTTGGGGATGAGTCAAGGTTTCAAATTTCTTTAGTAGAAACATTGGTTCAACAATTTAAAGCATTATTTGAGGTAGCTTCATCTGAAGATGATGTTAGACAAATCTTCAAGATAGAAGAAGCATTATTGGAGTGAGATTCCACATTGGAAGATTTTGTGGATACTAGGCTAGAGATTAGTAATTACCGCTAGGTGGTGTGTAATAAATATGAGCCTTTAGATTTATGAGAAGCTTGGGAAATCATGGCTCATATCCAAAAGCTTAGAAGATAACATCCAGACATCATTTTGGTCCAAAGGGAAGAAAACCTAGATGCTAGAAATTGAGTTTTTGACACTTTGTAAAATCCTAGCGATTTTGTATCCTATTAGAAGGTGCACTTTCCACAAGGTGTGTCAAATTAAGAAGTATATCAATAATTTTGAGGATAGATTAGTGCACTGACAGTTATATTATTTTTAAGTATTCCATGCATCGAAAATGCATTTTGATGGCAGTTGAACTCCCAGAAACACCTAGAGAAGGCCAAGCTTGCATTTTAAGAAGTCCCAGTGACTCTCAGATCATCTCATGACTTCCCTCTTCTTCTTTTATTGTTTTAATTAATGTAAAAGTTCATGCACCCATTAATTAATATAAACAAGGGTGGAGACCTACTTAGTACCATTTAGAGAGTCAGTTTGTATATAATTAGCTTTATTTTAATAGTTTTTATTGGAGTCTTTGTATTAGAAGATATCTCACTCCTAACACAAAAAGAGTAGAGGTTTTCTTATAAACACATGGATGTAATATGTACTCTATGCCAATATTTTGATGCAATAATAAATGTTATTGGTGTTCTCATTCAAAGTGCAGTAGATCTTTCCAGAGTGGGTTACTTTTGTGAATTCATGTTCATGAATGATAATGGAGCTAATGGCTTTATTATGTTGTTATAATTATGTGATCTTTTAATTTTGGTTTTTTCCTTATGTTAACAAATTATGTTGTTGTAATGAATTGGAGAAAGGACCATTATTATTCTTGCATAATTTTTTGTCTCGTGCGCAATCACTTTCTGTAGCTGCATGATTTGATGAATCATGAAACATCCTTTAGTTTTCATTGAAGTTCCCATTGACAATTATATTAGTGGAGTTGAGGAAGTGTTTCTCCTAATTTCATTGGTTCCCTATCAAATCCTTTTGATAATTTAATTCACAGATGTGTTGTTACTATGGCTTATGTTTGTTAGGAATTTCTCTTTCACAAATTTTCTTTAACTCTCTTGTTACTCTATCTTTGTTATTTTTTTTTCAAAAGTGTCATTAAAATAGGAATTCATTTAGTTGCATTGATTAAAAATTGCATTCATCATAAAATAGAAAATACAAAAAATATATTAGTTTTGTGGTTGTATTTCAGCAAAGTTGTGCAAAATTTATAGGTACTAGCAAAGGCCACATTGTGAATATTCACATTTATCTTCGATTTAGCTACCCAACAAGTTGAAAAATATTCATATGAAACTTTGGAGTTGTTAATTTATCATATTTTCAAAAGAGAGATTTGTGATCTTTTTTTTCGTTAGCATCATACAAAATGATTGCTCAATAGAAGTGGTCCTAAAAGGAGGTCCTAGAAAACCATTGTGCCCAAAAAACTAAGTTGCTATTTGAAAGTTCTGCACTTTTTGAAGTTCTATATTTTTTTAATTTTTGTCTTCATCAAAAGGTGCACTTTTTAGAATGTGCACTTTTTAGAAGGTGCATTTTTAAGGGTACAAACTGGAAGATCTTGATCCACTATCTCTATTTCAATGAGCATTAAGGTCTTCACCTGGTAGATATGAGTTCCTAATACTCAATCACTTTTGCAAGCCTTGCAGTGATAAGGGGATAGCCATAATCTAGCCACTCACATTTCAAATTCCATCATCTTTATCTATTTCACATTGAAACTTACCCCAACCTACCATTCCACTAAACCCTCCACCTATGGATTTATTTGCAAATCTAGTAGATTCACCAATGAACTTGTAAGGTCCACTCAATAACCTTTCCAAGAACCCCAAGAAATTATCCCCAAGATTCATCTATGGAGAAACATGGACAATCAAAGATCACAGCAAGGTTTTCAAAGAAACATGCAATCGAAAACATATTTAAAAAGAAAACATGGTCCTTCATCTGTTCCCATACACATTGGGAGAGGTTACATTTAACTGGTATGTAAATATGCCACCGTGATCTATTCTAAACTAGGAAACTTTTGAAAAATTTTGTTCTTGGATCAATTCAAAGCATTCATCAATCTAACTGTGATACACCACCATTTTCATATCTATCAAGAGGGATCCATGAGAGACTACCTCATGTTTCAATCATTATTTTCACATGGCATACTGCATGTTGGAAACTCCTTATACCGTACTAGTGGGAGATGTAATTCAAATTCATTTTAAACTCTATGGACCACCTTACTACTATCTTCCTAAGAAAGTTTCCTGCTACAAACATAGACACTCTAGAAAAAGTCTTTGAAGAAGCAATCACCTTTACTAAACAAGCTAATCTCAATGGAGGAGGTATGATGGTACAACTCATGCCAGTACGATAGTACCACCATACCATGTTAGAGTGCAAGAGATGCCTATTCAATCCATTCCATTAACTCAAGTCCCATTACAATAGACACTGACTACTTCAACTCCAACTATAACCTACCTAGGCTATGAACCTCCAAATGCTGCCTTCTTTGAGCAAAAGGTCACACCATTCACTAAGATAGAAAACAATGTTATGACTAAGCTAGACCAAATGAAAAAGACCATGTCTCAAATAACCAATGAGCTAACCTATCTTAGGCTATCATAGGGGTAGAATAATAATTTCCCAAGAACTAATGCAGTCATGTACAACAATAGCTATGGTCAAAATTACAATAAGAATTTCAGTGGAACAATATTGCAAGGAATAATTTCAATGCGCCAAATCAAAACAATGGTTTTTAGAGATAGAAACAATAGTGGAATACCCTTTCAAAAAAGGGGATTATTTCTATAGACACTAATAATAATACTCAGTTTGTTAATATCAATCAACTCAACACAAACCAAAATATACCAAATGATGATAGCTCATTCTTTAATGAAAATCAAGAAATGAACCAAAATTCACATAGTGCTAACAACAAGTCCCCTATTTAGTTCAACACCATGTTGTTGTTGATCAAATAAATAAGATTGACAAATGAGTGTCAACACACTTAACCTTTTTCTCTATACATGTCGAGTACACAATGGAAGCCGAGCTAGAATTTCTTTATGTGCCAAGTCACAGATAGTGCCGAGAAAACTACAGTTGCTACCGAGCACAACACATTATAGTATATGCCGAGCAAAGCAAAAATTCAATATGTGTTGAGTGACACGATAATCCTATATGAGCCGAGTAATTTAGGAATTAGTAGAATCTAAGCAATGCAGATAACTAACAGGTGCTGAGTAATGCAAAAACTACAGTAGATGCTGAGCAATCCAGAATAGATGGTGTCGAGCATTAGTATTACTTCATGTGCTGAGCAATGCAGGATCAACACAAAAGTTTGTGCAATCGCAAGCCAAGATGAAAAATGGTTATGCATGAATCATTGAAAGGATAAAAGAATAAGATCAAATCCTCACAATCACCTATGTGATCCTCATGCAACCAATTAGAAAATTGGAGATTGTATGTAGCTAATGGGTGAATTTCAAGGGTTTGAGTGGGAACATTTTATCCAAGGATGCATAATGAACCACTAATCTTTATAAGGGATTCTTGACACCATTGAATGAAGAAGTGAGAAGTACAAAAAGAAGAAGGAAAAGAAGAGCCTGTAATTGCAGAACATTGGTGTCAAAGATTAAGAGGAAAGGACAACATTTACACATCTAGTTGATCAGAACAGAACAAGGAACACAATTAGTAGATCAAATCTAGTAGAGATCAAGGATAGAAGAGTAGATCAAGAGCCTGAGATCAGCATTAGAGATTGCATTAGTTCAGGTGTATTATTCTAATACTCTCTCACAATTGTATTAGGAATTTTGAAATCCTATTGAGTTAGGTAGGTTTAACGACCTTATGTAAATCCTTTAATAGGGTGGCATTCTAAGTTGAATGTTCTTAAGTCCTCTAATAACGCACACTCCTAACAAGGTGTAGAAATCCTTTAACAGGGTCACATTTAATAGTGTGTAAAGTCTTTAACAAGGTAGGCCTTTAACAGGGCAAACCATCAGAAGTGGTTGAAATCAATTGTTGCAGTAATTTTGTGGGTATCATCCCCACCCCAGTTTTACCTTCTTATTCCTAGAGGGTTTCGGGGTTACCAAAATCTCAAGTGTTATGTGGTGATGCATGTTTGTTTCTCATGATTTTTTAATGTTTATATGCATGCATGTTAATTTCAGTTATATGTTATTAAGGGTATAAAAGTGGTTAAAAGGCCAATACTTCTGATTCACCCCCCACCCCCCCAGAAGCATTCTTCCCATTAAGACATTCCAATGGTATCAGAGCCAAGTTCTCTCAAGAAGAAGCCTAATAGCTTGGAGGAAAAGATCTAAAGATGGAAGTTTTCAAACTTGGAAAGATCATTGAGAACCAGGTGATGGATGTGCATCTTGCTCTACACAAGGTAGAGGAAGTTACAGAGGAATTAAGAAAATCCTTTAAAAGAAGGAAGGAAATAGCTATAGCCGAAAATGATATTCACTACAAGGATATTGACACCACACAAGTATTTTCCAAAGGAGATTCCAAAGAATTTGATGTAGCAATAGTAGAACTGATGGAGAAAAACAAAAGAGATAAGAACTCTTAAGATGGAGCATGAATCATAGGCCATGATGAAAAATGTACTAAATTAACAAGGATAAAAAACATGCAACTGGATACACTTGCCCAAATGATGAACCTTCATCATGAACTCAATATGAAAGATATTGAGATCTCTACTTTAAAGATGCAGAATGAACAACTGCAGAATGAATTGAACAGAGAAAAAGAAACAGCAGAGAATCTTAACAAGTCAAGTTAAGCTATCAAGTACTTTGAACAATTTCTAAAATCCCCAAGGTCAGCCCATGATGCATCAGGACTTGGATACTCCAACACTGAAGTTCAGGAATCATCAAAGAGTGCTGAGCAAAGAAGTGACAAAGGTAAGGATTATAAACCCACCCGTCACTACTGTAATAAAAAGGGGCATACTGCTAATGTTTGCAGGAGTAGAAGGATTAATAAGCCAAACACACCCAAAAACAAGGATTACTGTCACAACTACAACATGCAAGGACATATGGCACAAGATTGTAGGTCTAAAGTCACAAGGACACAAAGATTTGATGGACATTGCAACAATTGCAAGAAATATGGACATAGAGCCTTTGAGTGTAGATCAAAGCCTATGTGGACACCAAATCAGCATGTAAGAAGGGACAACTATGTACACCACTACAATTGGGATTACAATACAAGGGAGAGCTATCACTATTGTCAAGAGTATGTGTAGACACCTAAATTTGATTACATTGCTTTGGTAATCCTATTTAGTTATCTCTAAAGGCATCATTAATTAAATTCCTATTTAATTAATCCTTTGCCATCCCCTAGCTGATTAATTTAATTAATCATCTATAGTCCTAATTGATAAATCAAATAACGTATTATTTATCAATTAAATCCTATTCTTCTATATAAATCCAAAATCCCCATTTATTAAATAAACCTATTTGATAAATAAAAACCCTCAAATCTAATAACCCCTAACCTATCCTAAATCCCCTTTTTAGCCTAATCCACCCCATCCACCCATACTAACTAAGCTTAGTCACTAACTCACCCACCCTCATGAATGCCATCCACTTACAAATCTCTAACATCCCTAATCTAATCCTAAACCCAAGCCTAATCCACCCCCTAATGTTGTCACATTCCCTAAGCAAGCTTAAGACTTTCTTAAGCCAAGGAAAATCAACAATCTCAACTCCCTCCAAAATATCCCAACCACCCAACAATGAATGCTCTTACAAAGGCCATAAAGACTCTTACAAGCTCTTACAAGCCATAATGAAGGGTCTTTATGAAGATATTATCCTTTTGAGCCTCCTTTGTTGACTCATCCTTCCCCTTTCCTCCATCCACTCACCTTGTGACATGTGTCACTCCCTGATTGGTGCTAAACAAGCACAATCCATGTGCTCCCTTTTGAGTGCATCCTAGCCCTCCTTAAGCTTTTATCTTTCCTTCCATCTTAGCCCTCCATCCCTCAAGCCCTTAGCCTATAAATTGAATCCCCTCCCAAGCCATTTCATCATAATCTTGGAGCTAAAGTTATAATGCCCTTTTGAGAGCCAAAAAGCCATCAACCATACCCTTATGATGCCAAATTGAGAGCTCACAAAGCTACCAATTTGCCATTTTTCATCTCCATTGAAGCTAGTTTTTGGGAACCTTGAGCATACATCCCAATCTTTAGACCCATCTATCAAGCAAGGAGCTAAATCCCATTGGGAGAGTCCATTTATTTGGCTCACATTTCCAATTGGGGTTTCCTCTTTAGTCTCTCATTTATGTTATGGTTTATATGCTAGTTAATGCTTTTGTTTTTGAATAGATTAGTATTACTTGCTAACATATTTCTCATATACATTTTGGTACACCTAGTGGCGCAAGTATCACATTCTGGGAATCAAAACTTCTATCTGGTTGTTTCTATCTATTGTTTGGTCTTTTACTTATTGAATGCATGTTTGCCAAACTTGGTCAATCCTCACTTAGGGCACACTTAGCGTAGTCACTGCCTATCCCAGAAGTTGAACAAGTTGAAGCAAAATAACTGAGGTCTCTCAAAGCCAAGCAGATTCAAGAATTGATGTCAGAGCAACCCAAACCCAAACAGAAGTTCCACAAGGTCAAACTCAACCCATCTCTAGCATACCAAGAACTTTCAGCCAAGAGAAAAGAAATAACACCAAGCCCATGAATTGCCAAATTCCACAAAGTAGAGGACAAAGCTACCGACGAAGCACTTCAAGAGGCCTGGTTAGAGCATACCATCAAATTAACCAACATCCAGGAGTTAATCCTGCTTATGCCTTACCAACTAGGCATGATTTCTATGATTAGACACCTTTGTTTCTCCACATCTTCTTGGATAAGCTTCACTTTAGACTCATCTTTGTAGAAAAGCCAACCATCTTAGGTTATCCCTGTAAGCATTATTAGCTCATCCATCTCATTTAGAATCAAACCATCTAGCCAGCAATCCAAAATCTGCACATCTAAGCTTTCAAAATCATTGTCACCTTGCCAAAAGTTTGCCATTCCTAAAATCTTTCAAAATCTACCAATCTCACCAAGGTTATCCCTTTGACAGAGCTTTATCTAGGGTAATCCAGCTTTGTCACTTGTTATCCCTCATCACCTTGAGCTAAAGGTTGGGATCCACAAGTGGTCAATCTTGTGTTCTTCCTAAAGGATCATCAGTCTATCCTTAAGTTGACACAATCACCACCAAGCTTGCACATAGGAAAGCAGACCTTTAGTGCTTTGGCAACATATCTTTGAAGTTAGAATCTCCAACCCAATCCTCCTTAGGTTTTGTCATATAGCTTTTCCTTAACCTAGGAAATCATTTGCATAGAGAAGCCTTCCCCCTTTTGCATCCATCAGCATTATTGCATCTCATCCCTAGGAGCATTTTTCATGTCACCCGTCACTCGCTTAGCCAAGAAGAAAGAAACAATGGAGCCCTATCATTTGGATTGAACAGCCTCACCCCCCTTGAGCACTCAACCATCCTTCAGCCCAGAGAAAGCTATGCCATCATCTACTGACATTGGAGCTTTCATGAACCAACCAGGAAATGCAGTATTGGTAAATGCCATTATAGACAAGAACAAAGAGACAATCATGGCTAATTTTTGAAGGGACAATGTAGGAACCTTTGACTTTGGAAGACCCCTCCATTATTAGATCCATCTCACCCATTGTTTGGGTAGCTACCACCACCCATAGGCTCTTATGATCCAAATTATCCTCAATATATGCCAAAAGAAGAGCCTCCAGCCAATCCATATGATCCAACATACCCAAACATTCCATCATCCACCCAAGTTGAAATCTCCATGCCGCAAGCCAACCCAACCACCACCACTCCATCCTTGGTTCATACCTCTCCGCTCCAAACCCCCTTTAGCCAAAACACCTCACCGGTTACCTTCTTCACTATTGTTGTTGTTGCTCCCCAACCCAGCCTTCCAAATCCACCCATCTCCCAAATTAGTGCTAGCATCTTTGGCCAACCTCAACAACATACAACAGGGATGCCACCCATGGGGCCAAGTAATCAACCTTTCATCACCCCCAGCTTATTCACTACAGCCCAAAGCACAATCCCAACATTTTCATTAGGTCTTGGGAGCTTAGTGCCATCAGCCACAAATCAACAAGCTACTACCCTCACTCCACAAAGCTATCAAACCCCACAAGCTACTACCAATTTTCTACCAAGCTCCCAAGTAACCCCAGCTCCCGCCACCACTCTACCAAGCTTTCAAATCTAGCCACCAAGCTATCAAACCCCATCAGTTCCATTCCCAAGCTTTCAATTCCCACCACCTCCACCACCAACTAATCCATTACCTCCTATTACCAACTACTTTTCAATGCCACTTCTAGGAGGTAATCCACCAATCTAGCCAACCACCAATTATTTGTAGGTACCATCCCAAATGGGGGCACAGCCCACATACCTTGGTCAAACCCCACAAGCCCCTTGATCCTTTCCCCAAGCTTCACAGCCATCGTATACCTTACCTCCACAAAGCCATTCATTTATCCCACAGCCAGCTTATGTTCCTCAATCCCATATCAACAGCAAGCCTCACAGCACATGCAGCAATATGCGCCACCTCCCCCTCAACAACCCGTCATCCACCATGCAGCTGCCCAAAAAATGTACAATCCCTATTAGCAAATCCCTCACAGCCATCCATATTCAGTGGCCCCATCTAACGCATACCTACCTCAAGGCACTCCTACATTGGGGGCACCCCAGCCATCACCTATCAATTCAAAATGGGAGCAAATGAAGATAGCTCTGAAAGCCATCCAAGAAGAGAATGATCCGAAGACATTCAAGTTTGAGAATGTGTGTCCTTACCCATTTGACAGAGCCATTACCATGACACCATTTCCCAAACACTTTGAGGTACCCAAACTTGACAAATTCAAAGGAAAAGGAGACCCTGTCACACATATCAAAGAATTGTACATGCACTGCCAGGACGTAGCATACAATGATGTCTTCCTCTTGCGCCCTTTTCCCAAAAGTTTGGCTAGACCAGCTCTTGAATGGTTTTATAGAATCCCCTAAGGCACAATTAAAAACTTTGCTGAATTATCTGAGGCATTCGTAGCCCAATATGCCCATCTTGTTGAAACAGAGCTATCAATAGTTGACCTTGTCCACACTAAGCAAAAAGGTGGAGAGAGCCTTGCTGAATACCTGCAAAGATGGCAAACCCTTACCACCTGCATATCCTGCACCTTGCCAGAGCGCCATGTGGTGAAAATGTTTATTGATAATGCCCATCCTAGCTTGGCTCACCACATGACCATGAACTGTTTGCAGACCTACAAAGATATCAAAGAGAAAGGAATGATCCTTGAGCAGGGACTCATTAAAGATGGTGTGGTCAAAATTTACAAAGAGGCCAACCAAAATCAATCACATTCCAATGACAAGTCTAGGTATTGGAACAAAAATAGGCATGTTGCAACAGATGGCGTCACTAACACCAAACATGTGAATATTGTTGGTCCTTCTCACAACCAGTCCAACCCACCATATCAACCACATAATCAACAAGCTATCAACTACCAACAGCAGAATCACCAAAGCTATCAAGGCCACAATCCAAGACCCAACTTTCAAGGGTCTAACAATCAAGCTAATGCCATCAATGTAGCTGCAGGACAAAAGCCCAGATTCCAACCTGCCCCTAGAAATTATACACCCCTTGGTGAGCCATTGGATGTCATTTTTGAGAAATTAGTCAAGGAAAACCTCGTCAAATTTCCTCCTACCCAGCAAATCGACCCAAGCCAATCTAAAGCTGCATGGTACAAGGATAATGAGTACTACAAATTTCATAGGGTAAAAGGTCACACTACCCTCAGATGCATGAAACTGAAAGACTATGTGTAGGACCTCATTGATCGGAAGGAAATCACTGTTGGTGCCCAAACCTCTCCCAATGTAGGCTTACAGATCTATCAAAATTCTTTTCCTCCTCACAACAATCAAAATCCTGGAAAAGCACCTATCCAAACCAACAACAACAACACCAACAACCGTCAGCCAAACCAACAGCATGGGAAGAACAATGACCACACTTCATCCTATATAGACTATGGTAGCCTTATAGGTTGCATATCCGAGAAAGAGACTTCTGTCAATGTTATCAATATCCAAGGACCAAACAATGAGTGTGCAGTCACCACTCGAAGAGCGCAATTTAACATCGTAGGCCCACCCGTTACACCAACACCATCGGCTCCATCAAAAAGCCAGTACAATATCTTGAAACACCTTGGGAACATGCCAGCCCAAATCTCCATTTTAGACCTTCTTTGCACTAGTCCTGTGTACAAGAATATCCTTGATAGTGCTCTCATAGAATCCCATGTCCCTTCTGATATCAATGCTACTGATTTTCATAATCTTGTTGGACACCTCTCATCCTCATGTGCCCTATTGTTCAAACCCATCGACATACCCGTGGTCGAGCCAGATCACACTCTTTCGCTTCGCATAGCCATCATGGTATCCAACTTTGCCATGAAAAGAGTAATGATAGATAATGGATTGACCTTGAATATTTGCACCCTAAAATTCATAAAACAAGTTGGGTATACTAAGGCAGATATCATCAGTGAGGTTATCACCATCAAATCTTATGACAACTTGGAAAGAACCACAGAAGGAACTATTTTGCTGCCAATCAAGGTTGGGCCAGTCATCCAAGAGACACTCTGCCATGTTATTGATCTAAACCTACCATTTAACATCCTCCTTGGTCACCCATGGATTCATGCCATGAAATCCGTTCCATCCACTTACCATCAGTGCGTCAAATTTTTGCACCAAGGCACTGAGGTAACCATCCATACCGATCCAGAACCCTTTGCTTACTGCAATGCGGTTGAAGCTTAATATACAAACCATTTCCCTGGAATTGATATCGGCACATCCATCGCCAGCTCATCCAACACTTATAATGACCCAGAAACCATCCTTGCCTCTATGTTGTCTACCGTGAAGATCAATAACAAAGGTTATGGAGAGTATAGTCTGTCGGATGCATTTACTGTCAGGGCACTCCCACTTGATCCACATCCCCATGGACGACCGACATATCACAAAGCTAAGGAGATTCCACCTCCTTGATACAAACAGTTTGGCCCAACAACCTTTATATCCTCGAAAATCCCTCTTCATGAGGAGCTCACTCCAGATATCAACAAATGGTTACATAAGGATGCACCTCAAAGAAATCAAGCACGCCTTGATCACTTCAGCCAAAAGTATCCCCAAGAAAATAAGCTCATCACTGACAAATGGAACTATCAAGGTGGTGGTCTAGGACTAGAAGAAAGAGGCATGCAATGCCCCATCGATGCACACAAGTGGGAATCGAAGTCAGGTCTTGGCTTTGGCATACCCACAACTGGGGGCACCAATGAGAATGGTCACGCTTTTTCAAACATTCACCGTGACCTTGTCAAAATTGAAGACATTCTTGAGGAAGTTGAAAAGAGAGCCTACAACAATATCCTAGACCAAATCTCCCTCAGAGACTGTTCTCCAAGAACTATCCATCCACCTCATTGACCTACCACTCGCCCATCCACAACTCATAGATTGGGACCAACCAAGCGTCATACACATTGATGAGTTCACATCAGAGGAGACACTTCTAAGATTCATGGGAGTTGAAACTCCTCACAAGAAAACAAAGCCAGATTCTGCCTATATCTACAAGCTAGATCCCAAGGGGTATTTTGGAGAAAATCCCCAACCTAGTTCCGATACACCCAAAACTGAAACTAAGGTGAATCTGAGACTAGCTAAGGCAGTGAAGAGATCCCCTCAACAAGAAAATCTAGAGCCATAAGCAGACCATGAGGATTTAGCATTGCCTCCTCAAGATAATCGACCAGAGATATCTTCTATTCTAATTGAGGATACTAGGGAAGTCAACATTGGTTCTTCAGAGATCCCTAAGCTTGTTCACATTGCTGCATCCCTATCACAGGACCAAGCTGACCTCCTCTTTAAGGTCTTAAGAGAGAACATTGGCTGATTCGCATGGTCATATCAGGACATGCCAAGGCTTGATCCAAAGCTTGTAGTTCATCATCTTGCAATCGATCCAAAGATCATGCCCGTTAGACAAAAGCTTAGAAAAATGCACCCCAAGGTGGCATTATTGGTCAAAACTGAATTAGAAAGAATGTTAGCTGCTAAGGTTATCCGACCTATCGACTACTCAGAATGGATCTCCAACATGGTCCTCGTCACTAAACCTTCCGGTGACATTAAAATTTGCACTGATTTTCGAGATCTTAACAAAGCTTATCCAAAAGATGATATTCCCTTGCCCAACATAGATATGATTGTAGATCTTACAGCTGGACATGAAATTTTGTCCCTCATGGATGGATTTTCTGGGTATAATCAGATCAAGATTGCAAAAGAGGATCAGCATAAGACAGCATTCACTACCCCTTGGGGAACCTTTTGCTACAACATGATGCCTTTTGGCCTAAAGAATGCTAGGGCTACCTATCAAAGAGCTATGACAACCATTTTTCATGATCTCATCCATAGCATTTTGGAGGATTATGTGGATGATATCTTGGTCAAGTCTCATACCTTCATGGATCATCTTGCTGACCTAGAGAAAGTCTTTGATAGGTTAGCCAAATATCATCTCATGCTGAATCCCAAGAAATGTGTCTTTTGGGTCAAATCTGGCAAGCTTCTAGGCTTTATAGTTTCTAAACAAGGTATAGAGATCGACCCCAAGAAGGTCAAGGCTATCTTAGACATGCCTCCTCCCCAGACACTGTGACAGCTTCACTCTCTTCAAGGAAAGCTCCAATCTGTTCGGTGCTTCATCTCCCAGCTTGCAGATAAGTGTACACCATTTTCACATTTACTGAAGAAGGATGAGAACTTCAAGTGGGATCCTTTATGTGAGTGCAGCTTCGACCATCTATAGCAGTATCTCATCAATCCCCCTATCTTGGTTCCACCAGTTCCTGGTCGTCCCCTGATTTTGTACATATCAGCAACACCTACTGCTCTAGGGGTACTTCTAGCACAACTCGATTGCTACAGCAGAGAAAGAGCCATCTACTACATCAGTAGAACCCTAGTTGGTTATGAACTCAATTACACTCCTATGGAAAAAGCTTGTTTGGCAGTTGTTTTCTCAACTCAAAAGCTTCGCCACTACATGCTAAGTCATACCATCCAACTAGTCTCCAAGATTGACCCTCTCAAGTATATGCTCTCCAGAACAGCACTTACAGGTCGTTTGGCCAAATGGGTTATGCTCCTTAGCGAATTTGACATCCAGTATGTGGACAGAAAGGCAATCAAAGGGCAAGCTATAGTAGATCACCTAGCTAATACACCTCTAATAGATGCTTATCCGTTGATCACAGAATTTCTAGATGAGCATATCTATCTAATTGAAGAACAACCCCCATGGAAACTTTATTTTGATGGCTCATACACATCTCATGGATCAGGGGTAGGAATATTGTTGGTCACACCTCAAGGAGATTACATTCCAAAAGCCTTCAAGCTACAATTCCCTAGCACCAACAATATAGCTGAATATGAGGCCCTCATAGTAGGATTAAAGATAGCTATCGAATGGAACATTGCTGAGTTACAAATCTTTGGTGATTCTCAGCTCATCATCAAGCAAGCCCTAAATGAATATCAAACCAAAGATGAAAAGCTATTACCCTACAAAGAGCTAGTTGATCGGCTAACCCAACATTTTACAAGGCTTCAGTTTACACAAGTGCCTCGAATACAGAACAAAGCAGCCGATGTTATGGCTACTATAGGCTCACTCTTGGAAATTCCCCAAGCAGCTACACAGTATGAGTTTTTAGTGGAGCAGCTCCTCACACCCACCTATGCGAATGAGGATTCAAACCGTGTTTGTATCTTGGTTGGTCCCCAATCCCTTTGGTACCATGAGATTCATGCTTACCTTAACGATGGTATCATGTCCCCTCACCTCACACGTACCCAACGCCAGAACCTCATCCAAAAATCATCCCGCTATGTTATCATAGCCAATACCCTATATCGTCGAGGTTATCACGATACTCTCTCTCGATGTTTAGACCAAAACGAGGCTACGATGGTGTTAAAGGAAGTACACTCTGAACTTTGCAGTGCCCACACGAGTGGTAGTGTCCTAGCGCGACAAATCCTTAGAGCAGGCTACTATTGGCCTACCATTGAAGAAGACTCCTGTGACTTTGTCAGAAAGTGTCTCCCATGTCAGCAACATGCAAATCTTGTGCACGCTCCAACACAAGATCTACAGCCTATTGCACCACCTTGGCCTTTCGCTTGTTGGGGCCTTGATCTAGTTGGAACTATCACACCCCTCTCATCTGATGGACATAAATGGATAATAACAGCTGCAGACTATTTCACTAAATGGGTGGAAGTAGTCCCCCTCGTCTCAGCTACAGGAGTTCAAGTCCCCAAGTTCATCTTATACCACATTTTTTGCTGCTTCGGCATCCCATCCACCATCTTCACCGACCACGGAGGTAACTTTGAAAATCTCAACATGGAAGAATTATGCACCTCCCTTTGCATCCATCACTACTTTTCTAGCCCATATTTCCAACAAGGTAACGGCCAGGCAGAGGCAACTAACAAAACCCTCCTCAAAATCCTAAAGAAAGTTGTCAATGATTCCGGCCGTGATTGGCACCTACAAATAAATCCAGCCCTATGGGCCTATCAAACTTCCTTCCGTACATCCATAGGCACAACTCCATACTCCCTAGTTTATGGTGCCAAAGTAGTACTACCTATAGAGGTTGAACTTCCCTCTTTGCACATATCTTTGCAAGGGCAAATATCAGATGAAGAATATAGAGTAGCTCGGCTCACCCAACTAGATCTCTTAGACGAGAAGTGACAACAAGCCTATGATCATCTCACAGTCTATCAGACTCGTCTCAAAAGGAATTTCAACAAGAAGGTGCTTCCACGACAATTTCAGCCCGGGGACATGGTCCTCAAAGAAAACATGAAAGTCCAAGCAGACCGAGAAAAGAAAGGCAAGTTTGAACCTACATGGCTCGGTCCTTATGTTGTCACTGCTTCCTTTGGCTCCAAAGCCTATCAGCTATCTACACCGGAAGGAGAACTCTTGAATGATCCTACTAAAATCATTCATCTCAAGAAGTTGTATGCTTGAAGATCCTTGGTATACCCAGCTTTTGAAAAATAAAAATAAAAATAAAAATAGTAAAGAAAAATAAGCGTCCAATGGTGAAAACTTGGCAATTCAAGCACCTTGGATAGGTACCTTGGTGAAAACCTGGTAATTCAAGCGCCTTGTGTACTAAGACTAATCCATTATCTATCCCTATCCTATCCCTCATCCATCCACCCACCATCCCATAAAACACCTGCTTGTTCCCTTGGTGTTCCAACCAAAAATCCAAAGTCTAATGGAGCTTGTAAATACCTCCTATGCAGCTTGTAAAATCTTGTACCAAAGCTTGTATTATACCTTGTAAATCTTGTACCATACCTTGTATATCCGAATCTTGTCTAACGCTTGTACTATACACCTGCTTGTAGATAATCTTGTATCCTAGCTTGTATCCTATCACATGCACACAAAGAACCCCATTTTCACTTAAGCTTTTCGCAAACCATCTACCTATCCACCTATCAACTATTATAGACATCCCATCCTTCACAAACATTTCCATCTCACAAAAAACCAAAACATGAACAAACTTGTACATTTGTAACATATCTTGGTCCGTCAGCTTGTACATCCTCTTTAGCTTAGTACCATTGTATCTATCCAGCTTTCATGTCAGTTCCTCCTTGATCAACATCTTGCACACATCGCACAACCCTTGGTTAGCTATCCCAATGCATCCTTTAGCTAGATCTTCTATCACCATAGTGTTATCCTTCTTAGTTCATCTTGCCAGACGCATCACTCATCCTGATCCACCAGCTTAGGTGCTCTCCGATAGGTCCTTGTAGGATATAGCTTTCCTCATGTCTGATCTTGGTCCGTTAGTACCTCGTCCTACCCATCTCGTTGGCAAACGGATCTCTTTTGGATTTTCACTTTCTTTTTATTTGGAATCTTCCCTTTTGGGTCTTTAAGTATCTTTTCCAAGCAATCTCCTTGTTCCCTCCTCAAGGTTGCCACGATCTTCCATATCATGGTATAATGCAAATGGGGCAATTAGAGCGTAAGGTCTTGATCAAGTCTTTCGTTTGTCTTTCTTTTCTGCTTGTGGGTTACCCAGTGTCAGTTCCACACTGCTTCCTCTTGGATTCATTTGTGATGCTAGGGAAACCCTTGCGTGTTTGTTTCAAGTCATTTTGTCAGTCCTCTGGACAGTTGGTGAACAGGCCTTGATGTTCTTGGTAACCTTGGCAATTAACCAACAGTCCTATAGCAAATCTAGTGCTCAACTACATGGTGGTACTTCTCTTTGAAGTATCCCCCCACTCAAAAAGCTTCAATGGATTCCCTTCATCTCCATTATCCCCCATCCATATCCAGTACCTATCCCATCTTATGCATCAGTATCTCTTTGGATCACTCCTCACACTTAGCTTTAGGGATCCACAATCCTAGTCTTAGGGATCCACCAATCAAATCAATCCACCAAGCCTCATCTTTCGAGATCCACAATCCTAGTCCTAGGGATCTCCGAAAACCCATCTTCCGCCAATCTGACTCTTTGAACTCCTATTGCATTAGCTTTTTAATCCCCTCATCCATCTCTCCATCCTAAATTCCTTTTATAGCGCTCTGCTCCTTCATCCTCCCCCCAATCCCAAAAGTCTTAAGCTTGTTTCCTCTTGTGCCCCTGATTTCCCTTTAACATCCTCTCGTAGTGAGAGTTTGAGCTAATTCAGCCCCTTCTCTTTGCCAACCTGTGTCTTAGCTCATCTCAATTTCTTGTACTTTTCAAAAAGTCGTCGAGCCTCATTTCTCTCCCTGTCGCCTTCTTGAGGGGGCATCATCTAAGTCTAGTATCTCCTCTTCTTATCCAAGATTGGAGCAACCTCGTTGCTAAAACATCTTCCTCGTGTCGTCTTCATTTGAACTTCTTTGAAATAGTGTTGTCTCAACACTATGTCAAAGAGGGGCAAAATGTAGACACCTAAATTTGATTACATTGCTTTGGTAATCCTATTTAGTTATCTCTAAAAGCATCATTAATTAAATTCCTATTTAATTAATCCTTTGCCATCCCCTAGCTAATTAATTTAATTAATCATCTATAGTCCTAATTGATAAATCAAATAACGTATTATTTATCAATTAAATCCTATTCTTCTATCTAAATCCAAAATCCCCATTTATTAAATAAACCTATTTGATAAATAAAAACCCTCAAATCTAATAACCCCTAACCTATCCTAAATCCCCTTTTTAGCCTAATCCACCCCATCCACCCATACTAACTAAGCTTAGTCACTAACTCACCCACCCTCATGAATGCCATCCACTTGCAAATCTCTAACATCCCTAATCTAATCCTAAACCCAAGCCTAATCCACCCCCTAATGTTGTCACATTCCCTAAGCAAGCTTAAGACTTTCTTAAGCCAAGGAAAGTCAACAATCTCAACTCCCTCCAAAATATCCCAACCACCCAACAATGAATGCTCTTACAAAGGCCATAAAGACTCTTACAAGCTCTTACAAGCCATAATGAAGGGTCTTTATTAAGATATTATCCTTTTGAGCCTCCTTTGTTGACTCATCCTTCCCCTTTCCTCCATCCACTCACCTTGAGACATGTGTCACTCCCTGATTGGTGCTAAACAAGCACAATCCATGTGCTCCCTTTTGAGTGCATCCTAGCCCTCCTTAAGCTTTTATCTTTCCTTCCATCTTATCCCTCCATCCCTCAATCCCTTAGCCTATAAATTGAATCCCCTCCCAAGCCATTTCATCACAATCTTGGAGCTAAAGTTATAATGCCCTTTTGAGAGCCAAAAAGCCATCAACCATACCCTTATGATGCCAAATTGAGAGCTCACAAAGCTACCAATTTTCCATTTTTCATCTCCATTGAAGCTAGTTTTTGGGAACCTTGAGCATACATCCCAATCTTTAGACCCATCTATCAAGAAAGGAGCTAAATCCCATTGGGAGAGTCCATTTAGTTGGCTCACATTTCCAATTGGGGTTTCTTCTTTAGTCTCTCATTTATGTTATGGTTTATATGCTAGTTAATGCTTTTGTTTTTTAATAGATTAGTATTACTTGCTAACATATTTCTCATATACAGTATGGACATATACCCCAGAACTGCATAAGAAAACATTTCAAGGGGAACTATAAAAGATGGTTGAACCAAACTACTTGCTCAGTTGCTTGAAAATTGGACATGTCAGCAAGAATTGTCCAACAAAGGCCAAGGCACCCAAGACTGAAGAAAATAAGGGCAAAGAAAAAATTGATGAGGAACACACCAGAACAGACATGAAGAAGACATGGCAGAAAAAGGATGGATCAAGTACATCCAATGGAAGGGTCACTTCACCCACAAGGTCAAGTGATCATTTCTCATCCAACTAATCACAAGATGAGCCTATGGGGCTGATACATATAAGGAAGTGTCATACATCAGTCCTAAACCATGATGAAGCACTGCAAAGTATAAATTTGTGTGAGACAAGATGCTAAGAAAAAACTTAAATGATGATGCTGAGTTGTCTTTGGATGCCGAGTGAAACTGCTTTGGATGCTGAGTTAAGAAGTTTAGTGGAAGCCGAGTAAAATTGTAGTGGTGGCTAAGTTATTAATGAAGTTAGTAGATGCCAAGTGAAAATAGCTACCAAGTGGATGCCAAGTTGAAAAACCTTTGGAAGCCAAGTGACAGGTGGAGGTATAAAAATGCATTTAATGCAAGGTTTTTGAGCCACTTAAAAGTAAAAATTGATTCATTTTTAAGCCATTTAAATGAAGAGTGATTACCAGGAGCACGACTGGCCGATTTTCAAGTATTCAATTAGTGATTTGCAGCAATTTAGCATCTACCCAAGTGATTTAACCATTTTACTAGGTATTTCCTTTAGGTGCCGAGTTTTACAGTTTGTGAAGTTTGCTTTAAATGTCAAACCCTAGTTCGGTAAATAATGGCATCTAGTTCAAAGATGACCCAAGGGAAAGAGAGCCATGAGATTCAACTTGTTAGTAATGAGGTTAAGCAACTCGAATTCAGGCCAATCCTAGAAGTTGCATATAAAAATGATCTTGTTGGTGCCTTATCCGCCATCCCTAAAAAAGTTGTAATGGTTCAGGATGTGTGAAAGTGTTACAACTACAAAATAGGAGCCATAGGAGACTTGGAAATCTTTAATGCATTTGAGAAACTCTGTGATAATGGTATATTGAAAGATGAGTTTTCTATCATAGAGAAGAAGGGTTTAACCAAAGCCCTAGTTTTTCCAATCGTATTCAAAATTGAGTGGATACGCATAATACTTAGCAAAATTCATGATGGATCATTCTGGTTAGAGCAAGGACTAGTTAAAATAACCAAGAAAATGGTTCATATGGTTACAGGATTTCCAACCCTAGATCGGCCCAAGACACTGAGAAGTGACAAAAAGGAAACAATTGAGAAAAACACAAGAGCAAAGTGGAACAATAGAGGCATGACCATAGACACCATAACCGATCCCCTTCTAGACTTTGTTGTAAGGATCATATCACATAAGTTTTATCAATCCAGCAAGTTGAATAGTGTACCCTACATAGCAGTAGATGTGGCATATAAGCTTGTAAAGAAAGACCACACCTATGACCTTGTAGAGCTCATGTTGCAGTAGATGAATGAAAATCTTGGAGCTATTAGAAAGTCCAAGGGAGCACAATGCAAATTTGGGTCAGTGCTAGTTTGTATGTTCTTCTATGTGATGAAGGAATTCCCTTCATTTGGCAAAGTCAACTAGAGTCAGAACAAAACAATTGTTGATCAAATAAATGATTTTATTGCACAAATGGGAGATAGCTTTGATGATCAAATGTCTATCTATTTTGATGATTTCAAGAATGCAATGAAGAAAAGAATGAGGATACCAGTTTCACTCGTAGAAAAGCATGTAAATGATATATGCTTTCTTGTTGATATTGACTATACTTATACCTAAATAGTCCTTCCAAGAGCAAGATGGATTAGACCATTGGGATATGAGCTTGATGTTGATCAAGTTTCTGCAGCCATCATAGCATTACTTGCAGAGGAAATGGACAAATCTACCAAGGTATTTGGAATGTTATTTGGAATGTATGACACTGTCAAATCAAGAGTTGTGATAGAACTCAAGACAACCACAGTAGTGAAGAAGAAGGACATGCTAGTGAAGAAGATAAAGAAGAAATTTGGTGTTGAAGAACCAAGTGCGGCAGGAGAAGCAGAGGAGATTAGTGAAGAGGAACCAGAACAAGGACTAGTTGAATTGTCACAAGGCCAAGGTGAAGACAAAGATGAGAGTGCCAAGGAAGAAGGAGTCAAGGAAGCACCCATCAAAGGAAAAGCTATCAAAAGGAAGGCAATGACACCTCTTGCTTCTCAGCCTACACCAAAGAAAGTTGTCATGCCAACACCTAAGAAGCCAACAACCAGAGCTACAACAAGGGCCTCCACACAAAAAGACAAAGAGGAAGCTACAAAGAAGAAGAAAACAATCAAGAAGGCATAGGAAGAGCCAAGGAAAAGGAAAAGATATGTGGATCAACCTGATACTGATGAAGAAGATCAGTCTGAAAAAGTAAGTCATCCTCCTAAGTCTTCAGTTGATATATTTTTTGAAAAGATTAAGAATGGAGACTTAAGTGATATGAAAAAGATTGATTTCAATAAGTTCAATAAAGAGGAACAGAATAGCATAGAACAAATAGTCTATGCATTAATGGCACAATTCAAGTATACACCTCTTGAACTTGATGGGCAATTGCCAAAGGAATTGCCTAAAATTGTAGAGGATAGATGGCATTTTTGTCTAATGATGGAAAAGGAGATGAGGGAATCAACCCTACCAAGTATACTATCTGATTTGACAAGGGAATAGATAACTAAAGTAGTCAAAAGGCATAACACTAGGTTTACACCTAAGTATAGGGCATTCTCCATTCTCCAAAACAAAATTGAAGAAGTTGTATAGAAAACCACAAGATCATGGAAGAATTTATATAAGAAAACTGAAGATGTCCTTGAAGAGGAATACAAAGAAGAAGTTGTTGCTAAACTAGAGGAAAGAAGGAAGAGGAGAGAAGAGAAGATAGAAGTAGAGAAAAAGATTGAAGAGGAGGAAAGAAAAGGTACTAATGAGCAGCAAAGTGTGCAAGACACACAACTACCACCTCCTTGTCCTCCTCACTCTACTAGCACACCTGCAAAAATCATAAAGATTAAGGATGTTGTTGACACCTCAAGTCAAAACATCAATCCACTAACTGTAGAGGATCTCACTAAGATCCTTGACCAAACAACTTTTCAAGCACAGTTGTGTACAAGTCCCATATTGTTCAGTGTAGATGAGCTTCAAAAGTTAGTAGATAAACTCAAAGAAGCCAAGGTGTCACCACAAGAACCACCTCAGATCACTCAAACTACTAGATTCCCATTTCTACTACCTCCATCACTACCAAGAATAGCCATGCAAGCTCATCAGGAGCTGAGTGCAAAAATAGGGGAAGTTGCAGGTACACCAGTACAGAAAAAAAGTACACCCCTAGTAGTAGTGACACCAGAAGAAGATAAGGAAGAAACACAGGATAAGGAGGAGTCTACAATACAAACTTTGGTTGAATTACCAAGAACGGGAACTCTTACCAAATCTATTCAGCGGCCAAGTACTGACAAGTTAACCTTACAAGTTAGTACACCAAGCTCAAGTTCTACTAAGGTAGCTAGGACCATTCATTATGGTATTCTTGAGCTTGATGAAGAAATTAAAATACCCTATTATGATTCAAGCACTCTAACTGAAGAAAAGATGAATGAAATACAGAGTGCATTGGACAAAAGAAGGAGGCAAGAGGCAATGAGGAAAGACTTCAAATACAAGCAAGCCATGAATGAGATCAAAGATATATTCATGGATGCCTTCAGCCTACAACCTCCAAATTCAACCAAACCAATCCTTGAGAAACTATTTGATATAGTTGACCAAGTGAATAATGAAGATCATGATACAAATGTAAAACTCATGGAATGGTCAAAGAAGAAGTTTCTAGGAAAATTCAACCAAAAGATAGCCAATAACATTATTTTGGGATAGATTGATCTAGCCAAGAAATTGGATAAGGTAAAGATTGTACTAGGGAACATCTTTTCCCTTTATAGAAAATTGTGTTATTTTTCCAAGTTCACAGAAGAAATAAATCAAAAAAATTTGAACCTTGAGAGCAACCTTAAGCTCTCTAGTATGCAACTACCCTCAAATCCTACATAGAGTGAAAAGCATTTTTCTCAAACGCTTCACATTCAGAGGGAATTAGTTGCATTCTCAACAGAAGAGGCTATTGTTAAAGAAACGTTGATGCAAATGCAAGCCTCTATCACTCCTCACTTGGAAGTATTACAAAAGGACCAAATGTATGCAAAAACAATCCTGAAGAAGGATCCAAATATTTCTACACATGAAGGACTTGTTGATCTAGCAATAGAGCTTGCAATCCAACACAAATCATTGGATATTGCATTGAATAACTAGGATGCAGCTCTCAAAATTCTCCTTGAGGTAAATAAAACATTTTTGGCCAAGCATGGCATTCCCATTTAGGACCCTTTGACATCAGTGTCAAAAAGGGGGAGATCATAAATAATGAGGGAGATAATATTCTAAGGGGGAGATATATTAAAGGAGGAGAAATGCATATAGCAAGAAAGATAAGGAGATAACATGAGATAATAGGATAAAAAGGCAAGAACAGGTCAGAAACAGAGAACATCAGGCACAATGGCACAAGATATCAGAATTCATGACATGATAAGGCATAATCAACTCAGGGGGAGTCATAAGGTATATTGTTGATTACAATATCTTTTTGAAATTTTGTAAGTGAAGAATGTACATATAATGGTTGGATCATGAATAATCAGTTAAGTGTTTTTGACACTCATGTCAAAGGGGGAGATTGTTGATCAAATAAATAAGATTGAAAAATTAGTGTCAACACACTTAACCTTTTTCTCTATACATGTCGAGTACACAATGGAAGTTGAGCTAGAATTTCTTTATGTGCCAAGTCACAAATAGTGCCAAGCAAACTACAATTGTTTTTGAGTAGGACACATTATAGTATATGTCGAACAAAGCAAAAATTCAATAGATGTTGAGTGATATATTAATCCTATACGAGCTGAGTAATTCAAGAATCAGTAGAAGCTAAACAATGCAAAAAACTAACAAGTGTTGATTAATGCAGAAACTACAATAGATGTCGAGCAATCTAGAATAGATGGTACCGAGCATCAGTATTACTTCATGTGTCGAGCAATGCATGATCAGCATAAAATTTTGTGCAATCGCAAGCCAAGATGAAAAATGGTTATGCATGACTCATTGTCAAGATAAAAGGATAAGATCAAATCCTCACAATCACCTATGCAATCCTCATGCAACCAATCAAAAAATTGGAGATTGCATGTAGCCAATGGGTGAATTTCAAGGGTTTGAGTGGGAACATTTTATCCAAAGATGCATAAAAAACAACTAATCTTCATAAGGGAGTCTTGACGCCATTGAACAAAGAAGTGACAAGTGCGAAAAGAAGAAGGAAAAGCAAAGCCTATTATTGCAAAACATTGGTGTCAAAGATTAAGAGGAAAGGATAGCATTTACACATCTAGTTGATCAGAATAGAACCAGGAACACAATCAGCAGATCAGATCTAGCAGAGATCAAGGATAGAAGAGCAGATCAAGAGCTTGAGATTAGCATTAGAGATTGCTTTAGTTCAGGTGTATTATTCTAATACTCTCTCACAATTGTATTAGGAATTTGGAAATCCTATTGAGTTAGGTAGGTTTAACAGCATTATGTAAATCCTTTAATAGGGTGGCATTCTAAGTTGAATGTTCTTAAGTCCTCTAACAAGGTACACTCCTAACAGTGTGTAGAAATCCTTTAACAGGGTCACATTTAACAGTATGTAAAGTCTTTAATAGGGCAGGCCTTTAACAGGGAAAACCATTAGAAGTGGTTGAAATCAATTGTTGCAGTAATTTTGTGGGTATCATTCCTACCCCAATTTTACCTTCTTATTCCTGGAAGGTTTCTGGGTTACCAAAATCTCAAGTGCTATGTGGTGATGCATGTTTGTTTCTCATGATTGTTTAATGTTTATATGCATGCATGTTAATTTTAGTTATATGTTATTAAGGGTATAAAAGTGGTTAAAAGGTCAATACTTATGATTCACACCCCCCCTCTCATAAGCATTCTTCCCATTAAGACATTCCAACAGTTGTTATAATCTTATGACTCTCCACAGAACACCAAAATAGGAGATTTAGTCAATGAAGAATTTGTCTTCTCATTCAACCATCAATCAAAACCTGAACCAGCTAAGATTTTTTCTTTTCAAAATGATAATTGGAACACTTATAACCTGTGAAATAAAAGGGAACCCATGACTGATGGAATTCCCCTAGATTACAGGTAACACAACATGACCCAAGAGAGAATAACAATCCAACACCTACAAGAGAAACCTTATGAAGAAAACAAAATCAGGCACAAGGGAACATACCTACTATATTGAAGAACCTACCTGGTCAACTAAGTACAATGCCATTAAGGAATTAAAAAAAAACAAGGCTAATATCTCAATGTACAATATGCTACAAAGTTATCCTAGCCAAAGGGAAGCATTGTTGACAACTTTTGATCATACAAAGACAACACCCAATGCTAGCCCTTAGAAGACAATATCATTATAGGTTAACACCTCTAAAGCTATTCCTACCATGTATAAATACAAATATGAAGTTCCCCCCTATCTAGTCAACCTCAAAATTTTTGAAAAAAATCTTCACAATTACCTCATAGATTCAGGTGTTTCCTGTAATGTCATCCCATTTTTGATATCTTAGAAGTTAGGATTCATTCCACAACCTACAAATCAAATAGTAATCCAACTTCAAAAAATAGAAGTAAAATTCATAGGAGTGTTGAAGGATGTCCACATACAATTGACTATAGATCCTAGAATCTAGGATATCATTGACATACATGTAGCAAAAATTCCAAAAATAGACAGTCTACTACAAAGAAGAGAATGGACTAGATGTTTAAGATGATGATTCTCAATAGATTTAACTCAATAAACATTGCCTTGGAAGGGATTGAACAACCAGATTGAAATAGATGGCAAGACAAAATTAAAGACAATGAATCCAAAGTATAATGCTCTAAAAAAAGTGATATTTCTTCAATTAGACTTAGGCTCTTACAAAGTAATGGTTTTGATATAGCTTCAACCAAAAAATCTAATGACAATACTACTATAGCATCAAAAGATCCCACCCCAAGGGAAGAAATCATAACCCAGTTCATAGATAGCATGGTTGCAAATTTACAATGTTTAGGAGATGATGTAGATCCAAATATCTTTCTCCTTCCTAGATTATGTAGGTTTCATCATACAAGCCACTTAGAATTTGAATGTTTAGACTGTCAAGAAGTGATTTCTTAAATTTTAACTCAAGTGACATGCTCTACAATTGACCAAATCACAAGCAAAATATCCAAAGATGATTTGACTCACATATGTACACCTAAAATCATCAACAACAACCTTGAGGAGGAAATTGAAGAAGATCTAAATATTTCATACAGTGGCACCTCCTCAAATGGGGGAGCTTTATCCTCTCCTCACTAGGGATGATTAAAATTCTTACAAGGAGACATTTTGTGAAAGGTCAAAGTTGGACCTCAATTTTCATTCATCCTAAACCTCAAACTACTAAAATCACAAAGCTAATTGAAGAAATTGAGGATAACAAAAGGAACAAACAATCCCCATATCAAATGTGACCACTACTAGCACATTAAGCCTAGCATAGGGAAGGATGCAATGGATCCCAAAGAGACAATATTTCAATGACCAAATGAAAGAAAAGGTTCTGATAAATAAACACAATTCAAGGAGACCAAAAGATAAATCAGGATGGACATGAAGGCTCAATGGTTGCAAATTCAAACTAGGATCTAGAGTAGGTATTGAACTGGTTAATCCCAAAGGTAAGTATTTTTATGATGCATATTGTTTACAATCCATGTGTACAAATAATGTTGTAGAATATGAAGCCTTGATACATGGACTCCTCTTCATACTATGGAAGGATGTCAAAGCTCTCATAGTTCAAGGAGACTCCTAGTTGGTGATTCAACAAGTTAAATTGATCTATTCTTGCAACAAAAAAATATTTTTGACTTACCGTAAGAGAGTTTGGGACTTGATGGAAGATTTTGAAGTACTAAATATAAAATCTATTCCAAGAATAAGGAATGTAGTAGTTGGTGCCCTTGTAGTCTTTGCTAGTGCACTACAGCCCATGGACAGAATGAAACTCAAAAGTTTCTCAATAGAACTCATGGTTGCCCCATCTATCCCTAATAATATTACTAACTTCTAGGTCTTCCAAGATGATCAACATGTTTTGGAATTCATCATGTGTAATGGCTATTTTAAAGGACAATAAATTGATGACACACCTGATGACAAACTTGAAAGGGATGAAGTCGACCATGAAGATGGGATCATAAATTTAAAAACTAATTCTAGTCCTAAGGGGATGGTGGAGTTAAAATGCATCTTTAACCAAGTCGAATCAGCACACAATAACAGGACCAACAAAGAGAAGGAAATTGAAGAATGTGACTCTTATAACCTAGGTTTAGAAGACAACCCTAAGATGGTGAATATCATTACTCATGATATTCCTATGAAGCCTAATGCTAAGCCTTTTTGTCAAAGATAGAGACCAATAAATCCCATTATTGAACCCTTGATAATGAGAAAAGTTCAAAAGCTATAAGATCCCAAGATTATTTTCCCAATTTAGCATTCTACTTGGGTCACCAACTTGGTACCTGTGAGGATAAAGACCAGAGAGATTTGCCTTTGCATAGAATCCTATAATTTGAATCAAGTGTCTCAAAAAGATAACTTCTCATTCCCTTTACTTGATCAAGTACTATAGATTGCAAATGGATCTAAGATGATATATTTTCTAGATGGATACTTAGGATATAACCAAGTAATGGAGATGAGGAAGATGGATTAAAGACAAAATTCACCACCAAATGGGGTACATTTGCTTACAAAAGGATGCCCTTTGGTTTAATAAATGCAATAGTTATTGATCTCATATTGGTTTTAACAAGTGAGATCCAACGCACTTAAACGATTTACTCAGTTCATGTCAAACTAGTAATACATGTCGAGCACAACATGCAAATATTAGACCATGCTGAGTGAATCAAGTGCTGAGTAAATAGTAGATGTTAAGCAATTCAAGTGCCAAATTGGAATAGAATTATAGTGTATGTTGAGCATCAAAGACTTCATATGCCAAGTGACATAGATTGGACATATTTTTTTGTAATGGCACAAACAACTATGTAAACCATTTTTGAGCTGAGTTAAGGATAGATTTTGATCTTTTGAAGATAAGGAAAAATCTATATGTGGATTCCCTATGCAATTGCATGAAACTAATTAGAAAATGGGAAGGTTTAAGTAGTAATATGGATGAATCTCAGTCGTAGATTCATACCTAACCCTAAGTCTCCTAGTCTTCTTAAGAAGGACAAAACTCTAAATTTCTTATGACTGTGTAACGGATTGAAGGAGAAGTATAGAGCATTTTTGTATGCGCAAATAGAGCATTCATGGAGACTTAGAAGTTATGAAGAAGGAATGAATTATAGAATTAGTTAGAGAATAATAGAGGATAGAGAGAAGGATAAAGCATTGAGACATATCATCGTGAAGGATTAAATTGGACATTGTGTAGAGGTGATCTTTTATCAAGCAAGCAAGTGCCAATTGTAGGATCTATGCTAAGACATTTTAGCAAGTGATTTTAGTCAAATCTCTTAACAGAGTAGTCCTAGCAAGTTGTATGAAATCCTTTAACAGGATGCTTACTTAATTATAAGTTGAAGTCCTCTAACAAGGCACACTTCTAATAGGTTGTTGAAATCCTCTAACAAGGTGAGACTTAATAGTCTTCGTAAGCCTTTAATAGGCCAGGCCTTTCATAAGGCAGATCATGATTAATGGTCAAAATATTGTAACCTTAATTGGATACACTTTACAACTATAGTACTAAAGATTTATGGGTGTCATCCCCACCCCAATTTTACCTTCTCACTTGGAGGGTTTCTGGGTAATCATATCTAGTGTTATATGTGTGATTGCATTACATGTTTACATGATTTAGATGTATGTGCTTTATATGTTATTTCAGTTTATCTATTGAATGCATGAGATAGGATGTATGGTGAAAGTTTTATGGGTTCATGTTTTAACTATTGATTCACCCCCACCCCCCCCTCCCCCACCCCCCTCTCAGAAGTTTACTCTTTCTACTTGTAATTCCAACAATTGGTATTAGAGCTAAGTCCTCTGAAATAGAAGCTTTGCAACTTTGAGGAAAGATTTTGAAATAGAAGTCCACAAGTTGGAAAAGACTATTGAGAACTAGGAGATTGAAATACACCTTATAATACATCAACTGAACGAAGCTAGAGATGCTTTGAAGAGTCCCTTGAAGAGAAGGAAACAAATTGCTATTGCATAGAATTGTAGAACTAGAATCAGTGTGCAAAGAACATTAACAAATAAAGTAAACATTCACAAACCAAAAACTAAATTCACATATATGCTTAGACAAAGAAAGCAAACAAGAAGTGCAAACCTCACAAGAGAAAACAATCCATGCTTTCTTGATTCTGTAGATGTGTCCTTTTGCTGTGGATGTATGCTCAAGATTCTCAAAAGTTGCTTCAATGGAGATGGGTAATGGCAAATTGGTAGCTTTTTGAGCTCTCAATTTGGCATTATAAGGGTAATATTGATGGCTTTGGTTCTCAAAATAGCATGGAAACTTTAGCTCAAAGATTGTTGATGAAATGGCTTGGGATGGGATTCAATTTATAGGCTAAGGGGTAGAGGGATGGAGGGCTTAGATGCAAGGATGGATGAAGGCTTAAGGAGGGCTAGGATGCACTCAAAGGAGAGCACATGGATTGTGCTTGTTTAGCACCAATGGGAAGGTGACACTTGTCACAAGGAGGATGAGTGTGAGAGGGTAGGGTAAAGGGTTGGTTAAAGTCATGATGAGTGGGGTTGAGTATGTAAGAGGGATGTAAGAGGAATGAGTGTGGAAGAGGGAAGAGTGTGGAAGATGGGTGTAAGAGTCATGAGTGGGCTTGTAAGAGTCTTTATGTTTTGTAAGAGCACTCATGACTTAGTGGTTGGGTTTTTTTGAGGTGAGACTTTGGTTTGGATTAGGAAAGTCTTAAACTTGTTTAAAGAATGTGACAACATTAGGGGGTGGATTAGGCTTGGGTTTAGGATTAGATTAGGGATGTTAGAGATGTGCAAGTGGATGGCATTAATGAGGGTGGGTGAGTTAGTGGCTAAGCTTGGCTAGTATGGGTGGATGGGGTGGATTAGGCTAAATGGAGGATTAGAGATAGGTTAGGGGTTTTTGAATTTGAGGATTTCATTTATCAAATAGATTTATTTAATAAATGGGGATTTTTGGAATTAGATAGAAGAATAGGATTTAATTGATAAATAATAGATTATTTGATTTATCAATTAGGACTATAGATGATTAATTAAATTAATCAACGAGGGGATGACAAAGGATTAATTAAATAGAAATTTAATTAATAATGCCCTTTTTAGATAACTAAATAGGATTACTAAAATAGTGTAATCAAATTTAGGTGTCTACATTTTGCCCCTCTTTGACATAGTGTTGAGACAACACTATTTCAAAGAAGTTTGAATGAAGACGACACAAGGAAGATGTTTTAGCAACAAGGTTGCCCCAGTCTCGGATAAGAAGAGGAGAGACTAGACTTAGATGATGCCCCCTCAAGAAGGCGGCGGGGAGAGAAATAAGGGTCGATGACTTCTTGAAAAGTACAAGAAATTGAGATGAGCTGAGACGCAGGTTGGCAAAGGCGCTGAATTGGCTCAAACTCTCACTACGGGAGAATGATAAAGGGAAATCAGAGGCACAATAGTAAAGCAAGCTTAAGACTTTCCAGGATTGGGGGGGGGGAGATGGAGGAGTGGAACGCTATAAAAGGAATCCATGATAGGGAGATGGATGATAGAATGATAAAGCTGATGCAACAAGATTTCAAAGAGTCAGATTGGCAGAAGATGGGTTTTGGAGATCCCTAGGACTAGGATTGTGGATCTCGAAAGATGAGGCTTGGTGGATTGATTTGATTGGTGGATCCCTAAGACTAGGATTGTGGATCCCTAAAGCTAAGCGTGAGGAGTGATTCAAAGAGATACTGATGCATAAGCTGGGGTAGGAGCGACAGATGTAGGATATGGATGGGGGATAATGGAGATGAAGGGAATCCATTGAAGCTTTTTGAGTGGGGGGATAATTCAAAGAGAAGTACCACCATGTAGTTGAGCACTAGATTTGCTATAAGACTATTGGTTAATTGCCAGGGTTACCAAGAACATCAAGGCCTTTTTACCAACCATCCAGAGGACTAACGAACTGACTCAAAACAAACACACAAGGATTGCCCCAGTATCACACATGAATCCCAGAGGAAGCAGCGTGGAAACGACACTAGGTAAACCACAAGCAGAAAAAGAAAACAAGCAAAAGACCTGATCAAGACCTTACGCTCTAATTTCCCCATTCGCAGCATACCATGATATGGAAGATCATGGCAACCTTGAGGAGGGAACAAGGAGATTGCTTGGAAAAGATATTTCAAGACCCAAAAGGGAAGATCCCAAATCAAAAGAAAGTGAAAATCCAAAAGAGAACTGTTTGCCAACGAGATGGGTAGGACGAGGTACTAACGGACCAAGATTAGACATGAGGAAAGCTATATCCTGCAAGGACCTATCGGAGAGCACCTAAGCTGATGGATCGGGATGAGTGATGCGTTTGGCAAGCTGAACTAAGAAGGATAACACTTTGGTGACAGGAGATCTAGCTAAAGGATGCATTGGAATATCTAACCAAGGTGTGCGATGTGTGCAAGATGTTGACCAAGGATGAACTAACATGAAAGCCGGATAGATACAATGATACTAAGCTAAAGAGGATGTACAAGCTGACAGACCAAGATATGTTACAAATGTACAAGTTTGTTCATGTTTTGGTTTTTTGTGAGATGGAAATGTTTGTGAAGGATGGGGTGTCTATAATAGTTGATAGGTGGATAGGTAGATGGTTTGTGAAAATTTTAAGGAAAATGGGATTCTGTGTGTGCATGTGATAGGATACAAGCTAGGATACAAGATCATTTACAAGATAGAATATAGTACAAGCTTTGGACAAGATTCGAATATATACAAGGTATGGTACAAGATTTACAAGGTATAATACAAGCTTTGGTACAAGATTTACAAGTTGTGCAGGAGGTATTGACAAGCTCCATCAGATTTTAGATATTTGATTGGAACACCAAGGGAACAAGCAGGTTTTTTATGGGATGGTGGATGAATGGATGAGGGATAGGATAGTGATAGATAATGGATTAGTCTTTAGCACACAAGGTGCCTGAATTACCAGGTTTTCACCAAGGTACCTATCCAAGGCACTTGAATTGCCAAGTTTTCACCATTGGACGCTTATTTCTCTTTACTATTTTTTTTTTGGTATTTTTTCAAAAGCTGGGTATACCAAGGATCTTCAAGCATAGAACTTCTTGAGATGAATGATGTTAGTGGGATCATTCAAGAGTTCTCCTTCTGGTGTAGATAATTGATAGGCTTCGGAGCCAAAGGAGGCAGTAACCACATAGGGACCAAGCCATGTAGGTTCAAACTTGCCTTTCTTTTCTCGATCTGCTTGGACTTTCATATTTTCTTTGAGGACCATGTCACCTGGCTGAAAGTGTCATGGGAGCACCTTCTTGTTGAAATTCCTTTTGAGACGAGTTTGATAGACTTGAGATGGTCATAGGCTTTTTGTCTCTTCTCGTCTAAGAGATCTAGCTGGGTGAGTCGAGCTACTCTGTATTCTTCATCTGAGATTTGCCCTCGCAAAGATATGCGTAGTGAGGGAAGTTCAACTTCTATAGGTAATACCGCTTCGGCACCATCGACTAGGGAGTATGGAGTTGTGCCCGTGGATGTATGGAAGGAAGTTCGATAGGCCCATCGAGCTGGATTTATTTGAAGGTGCCAATCACGGCCGGAATCATTGACAACTTTCTTTAGGATTTTGAGGAGGGTTTTATTAGTTGCCTCTGCCTGGCCGTTACCTTGTGGGAAATATGGGCTAGAAAAGTGGTGATGGATGCAGAGGGAAGTGCATAATTCTTCCATGTTGAGATTTTCAAAGTTACCTCCGTGGTCATTGAAGATGGTGGATGGGATGCCGAAGCGGAAAACAATGTGGTACAAGATGAACTTGGAGACTTGAACTCCTGTAGCTGAGACTAGGGGGACTGCTTCCACCCACTTAGTGAAATAGTCTGTAGCTGTTATTATCCATTTATGTCCATCAGATGAGAGAGGGGTGATAGTTCCAACTAGATCAAGGCCCCAACAAGCGAAAGGCCAAGGTGGTGCAATAGGTTGTAGATCCTGTGCTGGAGTGTGCACAAGATTTGCATGCTGCTGACATGGGAGACACTTTCTGACAAAGTCACAAGAGTCTTCTTCAATGGTAGGCCAATAGTAGCCTGCTCTAAGGATTTTTCATGCTAGGACAATACCACTCGTGTGGGCACCGCAAAGTCCGGAATGTACTTCTTTTAATGCCATCGCGGCCTCATTTTCATCTAAACATCGAGAGAGAGTATTGTGATAACCCCGACGATATAGGGTATTGGCTATGATAACATAGCGGGATGATTTTCGGATGAGGTTCTGGTGTTGGGTACATGTGAGGTGAGGGGATATGATACCATCGTTAAGGTAAGCGTGAATTTCATGGTACCAAGGGGATTGGGGACCAACCAAGGTACAAACACGGTTTGAATCCTCATTCGCATAGGCAGGTGTGAGGAGCTGCTCAACTAAAAACTGATACTGCGTAGCTTCTTGGGGAATTTCCAAGAGCGAGCCGATAGTGGCCATGGCATCGGCTACCTTGTTCTACATTCGAGGCACTTGTGTAAACTGAAGCTTTGTAAAATGTTGGGTCAGCTGATCAACTAGCTCTTTGTAGGGTAATAGCTTTTCATCTTAGGTTTGATATTCATTTAAGACTTGTTTGATAATGAGTTGGGAATCACCAAAGACTTGTAACTCAGTGATATTCCATTCTACAGCTATCTTTAATCCTGCTACAAGAGCTTCATATTCTGCTATATTGTTGGTGCTAGGGAATTGTAGCTTGAAGGCTTTTGGAATGTAATCTCCTTGAGGTGTAACTAATAATATTTCTGCCCCTGATCCATGAGAGGTGTATGAGCCATCAAAATAAAGCTTCCATGGGGGCTATTCTTCAATTAGGCAGATATGCTCATCTAGAAATTCTATGAGCAAAGGATATGCATCTACTAGAGGTGCATCAGCTAGGTGATCTGCTATAGCTTGCCCTTTGATTGCCTTTCTGTCCACATACTGGATGTCAAACTCAGTAGCATAACCCATTTGGCCAAACGGCCTGTAAGTGCTGTTCTGGAGAGCATATACTTGAGAGGGTCAATCTTGGAGACTAGTTGGATGGTATGACTTAGCATGTAGTGACGAAGCTTTTGAGTTGAGAAAACAACTGCCAAACAAGCTTTTTCCATAGGAGTGTAATTGAGTTCATAACCAACTAGGGTTCTACTAATATAGTAGATGGCTCTCTCTCTGCTATAATCATCATGTTGTTCTAGAAGTGCCCCTAGAGCAGTAGGTGTTGCTGATATATACAAGATCAAGGGACGACCAGGAACTGGTGGAACCAAGATAGGGGGATTGGTGAGATACTGCTTGAGCTGATCAAAGCTGCGCTGACATAAAAGATCCCACTTGAAGTTCTCATTCTTCTTTAGCAAGTGTGAAAATGGTGTACACTTATCTGCAAGTTGGGAGATGAAGCGCCGGATAGATTGAAGTTTTCCCTGAAGAGAGCGAAGCTGTCGCAGTGTCTGGGGAGGAGGCATGTCTAAGATAGCCTTGACCTTTTTGGGGTCGATCTCTATACCCCGTTTAGAAACTATGAAGCTTAGAAGCTTGCCAGATGTGACCCCAAAGACACACTTCTTGGGATTTAGCATGAGATAATATTGGGCCAACCTATCAAAGACTTTTTCCAGGTCAGCAAGATGATCCATGAAGGTGTGAGATTTGACCAGGATATCGTCCACATAATCTTCCAAAATGCTATGGATAAGATCATGGAAAATGGTTGTCATAGCTCTTTGATAGGTAGCCCCAGCATTCTTTAGACCAAAAGGCATCATGGTGTAGCAAAAGGTTCCCCAGGGGGTAGTGAATGCTGTCTTATGTTGATCCTCTTCTGCAATCTTGATCTGATTATACCTAGAAAATCCATCCATAAGGGATAGGATTTCATGTCCAGCTGTAAGATCTACAATCATATCTATGTTGGGCAAGGGAAAATCATCCTTTGGACAAGCTTTGTTAAGATCTCTAAAATCAGTACAGATTCTGATGTCACCAGAAGGCTTAGTGACAGGGACCATGTTGGAGATCCATTCAGAGTAGTCGATAGGTCGGATAACCTTAGCAGCTAACATTCTTTCTAGTTCAGCTTTGACTAGTAATGCCACCTTGGGGTGCATTTTCTTAAGCTTTTTTCTGACGGGCTTGATCTTTGGATCGACTACAAGATGATGAACTACAAGCTTTGGATCAAGTCCTGGCATGTCCTGATATGACCATGCAAATCGGCCAATGTTCTCTCATAAAACCTCAAAGAGGAGGTCAGCTTGGTCTTGTGATAGGGATGCAGCAATGTGAACAATTCTAGGGATCTCTGAAGAACCAATGTTGACTTCTCTAGTATCCTCTATTAGAATAGAAGACACCTCTGGTCGATTATCTTGAGGAGGCAATACTAAATCCTCATGTTCTTCTTGTGGCTCTAGATTTTCTTGCTGAGGGGTTCTCTTCGCTGCCTTAGCTAGTCCCAGATTTACCTTAGTTCCAGTTTTGGGTGTATCGAAACTAGGTTGGGGATTTTCTCCAAAATACCCCTTGGGATCTAGCTTGTAGATGTAGGCAGAATCTGGCTTTGTCTTCTTATGAGGAGTTTCAGCTCCCATGAATCTTAGAAGCGCTTCCTCTGATGCGAACTCATCAATATGTATGACACTTGGTTGGTCCCAATCTATGAGTTGTGGATGAGCAAGTGGTAGGTCAATGAGATGGATGGATAGTTCTCAGAGAACAGAGTCTCCTAGGAAGATTTGGTCTGGGATATCGTCGTAGGCTCTCTTTTCAACTTTCTCAGGAATGTCTTCGATTTTGACAAGGTCGCGGTGGATGTTTGAAAAAGCATGACCATTCTCGTTGGTGCCCCCAGTTGTGGGTATGCCAAAGCCAAGACCTGACTTTATTTCCCAATCATGTGCTTCGATGGGACATTGCATGCCCCTTTCTTCTGGTCCTAGTCCACCTCCTTGATAGTTCCATTTTTCAGTGACGAGCTTATGTTGTTGGGGATAATTCTGGCTGAAGTGATCAAGGCGTGCTTGATTTCTTGGAGGTGCATCCTTATGTAGCTAATTGTTGATATTTGGAGTGAGCTCCTCATGAAGAGGGGTTTTTGAGGACACAAAGGTGGTTGGGCCAAACTGTTTGTATCGAGGAGGTGGAATCTCCTTAGCTTTGTGATATGTTGGCCGTCCATGGGTATGTGGATCAAGTGGGATTGCTCCGACAGCAAATGCATCTAATAGACTATATTCTCCACATCCTTTGTTGTTTATCTTTACAGTAGATAGGGTGGAGGCAAGGATTGTTTCTGCGTCATTACAAGTGTGGGATGAGCTGGCGATGGTTGTGCCGATGTCTATTCTAGGGCAATGGTTTGTATATGAAGCTTCAACTGCATTACAGTAAGCAAAGGGTTCTAGATTGGCATGGATGGTTACCTCAGTGCCTTGATGCAAAAATTTGATGCACTGATGGTAGGTGGATGGAATGGCCTTCATAGCATGAATCCATGGGCGACCGAGGAGGATGTTAAATGGTAGGTTTAGATCAACAACATGGCAAACTGTCTCTTGAATGACTGGCCCAACCTTGATTGGTAGCAAAATAGTCCCTTCTGTGGTCCTTTCCAAGTTGTCATAAGCTTTGATGGTGATAACCTCACTGATCATATCTGCCTCAGTATACCCGGCTTGTTTTATAAATTTTAGGGTGCAAATGTTCAAGGCTGATCCATTATCTATCATTACTCTTTTCATGGCAAAATTGGATACCATGATGGCTATGCGAAGCGGAAGGGTGTGATCTGGCTCAACCACGGGTATGTCGATGGGTTTGAAAGATAGGGCACATGAGGATGAAAGGTGTCCAACAAGATTACAAAAATCAGTAGCATTGATATCAGAAGGGACACGGGATTCTATGAGAGCACTGTCAAGGATGTCTTTGTACACAGGACTAGTGCGGAGAAGGTCTAAAATGGATATTTGGGCTGGCATGTTCCCAAGGTGTTCCAAGATATTGTACCAGCTTTTTGATGGAGCTGATGGTGTTGATGAAAGTGGTGGGCCTGCGATGTTAAATCGCGCTCTTCGAGTGGTGACCGCACACTCATTGTCTGGTCCTCAGATATTGATAACATTGACAGAAGGCTCTTTCTCAGATATACAACCTATAAGGCTACCATAGTCTATATAGGATGAAGTGTGGTCATTGTTCTTCCCATGCTGTTGGTTTGGCTGGCGGTTGTTGGTGTTGTTTTGGATAGGTGCTTTTCCAGGATTTTGGTTGTTGTGTGGAGGAAAAGCATTTTGATAAATCTGTAAGCTTGCATTGGGAGAGGTTTGGGCACCAACAGTGATTTCCTTCTGATCAATGAGGTCTTGCACATAGTCTTTCAGTTTCATGCATCTGAGGGTGGTGTGACCGTTTACCCTATGGAACTTGCAATACTCATTGTCCTTGTACCATGCAGCTTTGGATTGGCTTGGATCAATTTGCTGGGTAGGAGGAAATTTGATGAGGTTTTCCTTAGCCAATTTCTCAAAAATAACATCCAATGGCTCACCAAGGGGTGTATAGTTTCTAGGTGCAAGTTGGAATCTGGGCTTTTGCCCTGCAGCTACATTGATGGCATTAGCTTGATTGTTAGACCCTTGAAAGTTGGGTCTTGTATTGTGGTTTTGATAGCTTTGGTTATTTCATTGTTGGTAATTGGTAGCTTGTTGGTTTTTTGTTTGATATGGTGGGTTAGACTGGTTTTGAGAAGGACCAATGATATTCACATGTTTGGTGTCAGTAACCCCATCTGTTGCAACATGCTTGTTTTTGTTCCAATACCTAGACTTGTCATTGGAATGTGATTGATTTTGGTTGGCCTCTTTGTAAATCTTTACCACACCATCTTTGATGAGCCCTTGCTCAAGGATCATTCCTTTCTCTTTGATATCCTTATAGGTCTGCAAACAGTTCATGGTCATGTGGTGAGCCAAGCTGGGATGTGCATTATCAATAAACATTTTCACCACATGGCGTTCTGGCAAGGTGCAGGATATGCGGGTGGTAAGGGTTTGCCATCTTTGCAGGTATTCGGCAAGGCTTTCTCCACCTTTTTGCTTGGTGTGGACAAGATCAACTATTGATAGCTCTGTTTCAACAAGATGGGCATATTGGGCTACAAATGCCTCAGATAATTCAGCAAAGTTTTTAATTGTGCCATAGGGGATTCTATAAAACCATTCAAGAGCTGGTCCAGCCAAGCTTTTGGGAAAAAGGCGCAAGAGGAAGACATCATTGTATGCCACGTCCTAGCAATGCATGTAAAATTCTTTGATATGTGTGATAGGGTCTCCTTTTCCTCTGAATTTGTCAAATTTAGGTACCTCAAAGTGTTTGGGAAATGGTGTCGTGGTAATGGCTCTGTCAAATGGGTAAAGACACACATTCTCAAACTTGAATGTCTTTGGATCATTCCCTTCTTGGATGGCTTTCAGAGCTGTCTTCATTTGCTCCCACTCTGAATTGATAGGTGATGGTTGGGGTGCCCCCAATGTAGGAGTTCCTTGAGGTAGGTATGTGATGGATGGGGCCATTGAATATGGATGGTTATGAGGGATTTGCTGATAGGGATTGTACATTGTTTGGGCAGCTGCATGGTGGATGACAGGTTGTTGAGGGGGAGGTGGCGCATATTGCTGCATGTGCTGCGAGGCTTGCTATTGATATGGGATTTGAGGTTGGGATTGAGGAACATAAGCTGGCTGTGGGGTAAATGGATTGCTTTGTGGAGGTAAGGTATAAGATGGTTGTGAGGCTTGGGGAAAGGATCAGAGGGCTTTTGGGGTTTGACCAATATATGTGGGTTGTGCCCCCATTTGGGATGGCATCTGCAAATAATTGGTGGTTGGCTAGGGTGGTGGATTACCTCCTAGAAGTGGCATTGAAAAGTAGTTGGTAATTGGAGGTAATGGATTAGTTGGTGGTGGAGGTGGTGGGAATTGAAAGCTTGGGAATGGAACTGATGGGGTTTGATAGCTTTGTGGTTGGATTTGGAAGCTTGGTAGAGTGGTGGTGGGAGCTGGGGTCACTTGGGAGCTTGGTAGAAGATTGGCAGTAGCTTGTGGGTTTTGATAGCTTTGTGGAGTGAAGGTAGTAGCTTGTGGATTTGTGGCTGGTGGTATTAAGCTCCTGAGACCTAATGGAAATGATGGGATTGTGCTTTGGGCTGTGGTGAACAAGCTGGGGGCGATGAAAGGTTGATTACTTGGCCCCATGGGTGGCATCCCTGTTGTATATTGCTGAGGTTGGCCAAAGATGCTAGCACTAATTTGGGAGATGGGTGGATTTGGAAGGCTAGGTGTGGGAGCAGCAGCAATAGTGAAGGGGGTGAACGGTGAGATGTTTTGGGTAAAGGGGGTTTGGAGTGGAGAGGTATGAACCAAGGATGGAGTGGTGGTGGCTGGGTTGGCTTGCGGCATGGAGATTTCAACTTGGGTGGATGATGGTATGTTTGGGTCTGTTGGGTCATATGGATTGGCTGGAGGCTCTTCTTTTGGAATATATTGAGGATAATTTGGATCATAAGAGCCTATGGGTGGTGGTAGCTGCCCAAACAATGGGTGAGATGGATCTGATAATGGAGGGGGTCTTCCAAAGTCAAAGGTTCCTACATTGTCCCTTCGAAAATTAGCCATGATTGTCTCTTTGTTCTTGTCTATAATGGCGTTTACCAATACTGCATTTCCTAGTTGGTTCATGAGAGCTTCAATGTCAGTAGGTGATGGAATAGCTTGCTCTGGGCTGAAGGATGGCTAAGTGCTCAAGGGGGGTGAGGCTGTTCGATCCAAATGATAGGGCTCCATTGTTTCTTTCTTCTTGGCTAAGCGAGTGACGAGTGGCATGAAAAATGCTCCTAGGGATGAGATGCAATAATGCTGATGGATGCAAAAGGGGGAAGGCTTTTCTATGCAAATGATTTCCTAGCTTGAGGCAAAGCTATATGACAAAACCTAAGGAGGATCGGGTTGGGGATTCTAACTTCAAAGATATGTTGTCAAAGCACAAAAGGTCTACTTTCTTATGTGCAAGCTTGGTGGTGATTGTGTCAACTTAAGGATAGACTGATGATCCTTTAGGAAGAACACGAGATTGACCACTTGCGAATCCCAACCTTTAGCTCAAGGTGATGAGGGATAACAAGTGACAAAGCTAGATTACCTTAGACAAAGCTCTGTCAAAGGGATAACCTTGGTGAGATTGGTGGATTTGGAAGATTTTAGGAATGGAAAACTTTTAGCAAGGTGACAACAATTTTGAAAGCTTAGATGTGCAGATTTTCGATTACTAGCTAGATGGTATGATTCTAAATGAGATGGATGAGCTAATAATGCTTAAGGGGATAAGCTAAGATAGCTGGCTTTTCTACAAAGATGACTCTAGAGTGAAGCTTATCCAAGAAGATGTGGAGAAACAAGGGTGTCTAATCATAGAAATCATGCCTAGTTGGTAAGGCATAAGCAGGATTAACTCCTGGATGTTGGCTAAATTTGATGGTGCGCTCTAACCAGGCCTCTTGAAGTGCTTCGTCGGTAACTTTGTCCTCTGCTTTGTGGAGTTTGGAAATTTGTGGGCTTGGTGTTATTTATTTTCTCTTGGCTGAAAGTTCTTGGTATGCTAGAGATGGCTTGAGTTTGACCTTGTGAAACTTCTATTTGGGTTTGGGTTGTTCCGACATAAATTCCTGAATTTGCTTGGCTTTGGGAAAAAACTCAGTTGTTTTGCTTCAACTTGTTCAACTTCCAAAATAGGCAGTGACTATGCTGAGTGTGCCCTAAGCTAGGATTGACCAAGTTTGGCAAACATTCATTCAACAAGTAAAATAAAAACAAGCAATAGATAGGAACACCCAGATAGAAGTTTGTGGCTCTCAGAATGTGATACTTGTGCCAAGGAGTGTGTATGTTCTACAAATGTTTCGATCAGTCACTCCAAACACATTAACATCCTAGATGGTTTTCTGCAAGGCTGACAATTGGTTTAGCTAGGGAGTCCTCGATATACGCAAGGTACGTGAGGCCCAAATCCGTAGATGAGACCAAAAGGATGTCACACAGCCGAGAGGAGCGGTAACCCACTTCTCCTCTTTCACTTCTCAAGGGTATAAAGTTCCTTGAGGCTTAGCCCGAATGACAAAATCTTGATCCCAAGAGAGGTGTCTTTCGATTCACCTCCCAATTCTTATACTCCACCGGAGCACTGGAGTTGAGGTCGTCCAAGGGGTGATGAAATCCCCAAGCAGGCCTCCTAAAAAGAAACAAGGTTTTGAATCCTAATCTTATGCACCCAAGATGGCCTCGAAAGACGACAAGGGGAGAGAAGACTCGGATGACCTTGGGCTAAAAAACACGCTTGTTCTTTTACCAACTGACTCTTATGTGTGCTAATCTAGACTTTGCAAGCACTCATGTTTAAGAGACAATGTTCAATTCCAACTTGAAGCGCCAACAAAAGTAAATCGATCGAAGAATGCAAACAATAAGAAGAGTTAGGGTCAACAAAAGCAAACTCGTGCGCCCGGAGGCCCTCCACGTCAAGTATCGATTAATTTTCTTTAAGGCATTCAAGATTGAGTGTGAGTTTGTTTTAAGCCCAAAACAAAAGTGTGTGAGATTCGATTTCAAGTGCGCGCCCAGAGGCTCTCCACGTCAGTTGTTGTTCAATTTTAGTGCCCAAACTTGAAGTGTGATCGATTTAATCTAGAGTTTTGGCCATTTAAGAATTTTGATAAAGTTAAAGCAAATGTTCAAAGACCTTTTTCAAGTAGACCCATCCCCATAAATGGCGCTGAGATTGCAACCAATGGTTAATATTTGATGGGTGATTAGAAAAGAGGTGAGTCCAAGGAACTACTCAAATTGATTTTTGTAAATTTGTATTTTAACTTAACAAAGTTTTTTAAATGTCCAAAAATCAAACTTTACCTAGATTGCATGTGAAAAAGAGATTTGTAATGGTTAATTGATCCTTGGCATTCAAGATTGGATTTTTTTGTTTTAAGCATGCATTCCAAAGAAAGTTGATTTTAATCCATGACATTCAAGAGTGTGTTTTTGAGCAACATTCATTCAATGAAAAATGTGTTTAACCATTCAAGTTCATTTTTTCTTTTAGCAACATGAATTCAAAGACAAATGGTTAAACATTCAAGTTCATTTTTTAGCAACATGAAAACCTGCAAGAAACATGGTTAGTGGTTCCATATGTGCTCCAACCTGCAATGAGACAAAAAAAAAGAAATTTAGTTAGTTAGCCAAAATCTTCAAAAATGAGAGCTTAACTATGGGAAAAAAAATTTTAACTTTTTTTGTTGTTTTTTCTACACGTAAAAATGCTTAAAATGGTCTAAATCCTACGGAACCACTAAAAGTCAAATTTTGATTTATACTCATTTTTTTTTTTTTTTTTTTTTTTTTTTAAGCTACAAAGTGCAGAAATAATAAAGCAGAAATGGAACATAAGCAAGCAGAGAAGACAATCTGTCAAAATACGAAGAGGACAAAACAGATTTGCAGCACAGAACACAGCTGACAAGCAGAGACGCCGATTTGTGCAGATGCGAATTTTCGCAGACGACGATTTTCGCAAACGCGGATTTTCGCAGATGTCGATTTTCGCAGACGCGGATTTTCGCAAACTTCAATTTTTGCAGACGCAGATTTTCCCAGATGTCGATTTGCGCAGACGCGGATTTTCACAAATGTCAATTTGCGCAGACGCGGATTTTCGTAGACGTCGATTTTCACAGACAGAACAGGTTGCAGATGCCAAAACTGCGCCAAAAAAGCTTAAAAATGCGAATTTTTTTTTTTAGATGGTATTTCTTCTTCCTAAGTGCGTTCTTTAACCTGCAAAAATAAGCAAAACACCCTCACAACACACTCACAAGAGAAAACAATCCATGCTTTCTTGATTCTGTAGATGTGTCCTTTTGCTGTGGATGTATGCTCAAGATGCTCAAAAGTTGCTTCAATGGAGATGGGTAATGGCAAATTGGTAGCTTTGTGAGCTCTCAATTTGGCATTATAAGGGTAATATTGTTGGCTTTGGTTCTCAAAATAGCATGGTAACTTTAGCTCAAAGATTGTTGATGAAATGGCTTGGGATGGGATTCAATTTATAGGCTAAGGGGTAGAGGGATGGAGGGCTTAGATGCAAGGATGGATGAAGGCTTAAGGAGGGCTAGGATGCACTCAAAGGAGAGCACATGGATTGTGCTTGTTTAGCACCAATGGGAAGGTGACACTTGTCACGAGGATGAGTGTGAGAGGGTAGGGTAAAGGGTTGGTTAAAGTCATGATGAGTGCGGTTGAGTATGTAAGAGGGATGTAAGAGGAATGAGTGTGGAAGAGGGAAGAGTGTGGAAGATGGGTGTAAGAGTCATGAGTGGGCTTGTAAGAGTCTTTATGTTTTTTAAGAGCACTCATGACTTAGTGGTTGGGTTTTTTTGAGGGGAGACTTTGGTTTGGATTAGGAAAGTCTTAAACTTGTTTAAGGAATGTGACAACATTAGGGGGTGGATTAGGCTTGGGTTTAGGATTAGATTAGGGATGTTAGAGATGTGCAAGTGGATGGCATTAATGAGGGTGGGTGAGTTAGTGGCTAAGCTTGGTTAGTATGGGTGGATGGGGTGGATTAGGCTAAATGGAGGATTAGAGATAGGTTAGGGGTTTTGAATTTGAGGATTTCATTTATCAAATAGATTTATTTAATAAATGAGGATTTTTGGAATTAGATAGAAGAATAGGATTTAATTGATAAATAATAGATTATTTGATTTATCAATTAGGACTATAGATGATTAATTAAATTAATCAACTAGGGGATGACAAAGGATTAATTAAATAGAAATTTAATTAATAATGCCCTTTTTAGATAACTAAATAGGATTACTAAAATAGTGTAATCAAATTTAGGTGTCTACAAGAATGACACACAATACAAAGAGATTGACACCATTAAGCTATTTTTAGATGGAGACTCAAATGAATTTGATGCAATAGTTGTAGATCTAATGAAAAAGAATAAAATCCAAGCTGAGGAAATTAGAAATCTTAAGTTCGAGCAAGAATCACAAGCCATATTGGTATGTGAGATGGTTGAACAAAAGAAGAAAGCCATTGAAGACAAAGCCATGATTGAAGAAGACAAAAGAGTCTTAGCCAATAGACCAGAAGAAAAATCAATAGAGCTAACCAAGATTTCCAACATGCAATTGGATACTCTAAGTTTAATGATGAATGCCAACTATGAACTAAATGTCAAGGAAACCGAGATAACTACATTGAAGTTGCAGAATGAACTATTGCAGAATGACCTAAAGAGAAAAGAAATTTTTTGAAAGTTTAAACAAACCAAATGAAGCTATCAAATACTTTGAGCAACTATTGAGATCCCCTAGATCTAACAATGATACATCTGGACTGAGATACGCAGGCACTAAAGAAGGAGAGTCATCTAAAAGTGTTGAAGAAAGCAACAACAAAGTTAAGAACTCCAAACCTACTTGTCATAACTAGGGTAAGAAAGGACATATTACTAATTTGTGTAGAAGCAAGAATACATATCAGAATGCTAAGCCCAAAAGCATGGTTCACTATCACAAGTGCAACAAGCAAGGTCATCAAGCACATGAATGCAGAACCAAGACCATGCATAAACAAAGATTTGAAGGTTAGTGCTATAACTATCAAAAGTATAGACATAGAGCTTTTGAATGCAAATCCAAATCTATTTTGTCATCAAACAAGCAAGCAAAGGTAAGGAACAATGGAAACTCCTATTATTGGGACTATAACACAAGATGTAGCTATCATTATTGTCAAGAATATGGACATGTTCCTGAGAATTGTATTAGAACACACTTCAGTGGTAACTACAAAAAGTGGTTGAGTCAAACCACATGCTTTAGTTATTTGAAGATTAGTCACATAAACAAGTATTGTCCAATTAGTTCAAAGGCACCAAGTTGTGAATTTGATAAAGGAAAAAGTAAGGTAGATGTTGAACACATCAACTATGAGATGAACAAGACATGGAAAAAGAAAGATGATTGCAACACATCAAATGGAGAAGAGACCACTTCACCCAATGGGTCAAGTGATCACACCTCATCAAACTAGGCAACCAAGAGGTATGTGGTACTGATATCTAAAGTGTTATATCATACATCAATTCCAAAAGAAGTTAGTACTAAAAAGACTACATTAGCATGAATGATGATGCAAGATGTTGTTGAAAAGTAAAGATTAAATCTTTAAGTTTTTCATGTTTTTGCCAAGCATGAAATGTTTTCAATGGATGTTGAGTGGAATGCTAGTTGATGTTGAGCTGCAAGCTATCTAGTTGATGTCGATTCAGTAGTGGCTACCGATGATGGTAATATTAATGGATGTTGAGTGATTTTGAAATTGAGTTGATGCCAAGTTTATAGATGTACAAGCACTAAGCATTAAATGCAAGGGTTTTGAATGATATATGATCGATTTCACTCATTATTCATCATTTCGAATTCAAGAAAAGAGTGAGCAGAGTGAAAGGTGATTGAGAAACTTGTTCACAGCATTTACAAAGAATTTTACAGCTATCTTACACCAGTTCTCTAGATTTTACAAGGTATTTATCACAAGCTGAGCTATGCAATTTTAATTTGTATAAACCAGTGTAACGGGACTCACCGAGTTAGCCTCGAACTCGGCGAGTCAGAGGCAGAGTCCACCTTTTCGAGGCAGACTACCTCTTGACTCGGACTCTGTCGAGTCCTGTCTGAATCCTGCCTGACTCGACAAGTCCATGGACTCACCTGACTCGGTAAGTCCCGATGCCAAGACTCTCACCAACGGGTAACAAGTAAAAAGGCAAAAAAAAACATAAAATGCTTTGTTTAATTGGATTTTTTTGGTTTGTATAACATGTTATTGACCTAAAAAGGTCATTCCACCATTTTCATGTGCTCACAAGAGAGAGGAAAGAGTTAGAGAAGAATATTGGGGTTTTGAGAGAGAAATCAACAAATCGGTTTGGTCTCCCGTATTGATTGCTAATGGTTTGTGCATCTTTCTAGCTTGCATTAAAGCATTGAGAGGAGCTTGAGGGAGCATTTGGAGGAGGTTTCTACAAACTTGCATTTCCATTGTTTGTGCAAATTTGAAGAGGTAAGCTACAAGTTGTTGTTGCATTTCTTTGTGTTGTTTTATACTATGTTTTAAACTTTTACATTCATATTTTTTAAGTATTTTCACTTCTCATTTTGTTTAAATTTGTTTGGTCTCTACTCTCTACTACTAGTCTACTTTTTTTTTACTTCTAATTTTGTTTACATTCATATTGCAGTAGGCTGATAGCAAACAGTAACTTATTAAAATTTGATATAATGTCTCAACAACAAGGTGAGGGAAGTGGAAATAGGCCTCCATTTAACCCTAATGTAAACCCAAGTGCAATAGCAAGGGATAGGGCTTGGAAACATGCCATCCCGGGGCACAAAAAGGGAGTTGTTACATGTTGGCATTGTGGTGTGGTATATAATGGGGGAGGAATAAATAGATTGAAGTATCACCTAGCACATATACCTAGATGTGATGCTAAAAATTGCAAAGATGTACTCCAAGATGTTATGTGAGACATCCAAACTCTTCTAGAGGAAAAAATGGAGCAAAAAGAATTGAAAAAAAAGCAACATGAAGAAATGGCACAACTAGCCGAAGCCCAACAGTGGTCTTCTAATTTTCGCTCTCCATTATCCACTGCTCCACCTATGGATACCACTGCTTCTACGAGTGTGAGCATTGGGCCTCACATTCGTAAGCAAAAATCAACACTTGATTCTATGTTTGCTCCACTCACGACTCCAGGTTCATAGCCATCGCTTGAGGGCATGGGTTGGAACAAGGATAAACATGATTATGCAAAATTGGCACTTGGGGACTTCTTCATCTACAACAACATTTCATTCAATGCAGCAAGGTAATTATTTATGTAAATTTAAATTTAAGTCTTCTCTTGCTTCCAAAGTTACAAGTTTCAGCTTTCAACTTTCAACTTTCAATAATATGTTTATTTTAATTTGTATTTTGTTTTCAAATTTATTTATAATATACTAATTTGTTTAACTTGAAATTTTATTCTGTTTGTTTTAGGTCCCCTTATTGGCAAATTGGAATTGATGCTATTGTTGTTTGTGGTCCGGGGTTCAAAGCCCCTAGTGCTGAAGAGCTAGGAGGCCCTATTTTGAACCAAAGGGTGGCTGATGTACAAGTTGAAATCACGGAGCAGCGTGAGGTGTGGAAGAAAAAAGGTTGCACCATCATGACTGATGGTTGGATTGATAGAAGGAGTAGAACACTCCTCAACTTTCTTGTTTCTTCATCTGGTAAACTGTAATTGTACTTAGAGTCTTAGACATTAAAAATTTAGAAGTAGAACTTGTACTTAAGTGATTAAGTTTATAAATTTTGAATTTATAAATTTTGATTCATCATTAATCATTATACTAATTTGTTTCTTTTTCTTTAGGTGCCACGATTTTTTTGAAATCCATTGATGCCTCGGGAAAAACAACGAATGTTGAATATCTTTCTGGGATAATGGATGAAGTGATAAAGGATGTAGGTGAGGAGAATGTGGTGCAAATAGTTACTGATAATGCAGAAAATTATGCTGCTGCAGGAAAGCTTCTTATGGAGAGACACCCTCACCTATTTTGGACCCCTTGCGCCGCTCATTGCATTGACCTCATGTTAGAGGATCTTGGTAAACTCCCTTGGATCAAAATAGTTATAGAGCGAGGAAGGAGTGTATGCAAATTCATATATAATCATACATGGGTCCTCAACCTCATGAGGAAACACAATGAGCAAAGGGAGTTGTCTCGTCCAGGGGTCACTAGATTTGCAACCAACTTCCTCACATTGAAATCCTTGCTTGATTCAAAGGGAGGTTTGAGACGTATGTTTGTTAGTGAGGAGTGGCTTGCATCCTCATATGCAAAGACCACTGCAGAGATTGCTGCAGATGGTCATATTTTTGATGAGCCCTCTTTTTGGACACCTATTGCTGATATTGTGAAGGTAATTTTCCTTTTTGTCCTCATTTCAACTTTATTTTGTTTATGAAATTATGTTATAAATTATTGTTCATTTTTTAAAGAAAAAACTTAAAGCTAATTATTTCTTTTCCAACTTTCATAATGATTGCAGTTTGTAAAGCTGCTTATTGTTCTCCTACAAACAGCTGATGGAGAGAAGCCCTCAATGGGCTACATTTATGAGGGCATGGATAGGGTGAAGGAGGCCATTTGCACTTTTTTTGCAGGGAATCGAGATAGGTATGGGCCTATATGGGATGTCATTGATAGACGATGGCACAATCTACTTCACAGGCCTATACATGCAGCAGCCTACTTCCTTAATCCAACATACCAGTTCAGCCCACATTTCAAGGCTGATGATGAGGTGTGGAGTAGCCTCTATGATTTTATAGAGAGAATTTCACCTAATTCAGTAGTTAGCACAAGTATAGTCTGTGAGATTGAGCTATTTAAGAAAGCTCAAGGGGACTTATTTGCACGAGAGTTGTGCAAAAGAAATAGGACAGCATTGATACCTGGTAAACACTAAAAATCTTTGATTCTAATTTCTAATAGTAATTTTATTACCATCTTAATTTGATAAACTTAAAGTTATTGATATGATTCAAAAATTTCTTGTTTCAGATGCATGGTGGGAGATGTTTGGCACAAAGGTGCCAAATTTACAAAGGATTGCGATTCACATCTTGAGCCAACCATCTAGTGCATCAAGATGCGAACATAATTGGAGTCTTTTTGAGCACATACACTCAAAGAAGTGCAATAGGTTGGCAGTGCAAAAATTAAATGATCTTGTCTTTGTTCACTACAACCTTCACCTTCGCCATAGACAGATCCTTGGCACTGATACAACTCCGATTGTATTAGAGAATGTTGATCCTCATGCAGAGTGGAACATAGAGGTGGATGATCCTATCTTTAGTGATGAAGATGTGGAGTGGGTAGATCAGGTGGATCAAGAGGCTAAGGCAGTAGCGATGGCAGTTGAGGAGGCTAGAGCAAAAGGAGACAGAGTGGACCCTGAGGCTAGGAGTGATGGATCCGAGGCTGATGACAAGGATTATGTGTGTGAGGAGGATGATGATGATGAGGATGAGGAGGATTTTTAGGGTCAGCCTCAGACACAGGCAGAGAGGATGGCTCTAGAGTCTTCCATGACTTATCTTAGGCGCACTCGTAGGAGGACATAGAGGATGGCTCTAGTTGTTATTTTGATATATGTTTTGAACCTTTGAATTTAATACCATGGATTTTGTAATCCATGAATGTTGTAGACATTTGAGTCTTTGATATTGGAGTGACACTATGTTTATTACTTTATAGTTTATAACTTTATATTGTGGTTATTCATTTTTTTTCCTTCAAAAATTCACTTTTATACTTATGTGATCTATGCAAAATTGTGTATGTGTATTAAGTAGGTTCTATTTATATCAATTATTGTGTATTTGATGTTAATTGACTAAAATATGCAAGAAACAATCTTAAAATCCTTAAAAATCTTTGGATTTCATGAGTTTTTCAATTTTTTGAGTCCTTGCCGAGTCTGAGTCTGAGTCAGATTTTGAACTTTTCGAGTCAGAGGCGAGTCTGAGTCCCGTAACAATGGTATAAATCCTAGTTTGACAAATGGCATCTAGCTTGAGGAATGTAGAAGGGAAAGAGGTTTTAATTGTTCAACTTGTTAATAATGAAGTCAAATAAACTATATTCAAGGTCATCCCCAACATAGCATATAAACAAGATCCTCTTAGCACCTTATCTATGATCTCGCCGAATGTCATAATGGTACAAGATGTAAAGAGATGTTATAATTGCAAAATTGGTAGCATTGGGGACTTAGAAATAAGAGAAGCATATGATAGATTATGTGAAAATGGTGCTATGAAGAAAGAGTACAAAATTGTTGAGAGAAAGGGTTTGACGTGTACCCTAGATTTTCTTAGTGTATTCAAAACTAAATGGATTAGAATTGTTTTGACCCGAATACATGATGGATCCTTATGGTTGGAGTGTGGACCAATTAAGATCACCAAGAGGATAATTCATAGGGTTACTAGCTATCCAAACCTAGATCAGCCAAGACTCTGAGGAGTGATTCCAAGGAAGTGATAGAGAAAAACACAAGGGAAAAATGGAACAAAAGAGGCATCACAATAGATAATGTTACTGATCCATTGTTAAACTTTGTTGTTAGGGTACTCTCTCACAAATTCTATCAATATATTAGATTGAATAGTGTACCCTATATTGCAGTAGATGTTGGATACAAGATTGTCAAGAAACATCATACTTATGATCTAGCTGAGCTTCAACTCTAACAATTGATGAAAAATCTTAGAGCAATCAGAAAGACAAAGAGTGCTCAATGTAAAGTTGGTTCAATACTTGTCTATATATTCTTCTATGTACAAAATAAATTTCCCTTCTTTAGTACAATAAGCTAGAAAACAACAAATCAATAGCAATGCAAATCAATGAATTTATTGAATAGATGGGAGAAATTTTTGAATCATTAATGACAAGTTACTTTGAAGATTTTAAGAAATATATGAAGAAAAGAATGAGGATACCTATTTCATTGGTTGAGAAACATTACAATGATATATCTTTTCTAGTTGATGTTTATTACACCTTTATATAGGCTACCACACCAAGGGTCAAATGGCTAAGCCCACTTGAGTATGAGATTAATGTTGATGAAGCTTCAACAGCCATCACAACACTCCTAGCAGAGGAAATTGACAACACTACTAAAATCTTTTAGAATTATGATGTGATGAAATCAAAGATTGAAATGGAATTAAAAACTACTTCTACACTTAAGAAGAATGATAAGCTAGTAAAGAAGTTGAAGGCTAAATTTGGTGAAGGGGGAAAAGAGGAAAAAGAGGAAGAAGATGAAGAGGATGAAGAACAAGAACAAGAAAAAACACAAGAACATCTTGCATTGACTCAAGGAATGGGAGAGGATAAAGAGGAGGAAATAGAAGGTGCCAAGGAAGAAGAAGCCAAGGAAGTACCCACACATACTGAGCCAAAGAAGAGAAAGGCTAAAACATAGTCAATGGCTAAGGCAAATAAAACTACAAAACCTAACCCAACCAAGCCGAGTGCACCTACCACTAGAGCCAATACATGAGCCACAATACAAAAGGCCAAGGAGAAATCCAAACAAATAGAGCAAGGAGGCCAAGTGAAAAACAAGAAAAGAAGAAAATATGTTGCATAGCCAAATTCAAATGAAGAAAGGACTGAATCAGATGACATAAGCCAATTCAAAGTGGTAAGTCACAAACCACTTTCTGATATTCAAAATTTGTGTGAAAATGTCAAGAATAATGTAGATTTTTCTAGATTAAAGCATACTGATTTTGAGAAACTTTAGAAAGAAGAACAAAAGTTAGTAGAAGAAGCCTTATATGCAATGATGTCTAAATTTAAGACTACGCCATTAGAATTTGCTAACTCAGTACCCAAGAAATTATATGATTTAGTTGAGCAAAACTGGCATTATTGTTTAAATTTGGAAAAATAAATAAGGGAAACCACTTTGGCCCAAGTTATGCCAGAACTGACAAAAGGGAAGATTGTTAAGGCTACTAAGAAATATGGAGTTAGGTTTACACCTAAGTATAGAGCCTTTAACATACTTCAAAATAATATTGAAGATGTGATCAAGAAATCTACCCAAATATCAAAACTTATCTATGGGTTGACCATGATTAAACAAGGAGAAGTTGATCCCTCTAAAGGTAAACTTGATGACAAAGAGGATGAAAATGATGATGATGACAAAGAAAAAGATGATTAGGAAGATGGTACAATGGGGAAGGAAATTGAAAAACAAACTAATGACAAGGCAATAGCTAAATAGCAGCAAGATGAATAGAGTGTGCAAGACACACAAGTGTTGAGTGTTAGTCCCCTACATGACATAGTCAAGTCAAATAAAACTATTACTATTAAGGATGTTCTTGATGTTTTAGCTTAGAATATCAATCACTTGAGTGCAGAAGACCTAAAGAAGATACTGGACCAATCTACACTACAAGCAAAGTTATGTGAAAATCTACTTTTGGTTGGTGTAGATGAGCTCCAAAAGGTAGTAACTGATATCACAAGGGACAAGGTGAATGCAAAAGAACCACATTTTGTCATCTCTTCAATTAATAAATTACAACCTTTGACCCAAACAATAGTAGATACATCTACAAAGGTTGATACATTTGTTAAAGTTGACACAGTGGAGCAGAGGCAGCCTGAAGAAAAAGATAGTGCTACTGGACAGTAGGAAGTAGGATAGATAGATTCCTCTAAACCTGAAGCACAAGGACAAGGTGTTGTTCATGTCATTGTGATATATAAGAGAAATTTTTAAGAGAGTGAGAAAACACTTAAGGTAAAGTAGCAAGAAGCCATCCAAGAATTGGTAACTCTACCAACATCTAGCACTTCTCCTACAAAAGTTCTTCAGAAGTCAAGCATGAAAGCTATACCATTACAAATCTAAGTGCCAAGCTCTATCTCTTAAAAAGTTGAAAAGGTAACTCACTATGGAGATATCATTCTTGATAAAGAGATTATTATTCCTAAGTTTCATTATGATATAATGAGATTGGATAAAATAAGCATTTTGCAACAAGCTTTAGAGAAGAAAAAGCACCAAGAAATGCTTAGGAGAGAACACAGGTAGAGGTAAGCACTTCAAGACATTAAAGACATCTTTTTGGATGCATTTAGCCTACCAACTCCTAAAGAGACCAAGCCACCACTAGAACAACTATCAAATATAGTGGAAAAGGTCAACAATGCAGACATTGATACTAATGCTAAACTTTTAGAGTGGTCTGAAAAGAAATTCGAAAGCAAGGTAAATGAAAAATATATGGTGATATAGTAGTCACTCAAGTTGCATTTGAAACAAAGGTTGAGGATGTGAAGAAGGTACTTGAGAATATATTCTCATTGTACACCAAATTGTGTGACCCTAAACTCTTCACCCAAGAGACTAGACATCATATTTTGAGCCTAGAGAGAAATCTCAACATATTAGTAACAAGGTTACCTCAGAACCTAGCTCAGAGTGAGTAGCATTTTAATACATTTCTTTAGTCACAAATTTAATTAGTTGTATTAATAGCAGAAGAGGCTAGCATAAGAGCCAAATTGATATGTATATAGGTGTCCCTCACCCCTCATATGGAGATACTACACAAGGAGCTAGGTTATGCAGAAACTTTGCTAAAGAAAGACCCCAATCTTTCTACTTTAGATGGCCTAATACACCTTGCTTTCAAGCTTTCCATCCAACTCAAGTCATTGGATGTTGCATGTGACAACTAGGATGCAGCTCTTGAAATCATAACGGAGGTCTATAAATCATTTTTGGACAAACACACTATACATGTATAGCCCATTTGACATAAGTGTCAAAAAGGGGGAGAAAGAGAAAAAGGGGGAGAGATAAAGAAAAGAGGGAGAATAAATAATAGTAGACATTTGGAGAGATAAACCATGGGGGAGAGCCAAAGCAAGAAGAAGAGAATAAAGAAAGAGGGAGCAGAGAATAAAATAGAGAATAAAAGCAAGGAAGAAATAACAAAGCAGGAGCCTAGTAACAAAGTTATATCATTGGGATGACATACATTTTTTGAGATATTTTGTGATTCATTTTTTAAAAGAAAAAGCAATAAATAGATACAGATATCAGCTATGATAGAGCATATTAAATACAATGCATTAAAGTCAGAGAGAAGCACAGATTATGGATACAAAATAGTCACATTAACTCAGGGGGAGTTATGAATTTTGAGGTATATAGGTTATTGTAGAATTTTGAAATTTTTGAAGTTTTGTATATATAAGCTGAGCCATGGATATGTTATGCTTGAGAATTTAAGTAGAATATTGTATATTTAAGTGTTTTTGACTTTCATGTCAAAGGGGGAGATTTTTTATCTTAAATTGGTTTTGACAAGTGAGTGTCAACACACTTAAACCATTTACTCAATTCATGTCAAACTAGTAAGACATGCCAAGCACAACATACAAATATTAGACCATGCCAAGTTGTAATGAGAGCCGAGTCACTCATGTACTGTGTCACTCAAGTGCAAAGCAGATAGGCCATTCCGAATGAATCAAGTGCCCAGTAAATAGTAGATTCTGAGTAACTGAGGTGCCAAAATATAATAGAATTATAGTGTATGTCAAGCATCAGAGACTTCATATGCCAAGTGACACACATTAGACATATTTGTTTGTAATGGCACAAACAACTATGTAAACCATTTTTGAGCTGACTGAAGGATAGATTTTGATCTTTTGAAGATAAGGACAAATCTATATGTAGATTCCCTATGAAATTGCATGCAACCAATCAAAAAAAGGGAAAGTTTAAGCAACAATATGGATGAATCTCAGCTATAGATTCATACCTAACCCTAAGTCTCCTAGTCTTCTTAAGGAGGACAAAACCCTAAACTTCTTATGAGTGTATAAGGGATTGAAGGAGAAGTATAGAGTAGTTTTGCATGTGCAAACAGAGCATTCAGGGAGACTTAGGAGTTATGAAGAAGGAATGAATTGTAGAATTAGTTAGAGAAGAATAGAGGACAGAGAGAAGGATATAGCATTGAGACATTTGATCGTGAAGGGTCAAATTGGACATTGTGTAGAGGTGATCTACTATCAAGAAAGAAAGTGCTAATTGTAGGATATATGTTGAGACATTTTAGCAGGTGATTTCAGTCAAATCTCTTAACAAAGTAGTCCTAGCAGGCTTTATGAAATCCTTTAACAAGGTGCTTGCTTAATTGTAAGTTGAAGTCCTCTAACAAGGCACACTTCTAATAGGGTGTTGAAATCCTCTAACAAGGTAGGCCTTTCACAAGGTAGACCATGATTCATGGTCAAAACATTGTAACCTTAATTGGATACACTTTACAACTATAGTAGTGAAGATTTGTGGGTGTCATCCCTACCCCAGTTTTACCTTCTCACTTGGAGGGCATCTGGGTAGTCATATCTGGTGTTATATGTGTGATTGCATTACATTTTTACATGATTTAGATGTATGTGCTTTATATATTATTTCAGTTTATCTATTGAATGCATGATATTGATGTATGGTGAAATTTTTATGGGTTCATGTTTTAACTGTTGATTCACCCCGCCCCCCCTCTCAGAAGTTTACTCTTTCTACTTGTAATTCCAACAATAGATACATTTCAAAGAACGATGGATGAAGCATTTAAGGGGTTGGTAAACAAATGCATAGTTATTTGTATGGATGACCTCATAGTATTTTCAAATTTTCAAAAGAGAAGAGTAACCATATTGTTGACCTGATCAAGTTCTCAACCGATGTCGAAAATATGATATATCTCTTAACCCAAAGAAATATTCATTCAAAGTTACAAAAGAGAAGCTCTTAGGTCACATCATTTCTAAAGTTAGTACTTTAATTGATTCTAAAAGGATAGAAGCAATCTTGAAGTTGTTAACTCCCCATAGTCACAAAAAGCTTAAATCTTTCTTCAGGAAGATTATCTTTGTACGTAAATTCATTAGCAGATTCGGCAAAATAGTTCACCCCCTTAATGATTTACTAAAGAAAGGAGTATAAATTGATTGGGTTCTTGAAGTCAAGAAATATTTTGAAGATATCAAAGTGGTCATTTCTAGTGCCCCAATACTCATGAGTCTTGATTATGAATTGTCTTTCAAATTCTATTCTTTCACTTTGGAGCATTCATGTGCAGGTATCCTTACACAAAAGAAAGACAAAGAAGACGAAAGACCCATGTTTGCATTTATGAGTTGTCCACTGAAAAATGAGTTAAATTATCCCAACCTAGATAAATAATTGTTTTCCCTAAAAAAATAAATCAAGAAATCTTTCCATTATATACTCAAGAGTAAGGTGTATGCTATTGTACCAAACTCGGTATTCAAATCATTGCTAATGAAGAATGAGTTAGGAGAAAGAAGAGGAAAATGGATGGCTATCTTAGAAGATTTTGATTTAGAAATTCAACAAATGAAGTTAGTAAGAGGACAAGGGTTAACAAAGATGATAGCTGACAATGAGGAACAAAGCATAGCATCTTAGGTAGACACTAATGAAGGGGTAATCACATATGTCTGGTACTAAGAAATTTTATTCTACCTCAATGGATGAATAGTTCCCAACATAAAGGACTAAAAATGAAATGTGAGTCCTACATGATTCAAGATAGAAAATTCTATAAGAAAAACTATGAGGGGATTTACTTGAAATGTTGAGGTCATGAAGAAGAAAGAAAGGTGCTAGAACAATACCATGACAAGTATAGTACTGGGCATGGATCAGTGGAGGCCACAACCCATTATATTTGGAGTTCAAGATACTTTTGGAATATTATATTCAAGGACACATATGAACATGTACCTTCTTCTCACATCTAGAAAACAAGTGCCAACAAGGAAAGAAACCCAACCATGTCATTACAACCAGTATTTTAGGTTCGCCCCTTCACCAAGTGGGGGCTAGATTTTATTGGGCCCATTAACCCAACATCATCAACATGACATATGTTTGTTCTAATAGCTACAGATTATTGCACATGGTGTACTAAATATGATATTTTTAGAAATTGTATGGAAAAAGTGGTCACTGACTTCCTAGAAGAACACATTGTGACCAGGTTTGGAATGCCATTCTTCCTGATGTGTGGTAATGGGCCATCTTTTGAATCAATTTTTATTACTCAATGGGCATTGGAGAATCAATTCATAATCAAATTCTCATCTAACTATTATCCACAAGGAAATGGAATCGTTGAGTCTACTAACAAGAATTTGATAACAATCATAAAATGCTTGCTCATAGAAAATCCAAAAGATTGGCATAACGAATTGAAATATGTGTTATGGATAGATAGGGTTGGGATAAAGAATGCTTTGGGAACATTCCCATATTTCCTAGTCTACATCCAAGAACCAATATTCCCACTCAACCTCAAGATTCTAGTGTTGAAATTTATGAGAGGATACGCTTATGGCACCGACTGGGTCTTAATTAGATTAATGAATCTTTTAGAATTGGAAAAGAAAAGGACAGTGACTTTAGAACATTTGTCAAAACATCAATCTATCATAAAATGTTGGTTTGACAAGAGATCCACTATCAAATCTTTTAGAATCTCAAACCTTGTTCTTGTGTGGGATAAGGAAAAAGAAAAATTGGGCATTCATACCAAGTTTTAATGATTATGGGTTGGTCATTATCATATTGTAGAGATTTTGGGGGAAAACACCTTTAGGCTAAGTACTTTACAAGGAGAATTGGTTCCATTACCGATTAATGGGCAGTTTCTAAAACATTATTTTGAAGCTTAAATGAGAAAATGTACAAAAAAAATAACAACAATGGGATAGATAGGGTCAAGATAAAGAATGCTTTGGGAACATCCCTATATTTACTATTATATGCCTAAGAACCAATCTTCCCACTTAACCTCAAGATTCCAGTGCTAAAAATTATGAGCGCATTTGGTGAGGATGTTGACAGGGTCCAAATTAGATTAATGAATCTTTTAAAATTGGACAAGAAAAGGACAACCTTTAGAACATATGTCAAAACATCAAGCTTTCATAAAATGTTGGTTCGAAAAGAGAGTCACAATCAAATATTTTAGAATCTTAGACTATATTCTTGTGTGAGATAAGGCAAAAGAAAAATTAGGTAGTCATACCAAGTTTCAACACTTGTGGATTGATCCTTATCGAATTGTAGAGATTTTGGGGGAAAATACCTTTAGGCTAAGTACTTTACAAGAGGAATCAGTTCCATTATAGTTAATGGAAAATTCTAAAACATTATTTCAAAACCTAAAAGAGACAATGTACCAACAAAAAAAAATGTGTGTTTGCTTTAGGTTGTTTTACAGTTTGGGGTTAATGTGTGATAAGGATTCTCCTTGGTAAGAAAGACCATCCTAATTCATCTCAATTTTGGGAAGAGTTGTTTCTCCATCAAAGCATTTGGATAGCTTTGTATCTTGTACCAACTAAATACATGTGTCACTTGTATGTGAAAAGGACTTCTAGCCCTAAAACCAAAATCTAAGTTGGTCACTCTCAACACTTCACAAATTTAAAGAACTGATCATCCAAGTTTTCTTCAAATCTACGACAATGATGGAAAGACACAATTCAAAACTTACCCATTTAGATAAGGGGTCTCCTTAGAGACCTATAAAGATCACTATTTGACATGAGAGTCTCCTAGAAAGTTCATTAAAAGAGGAACACAATAGTTATCAAACTAGAAATTGATCTGGAAAGGGAGCACCAACACCTTGGCCACATATTCTAAATGTGTTCAAGGTAAGAAAATGGAAATAAAAGAAAATCATAATGATGTCACATAAAAAATTCCACATACTTGCAAAGGTAATCAAATACAAGGTTAGTATGTCATAGTTATTAGCCTATAAACAAAAGACTTCAAGGAAGAATCAAGTGGAAACACACAAGCTCTATGAAGTAAGTTAAAAGGATTACCGAAGGTTCAAAGACAAATAATCAATAACTTGTTAAAGAGACCTCTGAAAGGATTCTCTCATATGTTCATGCAATGATTGATAGTAGGTTTATGGGGATTTCCAATGCCTATTCTGATTAACAAAAGATTATTTCCACGTTGCTAGACATTGATGATGGTTGGCACCTAGAGATGTCAAGAGAAATTAAGACATTGAACACACACTAAGTGTGAAACTTTGTGATTCTAATTTTTTGGTTTCCAAGTATTCAAGGATACCTGTGATGTCTGAAATTAAATTGCAACTTGACATGAATTAGAAGAATGCTTGTTGATGAAGAAATACCTTTGACACTTCTTCCCTTTTGTCAAGGCTATATGTTGTGGTTTCACAATGCACGCCCCATTTTGGACACAAAATGGGGACCCCCTTTTTCCTTTTAGGCATAAGATCCCTCTCAAGGAGCCCAGTCAGGTGCCTTGATGGATCATGATTTCTCTTTGAGTCTAATACATTTTAGGGTTTCCAATCAATTGAGTCTGAGCAGTACTAGAGGGTCAGAAAGGAAAACAATTTCTATCAAAGTAAAAGAAAAGTGTAGGTGCACACCATATGCACAATCAAACCTACGTAGAGTATGTAACATGTGTACTCACCTCAGACCCTGAATGCACACTTATGCACATGCACATGTTCTCACCTTTGAAGGTGCACACCTAAATATCCCCACCTATAAATAAGGACTTCCCCTTTTTCTGTTCACTTGTTCATCTTGAGAATCTTGAAGCTTGCCTTTACACCCATAGATTCACAAAACCACATGCCTACACCTTAGCATCAAACCTTTTTAAAGGTAAAGGGAAGGTGTGCACCAACACACATTTGCATGTGCATGCCCTCAAAGTGTGTGTGTTATGTGTAGAGACTATAAAAGGTCCTCAAGCAATGCAAGTGCACAATGCGCACATGCATAGGTGCACTATGTGTGCAAGTGCATCATGTGCACATTTTTGGACACTTGTATCCCTTTTTGACACTTTCTTTTATTTTAGTCAATATTTTTGAAGTTGAGTCACATTTCTAAGGTTTTATTAGGTTTTCATCATTAATAATATTGAAATTAGCTACAAAGATTGCACCTAAAGTGGTAGCCTTCAAATATCAAAGAGCACCAAAGAAATCCAGATTTAGGGATAAACACTCAAAAATCCAAGATACAAAATTAGGACACATTGACTGGAATGCTTTCCTATTATTGTGTAACAAACCCAAGAAAAGATCAGCTATCATATCTACATTTATCAAAAGTGGGCTAGTAAATCTGGCTTCTCATCTAGTATTAGTCCAATCATTCCAATTTATAATGACTCTAGCACACCACTACATGCCTAAAGAGAAAGTGGTTAAAAGTGTGATAGGAGAAATTTTCCTAGACATAAGTCCATGAAATATTAGGAAGGTCTTCCATTTACCTCAGGTTGATCAATATTTATAGACCACTTATGACATGGTAGACAGGTGGTATAGAGAGAATGAGTCAAAATAGGAGTTGGTACAAGGGAAGTACCTCATTGATAGAACACCATTAAACCAAAGAGGTGGGAAGGTTGATATGACTCAAGGGTATATGATAGATGACATTGGATACTCTATAGTCCTTTTGAGTAGAGTCGTGGGTCTCCCTACAATAGGTCTCTATAAATATGGATGGTAAATTTCATAGAGACCATCAGGACAGGAAAGGTATCAATTGATTGGGCTACAATGCTCATTGATAACTTGGATGAAAAACTAATTTCGGTGAAGAATGACCCACATTTCTACATGACCTTTTATGTTGTTTACCTTCTAGCCACAAGACCAACAAATTATCTTGGCTTGGTTAAGAAAGGAAGTATGCAAGATGAAAATGTGTGGCCATATATAGTCTATCCCCAATTGGTAAACAAAAAGTTGCCTTTCAAAAGCTCTAAATATAGGTTGGTCAATGATGGATTCATATTTTATATCATTCAATTTTTTGAGGGGGACTATGCCAAAAGGATGTCATTAGAGGCAGTAGCTTGAATATCACAAATTGGAGCTTATTTCATCTAGTTTAACACATTTTCCTATATCTAGGTATCTAGTACTCATTTGTGCTTGAAGAAGCTCCCTCGATATCCATCAAACATATTTTTTCTATTACAGATAGCAAGACATTTGGCCTTTGCCTATGATAGAGTGAGGAAACAACATAAGAAGACATGGGTATGGTTGATTACCATTGGGGCTTTCAATGTCAAGAAAAAGAAAGATACAACTACTTTTGATTCAAAATGGGATCAATATCCTTTAGATGATTACCTATTACCTTGCTCATACTTTGAAAATATTGGGATGGTCTAGCATCTTGTAGGAATAAAGTTTCTACTAGAGATGATGATTGAAGATCATTGGATAAACTACATAGATGACTATGATGTCTAAATTAAGACCTATTGTAGAATGAGTCTATAGATTACAAAAAAGGTTCTTAACCTAGAATTTTATATAAAGGCATGAAACAAGGATGCTCTTGATGTGATGGATCCATTGTACAACAAGGAAAAGATCTATGAGCAACCCATCATGAATGAAAAAATTGGCTTAGAGAAGAATGATGATATTCATTGTAGGGGCAAACATATTAGAGAATTAATAAGGGAATGGGTCAGGAAGCCTTTTTGCTTGGATCTAGTTCCCCAAGCTTCAACTCTACAAGCCACCACCTGACCAAAAAAGGGTAAAGGAATAAAAGTTATAGTTCCTACATACACTGAAAAGTCACCTATAAGGCTAGAGACAATGCATCAACACAAGCTGGAAGTAGTGTACTTCCAAACTAAAAGGGTCAAGAGTAAGAAGAGAAAGAGAGTCACTCAAGAGAGAACCCAATAAGAATAGTTCCAACCAGAGCTGACCACATAGGAAGAAGTTTAACCCAAAGAAGAAGAAGCTTTGGTACAAGAAGACCTTGTAGCTCTAGTAGAGGTAACCATGTTAGTACCTAAGAGAGCTTGAACTGAGATGACTGTGGTAGGCAAGAAGAGGAGGAAGTTAAAGAAAAAAGTACTTTGTCACCTCAAGTTTTGGAAATCATTCTCAAGGTTCAAGATGAGTAAGAGGGGGAGAAGATTCAATAGATCTCACTCAATGGGAGAACTTACTCAGGAAGGGTTGTACAAGAAGAAACGAGGGGGAGTTTGGCCTAGAAACTACCTTTTATCCCACAAGATCCCATCCATATAGAAGCCTCAAAAGAAGAACATTGAAGATGGATAGAAGAGATGGGGAGTGAAGGAACTAATGTCTTCAACATTTCAGACTTTGACTTCACGCTAGTAGGTGTGAAGATGGTAGAGGAAAGGATACGAGACATCCCTCAAAATGAGTTGTTAAAAGAAGATTGGGAAAAATTGCCTCTTTTACCTAAAGTTCATCTTGGTATACCTCCCCCACCATCAGAAGACCCTCTATCTGTACCTCCTTAGTTAGAGAAAGAAATAGTTTCTCTACCTCCTTTGATAGTAGAGCCCAAAAGCTAGACCCTAGAGGAAGGAGAGTATGTCTAGTTACATATAGATGAAGTATCAGAAGAAGGGAAAATTGTTGAGGAAGGAGAACAAGTTCTTCCTAGAATAGAGAATAGCTCTTCAATCTAAGTAGAAACAAAAGCTCAACTAGTATTCCTCCATTGACAAGAGAAGACTCCAAAGTGAGGTGATAAAAGGAAAGGGCTAGCTTTGAAACCTACATCTTCTACCCAATACATGTCTCCCATGGGAACTACTCTGACATGGTTGAAAAAGGAGGTCTTAACTTGAGAAAAGAGACATGTGGAGCTCACTAAAGAAGAGGGTATGAAAAAATTGATAAAAATTGTAAGAAAGCAAGACCCGCCCAAGGGTGATGCTAAGATGTTAGATTTTATCATGAAGAATCAAAATGAAGATCTTTTCGCACACATTGTCATTTTGCCTCCTCATACTAATATAAAATAATTATCTCCAAAAGACTATCAGATGAAAGAGATAATGCTTAAAAACCTATAGTGGATATGGCCAAAGTTTTGATCACCACAGATCTTAAGAAAGTATGTTTGCACCTAGATAAAGGTGAATCATAAATTATGGTTTTGAGAAAGTAGAATGAATTAATAAGGGGATATTTGAACAAAATACTAGGTCCAATAGACCCCAATCATCTCGAGATTTCTCTAGGGGTTGCTTTTGAGAAGAAAGAGAGAGGACAAGTTGTGGAGGAAAATGATTCATTTTTGGACTCTCACAAAAGGTGGTGTCACAGTTTTGAAGATAGAGGGGTACAAATAATAGAGAGTAATTTGAAACTTCTACACAACATTCAAAATAATGCTAACAAATTGGTTATAGTAATAAACCAAGATTTTGGGCTGATGGATGAAGTGCGTACCTAAGCCAATGATTTAGAAGCATTAAAGACTATAAAAGGGAAAAGGTACTAGATGTTAATGGAAGTATATATGGAAGAAGAGTTAGGTAAAATAGATGATTGGATAGAAAAGGTGTTGGCAAGAAATAAGGTTATGGAAGGGTTATATGAAGATATTCAACAGATAAAGAATAAAGCTTGGGGGAATTTTTTCAAAGCAGATAAGTATTATAATGTCATTAGCCTAGAGATTTTTGGGGATGATTCAAGGACTCATTTTCTTTAGTAGAAACAATCATGCAACAATTTAGAGCTTCATTTGAGGCAGCTTCATCCAAAGATGATGCTAGACAAACCTTCAAGATAGAAGAAGCATTATTGGAGTTAGATTCTAGATTGGAAGATTTTGCAAATACTAGGCTAGATATCAATAATTACTTCCAAGTGGTGCACTTCCAAACACTATTTTGGTCTAGAGGGAAGAAAACCCAGATGATAGAAATTGAGTTTTTGATACTTTGTAAAATCTTGGTAATTTTTTATCTTCTCAGAAGGTGTGCTTTTTCAAAGGTGTGCTTTCTAGAAGGTGCGCGAAATCAAGAGGTGCACTTTCCACAAGGTGTGCTAAATTAAGAGGTGCATCAACAATTTTGAGGATAAAGCAGTGCACTAACAATTAACTACTAGATGCTATTTTTGAGCATTTCATGCATCAGAAATGCATTTTGAGTAGTTCAACTCCCAAAAACACCTAGAGAAGGCCAAGCTTGCATTTTTAGAAGTCATAGTGACTCTCAAATCATCTCATGACTTCTCTCTTATTATCTTCTTCTTCTTCTTTCATTCTTTTAAATCATGTAAAGGCTCATGAACCCATTAATTGATATAAACAATGATGGAGACCTACTTAGGACCATTTAGAGAGTCATATTGTATATAATTAGCTTTATTATATTAGCTTTTAGCATAGTGTTGGCATTAGAAAAGATCTCACTCCTAACACAAAAAGAGGATAGGGTTTCTTATAAATACAAGGATGTAATATGTACTCTTGACTAATATTTTGATGCAATAACAAATGCCATTGGTGCTCTTATTCTAAGTGTAGTAAATCTTGTTCGAGTGTGTTATTTTTGTGAATTCATGTTCATGAATGATAATGGAGCTAATGGTTTTATTGCATTGTTATAATTGTTTGATCTTTTAACTCTGATATTTTCCTTATGTTAACAAATTTCATTGTTGTGATGAATTGGAGAAAGGATCATTATTAGTCTTGCATAGAGTTTTTTCTTGTGTGCATGCACTTTTTGTGGCTACATGATTTGATGAATCATGAAACATCTTCAGTTTTCATTGAATTTTGCATGGATGATTGCATTAGTGGAGTTGAGGAATTGTCGCTCTTAATTTCATTGGTTCCCTACTAGATCCTTTTGATAATTTAATCCGCAAACATGTTGTTACTTTGGCTTATGTCCATTATGAATTTCCCTTTAAGAAATTCACTTTAAATCTCTTGCTACTCTATCTTCATTATTTTATTTTCAAAAGTGTGGTTAAAATAGAAATTCATATAGTCACATTGATTAGAAATTGCATTCATCATAAAACAAAAAATACAAAAATATATTGGTTTTGTGGTTATGTTTCAACAAAGTTGTGCATAATTGTTAGATACTAGAAAAGGCCTCCTTGTGAATATTCACATTTATCTTCAATTGAGCTACCCAATAGGTTGAAAAATAGTCATCTAAACCTTGGAGTTGGTCATTAATTATCTTTTCAAGAGAGAGGTTTGTGATTATTTATGTCATTAGCATCGTGCAAAATGACCACTCAATAGGTACAAGGACTAAAATACAATCTTTTGAGTGTTGCTTAGTTGAATAATTTAGGTCACAAGCTATAATTTCATAATAGAAAAGTCAAGATGTTTGATGATGAAGGTAATATAATTGGAATTGGAATGCAAACAAGATGTAACTTATTTTATCTTGATCCTATTGTTGATACATTTTTATTTTCTAAAGTTGAGGATGTATGGTTATGGCATAAAAAATTGTGTCATGTAAACTTTGAGAACATGGTTCCACTTTTGTGTCTCCTTATTGAAATTTTTTTTAAATGCTTAAGATCTGATAGAGGTGGTGAGTTTATATCTATTCAATTTTCTAACTTTTGTGTTGAGAATGGTATTAAGAGATAATTATCTGAACCAAGGACACTGAAAAGAAATGGGATTGAGAGAAGAAATAGGTTAATTTTGGATTGTGCAAGGACATTGGTGATTGAAAAAGAGGTTTCTTAGATATTCTAGAGAGAGGAAATTATTAATTGTAATTTACACTCTCAAGTGAGTTCAATTGAAGAAAGAAAGAAACAAGACATCTTAATCTGGTAGGGTCATACAAAGAATGTAAGTTATTTCTAAATCTTTGGGAGTAGGTCTTATATTCACAAGGATACAAGGAATGGTAAATTTGAGTTTAAAGGAGATGAAGGTATTTTCCTTGGTTGTTCATCTAAGAGAAAAGCTTATCAGTGTTAAAAAAAGTTACTAACAAGATGATTGAAAGTGCAAATATAAGAATTGATGAGTTTGTAGAGAAGAATGTTGTTGAAAGCAATAACAAAGATGAAGATTATAAAAAGCTTGTATATGTATATGAAGAGGCAATTGATACACTACCCAAGTTATAGAAGAGATCTACTAAGTATCAAATAGTACACCCCAAGAAAGAAGTTGAACCCCTACTGAGTGGAGAAAATATTGACAATTAGATAACTAAACATGTATTTGCAAAATATGTGAGGGAATCAATCCCATGAACAAATTGTTGGTGATAGAAATGTTGGAGTACAAACAACAAGTAAGTTAAGAGATAGTACATGTTTGATTGCTGATTTTGAATCAAGAATAGTTAAGGTTCCGTTGGAAAATGAGGATTGGATAAATGTTATGAATGAAGAGATTGATCAGATTGAGAAGAACAATACATGGACATTAGTACTAATAACTATTGGCAAGAATGTGATTGGAACCAAATGGATCTTCCAAAATAAGCTAAATGAAAAAGGAGAAGTGGTGAGAAACAAGGCAAGACTAGTTTTCAAAGGTTATGCACAAGAAAAAGGAATAAATTATGGAGAGACTTTTGCACTTGTGGAAAGACTAGAAGGAGTAAGAACATTCTTGGCTTATGCTACCTACAAGAAGTTCAAATTTTATCAAATGGATATTAAATCTATATTTTTGAATGGGATACTTGAAGAGGAAATCTATATTGAACAACCTAAAGGATACATTGAACTTGATCAAAAGAACATGGTTTACAAGTTGAACAAAGTATTGTATGGGTTGATACAAGCACCAAGAGCATGGTATGAAAGGTTACATTATTATTTGATTAAGGTTGGATTTTCTAGAATAAATCAGAACACTGATTTATATTTTAAATGTGAATCTAATGGTATTGATTTTTGAAATATTTTTGGATGACATTATATTTGGAGGAAATGACATGTTATGTAAGATAATTGTTGATCAAATAAGCACAAAAACTAAGATTTCAATACTTGGTGAGATCAAAATTTCTATTGGATTACAAGTTCATCAAACAACAAAAGCTATGTATGTGACTCAATCTCTAAGTATGTGAAATAAATCTTGAAGACATTTGGGATGGATGAGTCTAAGCCAAACGGTACACCTATGGTGGCTAGAGTGAAATTATCTAAAGAAGACACTACTAGAAAAGTAAATGAGACACAATACAAATCTATGATTGATACATTACATTATTTTATACATAGTATACTAGATATTACACATGTTGTTGGTATAGTTGCAAGCTTTTTGTCTAATCCAAAGGAGACACACATGACTACTATGAAAAGTATATTCAGACATCTAAAAGGAACTAAAGATTATAGCTTATGGTATAAAAAAGATGATGACTTTAATCTTAAAGTTATACAGATGTTGATTAGGCTAGTCTTGATGATAGAAAAAGCACAAGTCATAGAGCTTTCTTTTTAAAAGAAAGATTGATAACATGGATAAGCGAGAAATAGAGTTGTATTTGATAATCTATTTTTGGAGCTAAATATGTTATTGATACAATTAATTGTTCAAATATTGTATGGATTAAGAAATCATTGGAAGGTGTACAAGAAGAGGTAATCGAGCCTATTTCTATTTACTATGATAAAAAAAAGTGCAATCAATATTTTAAAGAATTCTATAATGCATGCAAAAATAAAGCACATATCAATAAAGTATCATTATTTGAGGGAGAAAGTACAAGAGAAACAAGTAGGGCTTGAATATGTGAAGTCTAAAGAGAAAATTGCGAACATATTTACTAAGTCATTGCCTAAGGATTCTTTTGAGTATCTAAGAGGTAAACTGGGGGTCCTACCCCTATCCAAAATTCACTAGGTGAAGATGTATGTTGCATCAATTCATGGATGAACATAATATCTTTGTGGAGTTGATACAAGAGTTCACTCCTTAGGAGTTTCTTGAAGTTTTGAAGATGCCTATGATGAAACTAATATATATTATACATGCAAGGTACAAGGATAACTACAAGGTTTTATGAGTTTCATATTGAAATTTATAATGACCTTTGGCATTGTTGTCAAAGGGGGAGAATATCAGCAAAGAAGATAGATCTAGAGAATCAAGAAAGGAAGAAAATATTACCAAGGGAGGATAAGTATACCCAATGGGGAAGAGAGTATCAGTAAGGAAAAGATGAACCAAAGGGGAAGAGAATCTATGAAAAGGGAGAATAATAACATAATACAAAGGAAGAGAGATCAAGTAAAGAAGAATGTTATGCAAAGGGAGAATTAGTAAACATAAAGATGAAGTTGGACTGAGACAAAGATCATATCCAAAGGGGGAGAATTGTTGCTGCTAAAGATACTAAAGATAGATATTGAGTTACAAAGAACCTGTTGAGCCTATTGATAAATACAAACAACTACAAATTTATATTGTTGTAAATGCATATGTTTGATGATATTATGTAGTGTTTTGTAATGTAAAATCATAAGCTGTGTGTTGCCATTAATGCCAAAAAGGGAGATTGTTATCCCCAACTGATAATGTAATTGATGATATTATGAATGTATGAAAATGAGTCACATTAGTTGTTATGTTGTCATTGATTTTAAGTCCTATTTGGCTAGACATTATGCTAACTTAGTAGAGATCCATATTAAGTTGATTGATGAAGAGGATTTGAAGAAAGTATGTTGAAGATAGAGTTGATAAGTATGGTATTCAATGGGAACTTGAATGAGTTGGATAGTGATAATGTAATGTTGATTTAATTTATTTATAATCAAATAATATTGTATTGTATTGAGATACAAAATCTTAACTGAGTGACAAGTTTTAAGAAGGAAGATAACATTCATCGAGTGACTACAATGTTCACCAAGTAGTTGGAAAAGCTAAGTTGGAAATTCAGTGTTACCCAACTAAGTTTAGTATTAATAAAGTGTTATATTACTTGAGTGAAAGGTTATGTTCACCAAGTAATGGCTAGAAGAACAAGATTATAAAGATAGAATGTGAGGCTGACTTTTGATGAAAATATGGAATGTTCGAGATGTTCAAAGACACTAGTCAAAGTTTGTTGTAAGATCAACAACTAGGAAGATTCAATGAAGGTATGATGAAAGATATTGAAGAAGGATAAAGATGGACACAAATCTTTATGAGATATCTATTATTTATGTGGCTAAGTACAATGAATATGAGATCAACAATTATAATTAAGTGATAATAAGTGGAAGAATCTAGAAGCATGAAGATGGATATGTAAGGAGATGTTCAAGAAAATTTTGATTTCAGGTTGATGTTGATTATTATTGTTAAAGCAGTGATTGTTTGAAGCTATTGAAGCTAAAAGAAGATATTGAGCGAGGTGAACTGAGCAGAGTTGAAAGAAGGAGAAAGACAAGAGAACTAAATCAGTTAGTCAAGAAAACAAAGTAAAAAGATAAGAGGATAGAAATCAGAAAGAAGATCAAGCAAAAAGGATATCTAAACAAGAAAGGTAGTGGTATACCTAAATATATCATTTATACTATTAATTTATAATAATTGTAGGAGAAAATATCAAAAACTGAGTGGACCTAACAAGTCTATTGAATCCTATATGGTAACATCATTTAGTGGTGTTTGTAAGTCCTTTAGAGCATGCCACTCTTTAGACAAGATTAAGGAGTGATAAGGTCTAGATGATCTTTTGGTATAAATCATCTTACAAGGTCATATTAACAATGTGTATGTAAACCTTTAATGAGGTTGGCTCCCAAAAGAGCTCACTTCATAAGAGTAAAAATTTGGGTTGTCAATCCTAGGTGTTTTTCCCCTTCATAAAGTTTCCACATTAAAAATATCAGTGTCAAATGTGTTAATGTTGTTATGTTGCAAGTTAATTCTTATGTTATTTTCATTTTACTTGAACTTGGTAACAACTAAGTTAATGGTTGGTAATAAATTATTTTTTCTATTGTCATTTAGTATAAGAAAATAATGAATGGATAGTTTGGAGTAAAGTGTTTAAGTGAGTTAATTGATAAGTTGAATGAGTACATTGAGTGATTATTTATGATGTTTATGAAGTTTTTTTGGTATTGAAATTGTTTGAAGCGACTGCAAGATAATTGAACATAACTAATTCACACCCTCCCCCCTAATTATCTAACACTAGAAATAAGAGTAATAGACATGGATAGCAATAAAACTTTTGGAGAAAATCTGAAATTTACTACCTAAAGAAAGAGGTTGGGTAATCTAGTACTCCAACTTGTTCTCAATTCTGGCAAGTGCAACATTCCAAAGCTCAATAGGGGAAACATAGAAAGCAAAAGGAATACCTAAGAAGCATAAAATATCCGCATGCTAGATCTTCTTCTAGTTATATTGGTAAAATCAAGGAGGAGTCAAAAGAAAAGGTTTCCTATAGCAATTATTTGTATGCCAATGAATAGTCAAGCGAGAGGCTAGACAAAAGTTGTCCAAACACTGTAAGGCATTAGAAACATTTTCTTCATCCTTAATGAGGGTGGGGAAGGAATCATCAGCAAAGTGTCCATTGACCAATTAGGATGAAGGGGCCTATAGAGGAATGCCACAAACCATACCAATGGAAATAGTGTTGGCAAGCAGATATCCAAAACCTTCAACCATAGGAACCTAGTGAATGGATATGAATAAACCAAAAGAAGAGGATTGTCTATCATTTATTGTTATGTAAGTCAAGACACCCCCAAGAAGCATCTAAACTTAATGGAGGAAAATAGGACCAAACTCAAGAGTTTTAAGCATAGAATGAATGAATGACCATTGAATCCTATCATAAACTCAATTTTAATGAAGAGTGTATGTTTCCTAGATTGATGAGCTCATTCCATTCCTTCCTAAATATAAATGATATTATCCAAAGTGTATTTTGATTGGATGAAACCAATATTCTCAAGGTGTACAATCAAAGGCAATAGATGGAAAATTTTAAGGGCCAACACCTTAGCAATAATTTTATAAGAGACATTCAAAAGAGTCATAGGTCTTTAATTGCAAATATCTTTAGTAACTCTAGCCTTATGTATGAATTTTGATGTTTCCTTTGTTGATAAGATTTCCCAGCATTTTAGAATGGAAGGCTTCAAGGTAGACTTTATGCAGGTCAAGACCAATGGATTTCTAGATGGCCTTAAAATTCACAAGGGAACCCATCACACCCAAGGGCCTTGTCATCCACCATGGAAAAGATAGCTTCCTTGAGGTCACTAATGGTGAGAATTCACTTATAAAAAGCATGTTGCTCCTCCTAAAGCCTATTTGGCACCATAGAAATACATGTGTGCAAGGCTTGATCTCTACCATCGGAAGGGTCCTGAGCAGTGAACACTTTGACATGATCACAAAAAAAGCTTGGAGAATATTAGGAAGCTTAGAGAGTATGTTGACCTTCCTTGATTCTCATGATCACTATGACAGTATAATGAGGCTAAAGAGCCTAAAATAAATCTTTAGAGCCTTTTTCCCCCACCTTGAGCCATTGCAAGTAAGCCTTGATCTGAGCTCCCCGCATGGCATAATTGTCAACAATCTACTTCTGATGGCAAACATTAGAAAGCCATAGTTGAAGGTCTATGTCAAAAGGATTCATAGTTAGAGATTTAGAAGCCATATGGATATCTTTGAAAGTGGTTTCATAGGATCTCTAGTGGTAGATGGCAAGTTATCTACCATAAATCTAAAGAAACCTCATCATACAGGTGATGGCATGCTTCCACCATTAAATCCACCCAACTTGAGTGTGGAGTTAAGGATCCAAATTTATAACACACATAATATGAGTTGTAGTGGGTTCATGATGAAGGAGTGACATCTTAAAAAAAAAAAAATTGGAAGGGTGTGGCTGAACAAATTGCCAGATAACAGAAAAGAAGATGGGGCACTGGTCTAACAAAGTCACACCAAAAAGGGGAAAGGCAAATCATGGTCTTTAAAAAAAGTGAAAAAAAAATATTGAGCTAAAAGCACAGAATAATCAAGCCACTTAAGAATTATGTCAGAGATAGCTCAAAATTTGGACCAAGTATGCCAAACCCCACCAAGATAGTGGTGGTTATCATTGGGATAAAAAATAAAATCCCAACTTATTATGCATGTAGTGCCAAGATTCTCTTTCCCCATTTGTCTAGTGAAAAGGAAAAATCTCATTTTTTTTAGAAGTTGACTCAACCATATTAAAATCCCCACACATGACCCAAGTGGTGGGTGGAAACTCATCTACCATCAAATGTTGTGATCTTTCCATAGTGTCAGTGGGAGCATAAACATTAACTATGCCAAAGGAATGATTATGAAAAGACAACAAAATCTAAACTAATCTATGCATGGGGTTAGAACTATGTGAAATAATAGAAGAAATTAAGTGAGGAGATAGAAGAGAGAATACACCACCTCGACTAGCTCCATGCTAGGAAGAAAACATGGCACTATTTGACCAAATAAAATGACAAGATGAGTTAAGAAGAAACCCATAAATTTTAACTCTTGAAGATAAAGAATATCAAGGTGACCCAACCACTATCTGGTGTCACCAACTAGATATTTCTTGGAGAGGTCTATGAGACCCCAAACATTCCATGAAATAAAATTCTTGAGAAAAACTCTTGCATGTCATCCACGTCCCCAAGGGAAGAGAAACTATTATGCAAAAAAGTCACTCTTGATTTGAAAGAGGGAGATGAATCTTCTGAAGAGATTAATCTTTGCTTATCCATGCCATTTGTATCCTCAAACCATCCATCTAGACTATGATTACAATAGAGATACTAAGTCCCAATCATGGAAGCATCTTGTGGCAAGCTGACCCAAGCAAGTTAGGAAGCACTCGTAAAAGCTTGTGTATTCCCTTGAGGAACAAGGTTTGTACTAGGAAGCAACAAAGAACAAGGTTTGAAAAAAGGAACCACACTACCCACCACTAGAGGGTAGTTAGAATATGTGTATGTGGCAACAACCAGTGTCCTCTTGGGAGTCATTGAGGTTTTACCCTTGTGGGTAACCATAATCCATTCTTCTTTTTTCTAAGCTACAACTAGCTAAACCTCCTTGAGAGGTTGTTTGTTATGCTCAATCAATGGGAAATCCTTAATTTTTTTCTCAACATACTAGCATCAGTGTCAATTTTTGGTTAAATTCAAATAGAGCACCTTCTAAGTGAAGATGGTACTACCATACTAGATTTCAACAGTTTCCTTAAGATCCCATAAAAAGTTGACTTTTATGCTAATCCTCCTTTGAGGAAGAGCATTATAAAACTTAGTCAGCTACATGAAAACCACCTTGCCTAGGGAGAAATAGCCCACATTGTCCAATTAGGCATAGGGAGACCAGGGAACTCGGTCCAAATAGGGACTCAAAATTTCTTATCATCTAAAATTGTAAAATCTAGAGACTGCCTCTACAAAAATGAGAGGGAAGACCTAACCAACCAAGGCAATGGGAAACTATTTGGTCATCTTGACAAGGGTTAGCAAAGTGAAAATGAAAAAATCCCTCGGTGAGGCTTTGAATACCTTCTAGCCATACTCCATGCAGATTCCAAGCCTTAGTGACCCACTCTTTGAGCATTCTTTTATAAGGAGTATGACCCACAAAATAGCCTATCAAGGTATTATTTGTAAGAATTTTCCTTAGGAAAAAATGACGCCAAGATCAAGAAGCTCAAGAACAAGCACAATATGGACCAAATAATGTATGATCATAATAACAATATGAGAATGAATAATGTACATACACACTAGGAGTGCTTGTATATAAAGGCCTCTAGAATGACTAGGAGTTAGCACAATGATAAGTCTCACAACTAAGCACATGTCCACTAAGAGTGGATTATCCTCCATTGAGCATACAAATTAGTGCAATGATGAGAGGATAAGCTAGCATGGGTGTGTCACTTAAAATTATGTTGTAGACACCATGTGCTTAATTTACAGTGCGAACAACTATATTGTCTACATGAAAACTCAGTTGATTGTGCAAACTCCTATGTTGTAGACACCATGTGCTAAATTAGAGTTGTTTACTCATGTGTTGTCAACGAGACAACTCATATGAGTACGCATACTCCTAGGTTTCTAACCTAATAAATAATAAAATAATGCATTTATCCTAAGTAAACTTAAGTAAAGTGTAATAAATAATTAATTACACTAACACCCCTCCTTAAGTGCAACTTAGGGGAATGCACTTAAGCTCACAAAAGCTATGATGAAATGCATAATAGATCCTAGCTATGAGGCCATATGCTAGGTACCTGAGTACAAATGCAATGCTCTAAATTCTATGCAATCTCTCTAAAAATGGAGAAAGAGGGAAAACCTCATGGGAAAAACCCTCCCCCAAAAAGAAGATAAGTACAATAAAGAAGATGCATATATGGATGGATTAATCAAGACCCCCCCATTATGACATATATCATACATATGCAATAGAGAATCCCTCAATGAAATCCCCCCCTTAGTGAAGAATCTTCTAATGATGAGGGCTTGAAGACAAAAGAAAATCCAATGCCTGTAAAATACATTTATCCCTTTAGGAAGAAGATACACCACATATAGATGCAAATATTCCTCCCACTATGGATAGGAAGATGGAAGAGGGATCCATATATAGTATGGTATGGATGTTGCCTCTGAAGTTTTCTCATATGTCAACAAGTCCTTGATGAATGAAGATGCCACAAACCAATCTAGAGGATGCCCAAAAGAAGGTGGCAAACAAGGTAACATGTCCATGTATGAAACTAAATTATCCTCCAAAGACAAGGAATCATATGTATAGAAAATATGGGAAGAGAGGCAATGTAGCCTCCCCTCAATAATGACTGAGATATTTCCTCTAAATTAAAAGAGTCCTTCTCCATCTACTATAAAGAAATGTCCACAATCATGTTACTCACAAAGGAAAGATCATGTGGGTGAGGTTCAGAGTGAGCCCTCACAACGAGTGAAGAAGAAGTCTCCTCAACAAAGAGCAGGTGTATGTCATCAATGATGTCTCCCACATCTTCAATGTAGCCTTGCAATGTCTGGAAGGAAGTCATCCTGTGAAGTTGAAGTAGGAAGACATGATATTTCTTGTTGCACTAAATCAGAAGCATTTGTGGCTGGAACTAGATTAGTAGAAGCAACAGGAGCATCAGAACGTATGATCTCATCTAGAGTTGAAGGTACCATAACTGGAGTGACTTAAGGTAGAATGTCCTCTAGAAATGGAGGAACTAATGGATCTCCATATGCTTTCCAAAGAGCCATCCCAAATGTCATAAGGTTCAGTGAGTTTTCCAATGACATCAAAGCATTCAACATTGATATTGAAAAAAATGACTGACCCAATTATGTTAGTAGGTGTATGATCAATCTAAGAGGGCAGCTCTTTGGAATATAGATAAGGAAATAATTCCTTATGCTCTCTTAGATGATCAATTATCAAGGAACTCCATTTCTGATAGTCTCTCTTTGTCAACCTTGGTCTTCTACCAAAATAACATGTATGACAAAACTCCATGAGATCAATGTATTCACCCCCTAAAATGCAAAAATAATCAACTGAACCCCCCCTAATGCATGATTTGGCACTTTATATGTAGTACAATTATAAGAGGCCACTTGTCAAAATGGACAAAAGTGGATTTCTAATTTTTTTGTTTACAACATCCTCTTGTAGTTCAAATCTAGAACTTTACAATGTAGCTCAGAAATACAACAATTTTGAAGTTTGATCAAAGCATTACAATGCAAAAAAAGACCTACTTCTAAAAGTGATATTTTTGTCCACACAAGCCTATAATCTAATTACAGATCTAGAAAGTAGACAAAAAATTAAGCACTTTCAAAAAAAATGGAACTTGAATGTGTGTCGAGATGAGCCTGAACTAAACCTTTGAGGTTGCAAAAATTAGGATTTGTGATTTGCAAAAAAATTCAAGAACAAAGATCTCAAACATCTTGCACCAATGTGTAGATCATGAAATTGTACCACATAACCAAAAAAATTGCTCGAAAAAAGGAGTTTGTATGAGGAAGATATCACTATTTGAAAATCACCTCTATAATTTTTTTCCTAAATCGTCATCGTCATGCCTCCAAAAAACAAATGACTCTAAATTTCACCTCAGATGTCCAATTTTGGTGAAATAAAAGTCAATTTGGGGGTTTTTTGATCTTTTCAATATGATGCCAATATCTGATTAGCACCAGTAAACTCCAATCTTCACTTGCAAAAAATCTCTCCTACTGATGGCCAAAAACAATTTAGAAAATAATGCAGATCCAAAAAAAATTGTAGAGATGCAAATAAAAAATGTAGATCTAAAAATTAAATTCACAGATCTAAAAAATCATACCAAATTTTGCAAATTGGGCCTTTGGGTTCCGGTTTGCAAAAAAAAAATTTCTTCAAATTTTCCTATGGCCTAGGGCAGGCAAATTTATAGTCAAAACTCATTGAATCAAACCTCTAGATGTAATGGTGAGGTTTGCTTTGGCTCTAGATGCTCCCAATAGCTGTAGATACTCTAGATTTGAATTAGTGGCCCTCTGAGAGGTGAAGCAAAAATGGTCTCCAATGGCTATTAAATGACACTTCTATGGCTCTGACACCATGTAAGAATTTTCCTTAGGAAAAATGATGCCAAGATCAAGAAGCTCAAGAACAAGCACAATATGGACCAAATGATGTATGATCATAATAACAATATGAGAATGAATAATGTACATGCACACTAGGAGTGCATGTATATAAAGGCCACTAGACTAACTAGGAGTCATCACAATGATAAATCTCACAACTAAGCACATGTCCACTAAGAATGGATTATCCTCCATTGAGCACAAAAATTAGTGCGATGATGAGAGGATAAGCTGTCATGTAAAATTATGTTGTAGAAACCATGTGCTTAATTTAGAGTGCAAACAACTATGTTGTCTACATGATAACTTAGTTGATTATGCAAACTCTTGTATTGTAGATACCATGTGCTAAATTAGAGTTTCTTCCTCTTGTGTTGTCAACAAGACAACTCATATGAGTACGCATACTCCTAGGTGTCTAACCTAATAAATAATAAAATAATGTATTTATCCTAAATAAACTTAAGTAAAGTGTAATAAATAATTACTTACACTAACATTTTTCTCTAGCCATACATAGGAATTATCAAAATCTTGAATGTTAAGAACAATGTCGGGGGAGGAATTACCTCATGAAACACTTTCAGGATGAACTTGTGAGGTTTTTTTCTTAGAGGACTCATTGACATGTACAACACCAACACCAAAACCACCATCATCTATTGTGATAAAGTTGGCCAAAGCTATAATAAAGGCCACAAAAATCTCATAGTAAATTCAGTGTGACAAAACCAAATGGACTTAAGGAAAGTCGTATAGAAACACAAAACCTGGTAGCGCAAAATCACATCCTCGTTCCAAATCTTGAAAATGTCATTTTTGATGACTTGTTGTTCAAATATTTTTACAAACAGATCCATGAATACTTAGAAACTTAAATCTTAGCTTTAAATATTTAACTCAAATGCAAAGACATGGTGAAAAATTTGTCAAAATCCAACTTACAATTTATGATCTATAGGTGTACAGTTAGCCTATGTGACTACTGCATTGCTTCTCCAAACATGTTTGTTGTGGATAGAATATTAAAATTTGTAAGTATTATAAGAAGTTTTAATATTTTAATGTTTATATCCATCACAATAACTCTAAATCATTATATAAAAACTATTTACATGTAGTTCTTCTCAGGTGTGAAATAACTTTTAGTTGTGAGCAACCCCAAAGGGAAATCTTGTCAACTAATTACCAATTCCTAATCACCTTTTTTAAAACCTTCTCCTTTTCATTTTGTTCATTCACTTGTATCCTCTTTATAGAATCCCCTATACATAGGCCTACACTTCTAAATTTTCCTTATCTTTTAGTTTCAACCTTTTTCTTTTATTCTCTCAACTTGTTCCCTATTTTTCCCCATCATCCTAATGTAAAGACTTTATGTCACATGTTAAAACGATTTAAAGTTATATTTCCAAGTGTGCTAGATGGGGGTCCTAGCTTCCATGTAAGAATATTTTGTTGGAATTTACAAGTGAGAAGATTTACTTCTAAGAGGGGGGGTGACTCAGAAGTAACAGTATTTTAACCTTCAAAACTTTTAACTGAGATTATTCACATGCATATACCATATCAAATTAATATAAAAGTAAAAACATGCATGAAAATAGATAACACAATATTTTGGTCACCTAGAAACCCTCCAAAAATGAGAAGGTAAAATAGGGGTGGTGATGACACCCACAAATTATCATTGTAGCAATATGTAACTATTTAAGGTTGCAAAGTCTAACCACTTCCAATGATTTTCCCTATGAATGGCCTACCCGGTTAAAGGCTTTACACTCTATTAAAAGTGACCTACCTAAAGGATTTATAAACACTCACTTGGAATGTTACCCTGTTAAAGGATTTAGCACCTTGTTAAAGGTTTACAACATGGCTGCTAAGCCATCTTATCTCCATAGGATTTACATTCCTAATATAATGGCTAGAAAGTATTAGAATGTGTTGACCTATTAACTTATAATCCTCAATTATCGATTCCAGATCCTTATTCTTCTCAATCTAATCTGATCCTTCCTGATCTGATAACTCTTTTTTTGTAGTGTCGATGCTCTATTCTAACCAACTGAATTCTGCAATGTTGCTCTTCCTTCTCTAAGTCCTTATACCCCTCTAAATTTTGCTAGAATTTTCCCATACAACACTTACTCACTCTGAATTATGGGGTATCAACTTCCTTTTAAAGGCTTTGAAGACTTAGGGTTAGGTATGAATCTATGATCAATATTCATCCTTCTTTTCTCGCTCAAATCTGTACACTTTTCTTATTGGTTGCATGCTTTCTCCATTTTTTTGATTGGCCACATGTTGATTACATAGGGAATGTAAAAGATTCAATCTTATCTTTTAGATCCTTCGAGATTCATCCTAAGTTGGCTCAAAAATAGTTTACATCTAAGTTTGTGAAGGTACAAACTCATATGTTGATTCTGTGTTACTCGACACTTACTAATTTCTAATGCTCGACACATACAGGAATTCTATCTCGCTCCACATCTATTCTTTGCTCGGCACCTATAGTGACTCGGCATCACTTATCACTCAGCACTTGATACTTGCTCGGCACTTGAAGTTCACTCGGCACCTGTTGAATCTCTGGCTCAGCACATACTATAGCTCAACATCTGTATCATACTCGACATCAACTTTGACATTGGTTAAGTGTGTTGACACTCAAATGTCAAAACCAATCTGAGACCAACATATTTTACTAGTCCTATATTCTTTCAGTGAAATACTCTCTTAAATCTAGAAAGACAATAGAAACAATGATATATTTAGTGTAGTGGTGATGTGATAGCTTTTTTCATTCCATTGGACCTATGTTCTTTAGTTAAAAAACATTTTGACTCCAAGAGGAAATAAAAATTATTATATTGTCCCACATAGATATCTACATCAACATGTCCTTGTTTCTAATGATCATTAGTCTCACAACTTCTATTAGATTATAAGCTAAGATTCATTTTGCATTTATGTTGATTTTTATTGGGTCAAGTTACATGATTTGACAACTATACACAATAAATACACCAATATATTTTGCATGTATCTCAAAAATTTCAATGAGTACGATTGATGCGCATTTTTGCAAAACACTAATCTTCCTCTAAGATTAATGTGTAGTAATTCAAGATGACAAGTCAAAGGGAATATTAAATCTCATGCTATCTTAGGATAGGTGGATGACCAAGATCAATTGTGTTGTTGCACATATTCAAAAAGTGGTAACGAGGTGATGAGTGCAACTTTACACTTTTTACTATAATGTTGTAATTAACTATTGATTAAAGTAGGATTGACAACTCACATAAACTAAGTTATTTTGTAAGATAAAGCTGAGGTCAAAACTACAATGTGCACAATATTGCAAAAGTCAAAGTCAAGGGTGCTTGAAATCTATAACTTTATGCTAGATTAACAACTAGGGTGAATTATGTCATACAAGATCTATTAGCCCAAATGATAATGTAATTGATGATGTTGTCAATGTATGTGAAAGAGTCATATAAATTATTATATTTTCGTTGATGTCAAAGTCTCGGTCGCTAGACATTATGCTAACTCACTAGAGTGCTATATCAAGTTGATTGATGAAGAGGATTTGAAGAAAATATGTGAAAGACAAAATTGATAAGTATGGTATTCAATGGGCACTTGAATGAGTTGGGCAGTGATAATGTAATGTTGGTTTGATTTTTTTACAATAATGTAATGTTGTAATGTAATGATCTATAAAAGCTATATCGAGTGACAAGCTTAAAGCATGAAGAAAATGTTCACCGAGTGACTACAGTGTTAATCAAGAAGTTCACAAAGTAAAATTGAAATTTTAGTATTTCCCAAGTAAGTTCAGTATTGACTGAGTGAAGTTTTATTGAAGTGAAATCTTATGTTCATCGAGTAATAGTAAGAAGATGAAATATGAGGCTGAATTTTAGTGGAGTTCAAGAACATTTGAAATGTTCAAAGGCATGAGTCAAAGTTTGTTACAAGATCAATGATAGGGAAAATGCAAGGGAGATCTGATGACAAAGATTGAATAAGGGTAAGGATAAGCACAAAATTCTATGAAAGTTCTATTTTCTAAGTGGTTACATGCAATGAATTTGAAATCGACAATTGTGATTAAGTAGCAGTAATTTGAAGAATTTGGAAGCATAGAGATGACTATTTAAATAGTAGTTGAGAAATTTTTTTGGTTGTTGATAGGTGTTGATCACTTGTGGAATTGTTAAACAAAGGAGATTAAACTACAAAGTTGTTGAAAGTTGAAAGATGAGACAGGTGAAGCAAGAAGAGAAGGGAGAAGATCAAATTAGAGTTAAAGTAAAGTGAAGAGAGGAATGAATCAACCTAGTAAAGAGATTAGAGGATAGAAATTAGAAAGTGAACAAGCAGAATGGAGATCTGAACAAGCAAGGTAGTTCTATAACTAACAAATCATTTGTACTATTACTTTCTAATCATTGTAGCAAAAAAATATCTTAACTAAGTGGACCTAACAAGTTTATGAAATCTTATATGATAACATTGATTAGTGGTGTTTATAAGTCCTTTAGAGCAGGCCACTCTTTAGACAAGATCAAGGAGTGATAAGGTCTAGTTGATCTTTTGGTGTGAATCCTCTAACAAGGTCACATTAACAATGTTGAAATTATTTAGAATAATGGGGGAGGGGGGGGTGTGAATCAATTATCCAAGGTCTAGATGTACAAATAACACTTTTTAGTGCTTAATAGATCCATATCCATAAAACTATAACATGCATGCATCCATTAGATCATACAATACTTTAACTTGGTAGGTTATTGTCCTAGTTCAAAATAAATTTGCAGAAATGTAAACATAAAATACCATAAGCACATTCACACAAGGATTTTATGTAGAAACCCAATTTGGGAAAAACCACCAGTAACATGCTACCCAATTTCACTCTTCTGAAGTGATGTCATGTGAAAGGCCAACCATGTTAAAGGTCACAATACACGCTATTAAATGTGACCTAGTTAAAGGATTTCAATCACCCTCTTAGGAGTGAGCCTTGTTAGAGGACTTTAGAACATTGCATTAGAATGTCACCCAATTAAAGGATTTACAAATGACTGTTAGGTCGACCTTAATCCAAAGGATTTTATCCACACTGGTATAGTTGTTAGAAAGAAACAGTAGGACTTGATCTAATAAAAACTTACAACTCACTTGTAGATTACAAATCTCTAGTTCTACTTGGCATTCATACTCTTCAGCTCTAATAGCTTGTTCACACTTCAAACATTCATCCCCTTAAGACTTCTTGCTTTGTATGCCAACTGCAGTCTCTCTTTTTTGGCCACTATATGAAGTAACACCCTAGACTCCTTATCTTCCTTAAGTTCTCACACATGAAAACCTTTGCTTCTGGCCAGCTATCTCTATAAATAGAGAATTTAGATCTTTTTGTCGCTTAACCACAATCATCCATTTTAGGGTTAGGTAAGATTCAATGAATCTACCCACTTTTCCATTTGAGTCCCTCTAGAAACTTCCTTCAATTCACCTAAAAATGGTTTGTCTTGAATTTTATGCCACCAGATCATCATAGTCATCTTCCACATGCTTCACATAATTCAAGAAATCAAATTAGTTAGCTTAGATTCATCAAATCTTCAATTTAACATTGTTTGTTGTCACTCGGTACCTATATTATTCTGTCACTTGACCAACACTAATTCACTCAAAAAATAGTAAATTTTACTGATACTTGGCATCGACTAAGCTTTACTCAGCATATACTAACATTCACTTGGGTTCCACTATTTGTCTTCCTTTCTCAACACCTCTTGATTTTTCACTCGACTTCTATTATTTTTTACTCAGCTTGCACTATTTTCTCGGCAAGGCTTGGCAAACACTTCTCTTACTTGATCTTCTTCTACTCTTTTCTTAAGTAATCTTTCATTATAGACTTTAAGTAGATAAAAAATACACTATATGTTGGGTGATGCGACGCACTCCCCTGCCCACAAGTGGTTAATTATGTGGTGTTCCATGTTCACTAACAGTCATGGCTTTTGGTGCAACGAAAAATGGGCCCTTTCAATTGGTATCAGAGCTTGGGTTTGGCTTGGCCATGGGTTCAAATCTCCCCGGTGCCTTCCCGACCCACCTAAGCGCCTGGTATGCGCGTCGAGGGGGAGATTGTTGGGTGATGTGACGCGCTTCCCTGCCCACAGGTGGTTAATTATGTGGTGTTCCATGTTCACTAACAGTCATGGCTTTTGGTGCAACGACAAATGGGCCCCACACTATAGTATCAATGTCTTAGTTGGTCTTAGTGCTCCTTTTATACATCAAATAACTTAACCTTTCTCCAAGTTCTCTTGTTATCTCCTCTTTTCAAATCCTTTTCATCAATCAACCACATTATAGAATTTAGACCAAAAAACAATTGTCTCACCAGCAAGTAGCAGGTTTGACATCATTGACAAAATAATGATTGTTTCATTACAGATTCTACACTTCAAAAAAAATTCTTTTCAACAATCCCCCTCTTTGGCATTGATGGCAAACCAATACCAAAAAGAAAATAATATCTTTGAAATTTCTCCCTCTATTAGTATATGTCCTTCCTTTGTATAGGGTCAATGTATCTGTTATTTCTCCCTCTTTTACAACAATGCCAAAGACTTGTCATCTTTTCATGCAGATATAATCAATTCAGGTTCTCCCTCTATCACCTTGCATGTGACTGTAAATCTTCTAATTCAGCTCCTTCATTACTTTAGGCATCTCCTAAAGTAAAATCCATTGCATCAAGTTGTAAGATACAACATTCAGCTTAGTTGATGTAATGAACTACTCATGCTTCTTAAGTAGCTTTAGATAGGGGTATCACCCCTATTTTACCACTAAGATATTCATTTGCATCCTTAAGTAAAGCTTTTGTGAACATATTAGCTATTTGTTCTTTTGTATTCACATACTCCATTCTCACTTCTTTTTCTTGAACAAACTCCCTCAAGTAATGATACTTGATTGCAATGTGCTTTTACTTTGTTTGTATCACAAGGTTCTTTGATATGTTTATAGCACTTGTATTATCACAATAAAGTACCATAGGTTTAGTAATTTCTTCCTTCATGCCTTTGAGTAGTTTCTTGATCCATACCACATTTGTACATTTTATTGCAACAGCCACATATTCAACTTCAATAGTAGATTGAGATATACAATTTCGTTTCTTACTAGTCCAAGTGACCAATCTCTTTCCTAAGAAAAATGCTCCACCGCTTGTATTCTTTATGTCATCAATGTTTCTAGCCCAATCAACATTTGCATAGGATCTTAACTCAAATTTGTCATTTTTCTTGTAATATAGACCATAATTTTCTATTCCTTTTAGATATCGCATAATTCTCTTAACAACCATCAAATGATTCTCTTTAGGATTTGTAGAGAATCTTACAACAATCCCAACAGCTAATGCAATGTCAGGTCTGCTATGTACCACATATTGCAACTTGCTAATCATAGACCTGTACAGTGTTTGATTCACTTCAGTAGAATCATCAGTCTTTTAAATTTTATGTGAAGCCTTTCATACCATGTTCTTGGGGCTTGCTTTAAACCATATAAAGCTTTTTGTAGTCTACATACCATGTTCTTGTTGTTTAGATGAACAAATCCTTCAAGTTGTTCTATGTAAACCTCTTCTTCTAGTATACCATCCAGAAATATTGACTTCACATCCATCTAATAAAATTTTAAACCTTTGTATGCAAAGTAAGAAAGAAGAGCTCTTACTCCTTCCAATCTTGCAACTAGGGAAAATGTTTCTCCATACTTAATTCTTTCTTCTTGTGCATTCCTCTTGTAAACTAATCTTGCCTTATTCCTTGTGACTTCACCATTCTCATTTAGCTTGTTTTATGTACACCCACTTGGTTCCAATCACATTCTTATTCTCTAGTCTGGGTACAAGAGTCCATGTTTTGTTCTTCTCAATCTGGTCAATCTCTTCTTTCATGGATTTACTCCAGTCTTCATTCTCTCACGCATATTTCACTATCTTAGGCTTATGCATGCTCAAGAAACATGTGTCATTTCTCAACTTATTCCTTGTCATTGGTCTAGCTTCTTTATCTCCAGTAATTTTTTTAGTAGGGTGATGTCTTCTGAGATACTTTGAAAATTTTGGTTCTGCTCTTCTTTCTTCAATGGGTCTGTCAACATCAAAATTACTATGTACTTCTCTATCAGGTAGATTGGCCTTCCTTTCATGTACACTTATCTTAGAATTAGAATGTACCTCAATTTCTATCTGCAACTCAGTTCCTGAATGCAACTCAACATCCATTGTATGTGACTTGGTAGTCAGTGATACTTGTTGTTGTTGATCTACAACTTGGTGCACAACACCTTCATCAACAAGAATACCTTTATAAAAGTATACAAAAGATTTGTATTCTTCATGTTCCTTCATAGGTTCAACTTCATGTACCTCTATATATTCATCAAACTTCACATTTTCACTTTCCAAAACTTTGTTAGTGTTAGTATTTAAACACTTATAAGCTTCACTTCTTGTGGAATAGCCTAGGAATATACCCTCTTCACTTTTAGCATCAAACTTACCATTCATATTATTATTAAGAATGCAGCACTTGCTTCCATATACTTTAAAATATTTTACATTGGGTGAGTATCCATACCATAATTCAAAAGGTGTTGAATGAGTACCTTTCTTGACTTGTACCTGATTCAGGGTATAGACAGTTGTACTATAGCTTCTCTGCAGTATTTCAAAGAAATATTCTTCCCCATCATTAGTTTTCTAGCACAGTCCATTATAGATTTGTCCCTAGGTCCAAAATTTTGTCTCTTGATTTCTCTATCATTACAAAATATCTCAAACTCATTTGATGTAAACTCTCCACCTCTGTCAGACATTTCAAGCTTTTGTCTGTCTCCTTTCCAATTCTAACCAAGTACCACTTAAACATTTGAAAAGAATTAGATTTTTGTTTCAGAAACATAACTATCATCATCCTAGAATAATCATCAACAAATAGGATAATGTATTTGTCATATTTTTAGCTTTTCACATCAATTGGTCCACACAAATTAGTATGAACTAATTCCAAAAATTCTTTAGAGGAGTAGGTCTTACTTTTATATCTAGGTTTTGTCATCTTGCATAACTGACATTGTTTGCAAATCACATTATCAAGTTTCTTCAGTTTAGAAAAACCTCTAACTCTTTTCATGTTATTGATACTAACTAATTTATCAAAGTTAACATGACATAACCTCTTATTACATAGCCACACATCATCAAATTCTACAGCAAGAAAAGTAGTATCATTCATGTCAAGATAAAATAGATTACCTCTAGTCTGATCTCCATTTCCAATTAGTTTCCCATTAGTATCATAGATCTTTTTTCTCTTTCTCTCAAATTCAACTTTGCAACCTGAACTAATCAATTGTGACACACTCAACAAGTTATAGTTAAGTCCTACATAATCAACATTGTCACATGTGAACTTGTCTATTAGTTTGATTGATCCTTTACTTTTTATCAGAAAGGGTGCATCATTACCAAATTTTATACTATTACCATTTTAATATAAAAGGGTAATGAACTTGCTTTTATCTCCAATCATGTGATGTAAACATCCATTGACAATGATCTATTTGTCACTCTTGTTCACATAAGACACCCATGCAGTTACCTCATCCTCATCAGAATCATCCTTCATAGCAACATACCCAACTTCATCATCATGGTCATCAAATTCATCTTTTTTTTCTCCGTCAATAATATAGCAAGACTTCTTTCCTTTATCTTTATAATCTTTTTTGTTCTCATCTCTTTTACTTTTGTATTTGTCTCCACTTCTATTGTTCTTCTTCTCTAGACTTCTAGTAGCAATATGTCCAACCTCATTACAATTAAAGCACATGATAGGTAGCTTACCTTTTTATTTTCCTTTGCCTCTATAAAATCTCCTCACCAACAATGCTCCAACCTCTTCTACATCTTCTTCATCTATATCACTATCACTAGAAACATGTTTACCTTTTTCTTTTTCTCTTTAGGTTCCTTTAATGATAGTTTATCTTTGAAAGTAGATTCAACATTTTTTGTTATGAAATTATCAAAATTAGAGAATTTAGAGGCAGTGGGTCTACCCATTAGTCCTTCAAGGATCAGGTTACTACTAGGAACACACCTTAGTTCTTGTATGACAATGGATCTAATAGCATAAATAGGCAGTAGTGTTCTTGGTAGTTTTCTTATTATAGACTCATCTTCAATAATACCATTAGCTCCTCTTATAGCATTCCCAACATCTTTGATTCTTGTGCAATAATGGACAATGGTCTCACCTTCTTACAGTCTCATGCCATCAAACTTTTTCTTAGACTTTTAGCTTTGGCTCTCAAAACATTCTTATCTCCTCCAAAGATCATCTCAATAGCATCCCACATCTTCTTTGTGGTATCACATCCTTTTATGTCATCAAACTTTGAGTAGCTTAAGGTAGAAGCAAGCTCTAACATAGCCTGATTGTGTTCTTTCTTCTTTTTTAGATCATCAGCAGTTAGGGCTCCAGCAGGATCAACATGCTCAATAGTAATGGTAGATTGTGCATAGTCTCCAAGACCTCCTAGATGTAGCTTCATCAAAATTTGCCATGCAGGAAAGTTTTTCTTGTTCAATTTGGGCACCTCCTTTCTACACATCTTGATCTTTAGCTTTTAGTACCTTCAAACTATTCCTCACAAGCACCAATGCTCTAATATCAATTGTTGGAATTCTTTAGGATAATTGAGAGGTGGGGAGAATTAGTTATCCAAGATCCAGATGTACATATAAAACTTTTCAATGCTTAATAGGTCCATATCCATAAAACCATAACATGCATGCATCCATTAGATCATACAAAACCTTAACTTAGTAGGTTGTTGTCCTAGGTCAAAATAACTTTGTAAAAATCTAAACATGAAATACCATACATTCACACAATTTGACACAAGGATTTTATGTGGAAACCTAATTTGGGAAAAACCACCAGTAACATGCTATCCAATTTCACTCTTCTGAAGTGATACTCTATGAAAGGCCAACCCTGTTAAAGTTTACAATACACACTATTAAATGTGACCTGGCTAAAGGATTTCAATCACCCTCTTAGGAATGAGCCTTGTTAGAGGACTTTAGAACATTTCATTATAATGTCACCCAGTTAAAGGATTTACAAATGATTGTTAGGTCAACCTTTTAATCCAAAGGATTTTATCCATACTGGTACAATTATTAGTAAGAAATAGTAGGACTTGATCTAATAAAAACTTACAACTCAGTTGCAGATTATAGATCTTTGGTTTAGTCCTCCATTCTACTTGACATTCATACTCTTCAGCTCTGATAACTTGTTCACCCTTCAAGAATTCATCCCCTTAAGCCTTCTTTCTTTGTATGCCAACTACAATCTCTTATGTTCAACCACTAGATGAAGCAACACCCTAGACTCCTTGTCTTCCTTAGGTTCTCGCACATGACAACCTTTTATTTTAGCCATCTATCTCTATAAATAGAGAATTTAGATATTTTGTTTCTTAAACACAATCATCCATTTTAGGGTTAGGTAAGATTCATTGAATCTACCCACTTTTCCATTTGAGTCCCTTTAGAAACTTCTTCTACAATCTTCCTTGAATTCACCTCAAAATGGTTTACCTTGAATTCTATGCCACCAGCTCATCATAGTCATCTTCCACACACTTCACATAATTCAAGAAATCAAATTAGTTAGCTCAGATTCATCAAATCTTCAATTTAACATTTTTGTTGTCACTCGACACCTACAATGTTCTGTCACTTGGCCAACACTAGTTCACTCAGCCAACACTAAAGTTTACTGATGCTCAACATCAACTAAACTTTAGTCAGCATATACTAACATTCACTCAACTTCCATTGTTTATCTTCTTTGCTCAACGCCTCTTGATTTTTACTCAACTTCTACTTTTTCTGCTCGGCTTGCATTGTTTTCTCGGCAAGGCTTGGTAAACACTTTTCTTAATTGATCTTCTTCTAGTCTTTGCTTGAGTAATCTTTCATTACAAACTTTAAGTAGATAAACAATTTGATATCTTAGTTGGTCTTAGTGCTCTTTTTATACACCAAATAACTCAACCTTTCTCTAGGTTCTCTTGTTATCTCCTCCTTTCAAATCCTCTTCATCAACCAACCACATGATAGCATTCAGACCAAAAAACAATTGTTTCACCAACAAGTAGCAGGTTTGACATCATTGAAAAAATAATAATTGTTCCATTAAAGATTATATACTTCAAAACAATCTCTTTTCAACAAACAATGTGTATGTAAACCTTTCAAAAAATTGACTCCTAGTAGAGCTCATCCCAAAAGAGTGAAAATTTCCAGTTATCATTCTCGAGTGGTTTTTCCCTTTACAGGGCACCTACGTTAAAAATATTGGTGTTAAATGTGTGAATGTTTTTATGTTGCAAGTTATTTTACATGTTATTTTCATTTTACTGCAACTCACTAACAACTAGGTTAATGGTTGATAATAACTAAATTTTATTACTATAAGTTAGTAATAACATAACAATGAATGAATAGTTTGGAGTAAAGTGATTAAGTGAGTTAATTGAGAAGTTGAATGAGTACACTAAGTGAATACTTATGATGTTTATGAATTTTTTTAGTATTGAATTTCTTTGAAGGGACTGTAGGATAACTAGACATAACCAGTTCACTCCCCCCCCCCCCCCCCCTCCACTCTAAGTTATCTAACAATTGGTATCACCGCTAAGTACTTGGAGAAAGAAGTTTAAAGGAAATTGAGATAAATATCACAAGATGTATAAGAGAGAGGAACCAAAGTTGAACAAGGAGAATTTATCATCATGGAAAGATAGAATGAAGTTACATTTATCTTGAATTGGAGATAACATTACTCATTGGTTGGACAATGAATATGTTGCACCTCCTAGTCCTATGACAATGGAACAAATGACTAAAAATAGGAACCATAATAGCTTTATAATTGAGAATGGATTTGCACTCAATAATGTTGAGGTTGATGATATGAAGAACTACACTAATGCTAAACAAATGTAGGACAATTTGACACTTGTACACGATGGAGATCCAAATGTAAGAAGAGCTAAATTTGAAAGTCTTAAAGGCAAGTATGATGACATGAGAATGAAAGAAGGTAAAAATGTTGCACAGAATGTGAACCAAATCAAAAAATTTGTGAGTGAAATCAAAGCTACTAGAGGAGTTATCAGTGACACTAAAATTATAAATAAAGTTCTCATGACTCTTTTGCTTATTTATGCTATCAAATTTTATGCAATTCAAGAAGTGAAAGCCATGCGTGGTAATGTTTTGACACTTAATAGTTTACTTGGTTGATTAGTGTACATTTGAATGGAGTAACTTTGACAATAGTATGGTTACATTTGGAAATGCTTTTAAATATTAACTAACCATTGGAAGTTCCAAAAAAGAAAATAAAAGTAAGGAAGAAAGTGAATCTGAATCTGAGGATGATCTAGATGAACTTGAAGCATTTCTTGTAAGAAGATTGTCAAGAGGTAAAGGTAAATACAAAGGTAAACTACCCTTTATTTGCTTCAAGTGTAATGAAGTTGGTCATTTTGTTGCTAAGTTTCCTAATAGACGTAAGTGTAACATAAATGACAAGAAAGATTACAAGCAAAAGAATAATATGAATTACAAAGACATGGGGAAGAGTTCATGTTACATTGCTGAAGAAGAGCACATCGAGTCCAATATTGATGAAGAGAAGTAGTGAGATGGTATATGTTGCAATCAAGGAAGATTCCAATGGAGAAAGGTATGAAAGTGAAACTACACTTATTTCACATGTTAGCAAGAATGATTCATGGATTATAGATAGTGGATGCTCACAACATGTGACTAGTGATACAAGTAAGATTGATAAATTTGAAGAAATCAATGGTGGAACTATTAAGTTAGGTAGTGATGTTCCATGTTTGGTGAAAGGTAAAGGATCACTAATGCTAAATGATAATATCTGATATGATGATGTTGGGTACCAAGACTAAAGTGTAATCTTTTGAGTATTTCTCAATTGGATAATTCAGGCCACAAGTTGGAGTTTCAGAAAAGAAATGTAAGATCTATGGTGATGAAGGTGATATGATTAGAACTAGGATGCAAACAAGAGGCAATTTATTTTATCTTGATCCTACTATCAAACCATGTTTATTTGCAAAAATTGAGGATCTTTGGTTGTGGCATAAAAGGTCATGTCATGTTAACTTTGAGAATATGGTGAAGGTTAGTAGAAAGAAAAGAGTTAGAGGCTTATTGAAATTGCAAAAACCCAAGAATGCGTTGTGTAAAGAATGTAAGCTTGGTAAGATGAAACAATTTAGTTTTTCAAGAGAAATATACACTTCAAATGATATCCTAGAACTAGTGTATATAGATCTATATGGACCAATAGGTATGGACATTTATTATGGTGACATATGTTTCATATTGTTTGTTGATGACTATTCTAGAATGATGATTGTTATGATCATAAAGGTCAAATCACATGCTTTTGATATGTTCAAATGGTATAAAGCCAGAGTTGAGAAAGAAACTCATAAATCTTTGAAATGTTTAAGATCTTATAGAGGTGGTGAGTTTATGTCTATTGGATTCACTAACTTTTGTGTTGAGAATGGTATTAAGAGATAGTTATCTACATCGAGGATAGCACAACAAAATGGTATTGCTGAGAGAAGAAATAGATCAATTATGGATTATAAAAGGACATTAATGATTGAAGAATAAGTAGCTCATATATTTTGGAGAGAAGAAAATTAGCACTATTGTTTATACTCCCAAGTGAGTTCAATTGAAGAAAGGAACAAATGAAACACCCTATGAACCTTGGTATGGTCCTACACCGAATGCAATTTCAAAAAAAATGGAAGTAGGTGTTATATAAAAAAGGATGCAAGGAATGGTAAATTTAATTTTAAAGGAGATGAAGGTATATTCCTTGACTATTCATCTAAGAGAAGAGATTATAAATGTTTGAACAAAACTACTAAGAAGGTGATTGAAAGTGCGAATGTAAGGATTGATGAGTTTGCAAATAAGAACAATGTGGAAAGCAAGAAGGAACCTAAATATTACAATACGTTTGTGTATGTATATGAAGAGGCACTAGACACACTACCCAAGTTACAATAGAGAACTACTAATTAGTACTAGATAATATGACCCAAGTTATAGACTACTTTACTTGAGCATCAGATAGTACAATCCAAGCATGAATCTAAACCCTATTGTGTAGAGAAATTGTTAAAAGTTAAAGAACTAAACCTATATTGGCCAAATATGTGAGAAAGACTCATACTCCTAAATAAAGTATTGGTGAAAGAAGCACTGGAGTATTGACACAAGATGTAAGTTTGATTGTTGAATTTGAACCAAGAATAGTAAAGGTTGCATTAGCTAATGAGAAATAGATAAATGGTATGAATGAAGAGATTGGTCAAATTGAGAAGAACAATACATGGACATTACTAAGAGACTTTCTCATAAGAGTATGATTAGAACCAAATATATTTTTAGTTTTAAGTTGAATGAAAATGGAGAAGTGGTAAGAAACAAGGAAAGATTGGTTTGCAAAGGTTATGCACAAGAAGAAGGAATAGATTATGGTGAGACTTTTGTACTTGTGGAAATATTGGAAGGTGTAAGAACATTGTTGGCCTATGATACCTACAAGAAGCTAAAAGTTTATCAAATGGATGTCAAATCTGCATTTCTGAATGGAATACTTGAAGATGAAGTCTATATTGAACAACTAGAAGGAATCATTGAACTTGTTTAGATGAACATGGCTTGCAAATTGAATAAGACATTTTATGGACTGAAATAAACATTGAGAGTATGGCATGAAAGGTTACATTCATATTTAATTAAGATTGGATTTTCTAAAACAAGTGAGAACAATAATCTGTATTTGAAATGTGAATCTGATAATATAGTGTTGATTGCTAAAATATTTATTGATGATACTATATTTGGAGGAAATTACATGTTGTGTAAGACATTTGTTGATCAAATGAGTATAAAATTTGAGATGTCAATGTTTGGTGAGATCAATTTTTTCATTTGTTTACAAGTCATCAAACAAGGAAAGGTATATATGTGTCTCAATCTAAACATGTAAAAGAAATATTGAAGAGTAAAATTATCAAAAGAATGCACTACTGGAGAGGTAAATGAAACCTAATACAAATCGGTGATTGGTAAACTATAGTATGTTTTACATAGTAGACCAAATATTACATGTGTTGTTGGTAAAATTGCAAGGTTTCATCATATCCAAAGGAAACACACATGACTACTATGGAGATGATATCCAAATTTCTAAAAGGAATTGAATATTATGGCCAATGGTACAAATAAGATGATGACTTTAATCTTAAAATTTGTACTGATGTTGATTGGGTTGGTAATGCTAATGATAGAAAAAGAAAAGTGGCGAAGCTTTCTTTTTAAGAGAAAGAATGATAACATGGATAAGCAAGAAGGAGAGTTGCATTTCACTATCAACTTTTGGAGTTGAGTATGTTGTTTCTACAATCAATTGTTCAAATATTTTATGGATTAAGAAACCATTGGAAGGTATGCAAGAAGAGATAACTAAGCATGTTTACTATTTATTGTGATAACAGTAGTGTAATAAATATATCAAAAAATATGGTGATGCATGCAAAAACAAAGCATACATCAATCGTGTATCATTATTTGAGGGAGCAAGTACAAGAGAAACAAGTAAGGCTTGAATATGTGAATTCCAAAGAATAAATTTCAGACATGTTTACTAAGTGATTGCTTAAGGATGCTCTTGAGTATCTAAGAGGTAAATTAGGGGTCTTGCCCCTATCCAAAATTCACTAGGTGAAGATGCATGTTGCATCAATTCATGGATGAATAGAAATATCTTTGTGGAGTTCATACAAGAGTTCAAACTTTAGGAACATTTTTGAAGTTGTGAAGAAGATTGTGATGAAACTGATGTATATTGTACATGCAAGATACAAGGAAAACTACAAGGTTTTGTAAGTTTCATATTTGAACTTATCGTGACCTTTGACATTGATGTCAAAGGGGGAGAAGATTGCCAAGGGGAGAAGTATCCCAAAGGGGGAGAATATAAATAGTACAAAAGGGGAGAGATCTATAAAGAGGAGAATATTCTAAAGGAGAAAATCTATAAGGGATAATATCAGTAAGGAAAAGATGACCCAAAGGGATACATAGGATAAGTGAGAATCAAAGAATTATATGCAAAAGGGGAGAAATTTAGAAAAAATCAAAGTAAAGCTAAACAAAAGAAGATCATATTTTAATGGAGTAAAATGTTGAAGATTGATGTTGCTAAAGATACAGACCAAGTTACAGAGAACCTGATGATGAAGTCAAAGAGCTAAAAAGTTGTATTATTGTCAATGCATACATTTTATTATCTTATGTAATGTTTTGTAAAGTAAAATCATATGTTATGTTTTTTCATCAATGCCAAAAAGGGAGATTGTTAGCCCCAAATGATAATGTAATTGGTGATACTATGAATGCATGTAAAAGAGTCCTATTAGTTGTTATGTTGTCATTGATGTCAAAGTCTTAGTTGGCTAGACATTATGCTAACTCAGTAGAGTATTATATCAAGTTGATTGATGAAGAGGATTTGAAGAAAGTATGTTGAAGAAAAAATTGATAAGTATGGTATTCAATGGGAACTTGAATGAGTTGGATAGTGATAATGTAATGTTGATTTAATTTCTTTATAATCAAATAATATTGTATTGTATTGAGATACAAAATCTTAACTGAGTGACAAGTTTAAAGAAGGAAGATAACATCCGTCGAGTGACTACAGTGTTCACCAAGTTGTTGGAAAAGCTAAGTTGGAAATTTAGTGTTACCCAACTAAGTTTAGTATTAATATAGTGTTATATTACCTGAGTGAAAGGTTATGTTCACCAAGTAATGGCTAGAAGAACAAGATTGTAAAGATAGAATGTGAGGCTGACTTTTGATGAAAATATGGAATGTTTGAGATGTTCAAAGACACTAGTCAAAGTTTGTTGTAAGATCAACGACTAGGAAGATTTAGTGAAGGTCTAATGAAGGATATTGAAGAAGGATAAAGATGGACAGAACTCTTTATGAGATATCTATTATTTATGTGGCTAAGTATGATGAATATGAGATCAACGATTATAATTAAGCGATAATAAGTGGAAGAATCTAGCAGCATGAAGATGGATATTTAAGGAGATGTTCAAGAAATTTTTTGGTTTCTAGTTGATGTTGATTATTATTGTTAAGGCAGTGATTGTTTGAAGCTATTGAAGCTAAAAGAAGATATTAAGCTAGGTGAATTGAGCAGAGTTGAAAGAAGGAGAAAGACAAGAGAACTGAATCAGTTAGTCAAGAAAACAAAGTAAAAAGATAAGAGGATAGAAATCAGAAAGAAGATCAAGCAAAAAGGAGATCTGAACAAGAAAGGTAGTGGTATACCAAGCTAAGTGGCTAAAATGTTCACCGAGTAGTTGGAAAAATAAAGTTGAAAGCTTAGTCTTGCCTGAGTGAGGTTTTACCCAAGTGAAATGTTATGTTTACCGAGTAATAGTAAGAAGAAAAAAATTACAAAGATGGAATATGAGGCTGACTTTTGGTGGAATTCAAGAATATTTGAGGTGTTCAAAGGTGCGAGTCAAAGTTTTTAAAAAGACCAATGGCTTAGAAAATGAAAGGAAGATTTGATGACAAAGATTGAAGAAGGATAAGGATGAACACAAAATTTTATGAAATCTCTCTTTTCTAAGTGGTTACATGCAATGAATTTGATATCGAACATTATGATTAAGCAACAATAATTGGAAGAATCTGGAAGTACATAGAGGACTATTTAAGGAGTAGTTGAGCAAGTTTTTTTTGGTTGCTGATGGATGTTGATCATTGGTAGAATTGGTATAGAAAAGATATCAACGTGTGAAGTTGTTGAAAGTTGAAAGAAGAGCCAGGTGAACTGGGCATAGAAGGGAGAAGATCAAAGTAGAGTTGAAGGAAAGTGAAAGAGAGGAATGAATCAACCTAGTAAAGAGATTAGAGATCAGAAAGAGACCGAGCAAAAAGTAGATCTGAACAAGCAAGGTAATACTATACCTAACTAATCATTTGTATTGTTACTTTCTAATCATTATAGTAGAAAAATATTTTAACCAAGTGGACCTAACAAGTTTGTGAAATCCTATACGGTAACATTGATTAGTGGTGTTTATAAATCCTTTAGAGTAGACCACTCTTTAGAAAGGAACAAAGAGTAATAAGGTCTAGTTGATCTTTTTATGTAAATCCTCTAACAAGATCACATTAAAAATGTGTATTTAAACCTTTAACAAGATTATATCTTAGTAGAGATCACTTCAGAAGAGTAAAAATTTTGGGTTGTCGGCCCCAAGTGGTTTTTCCCTTTATAGGGTTTCCACGTTAAAAATCTTGGTGTTAAATGTGTGAATGTTTTTATATTGCAAGTTGTTTTACATTTTATTTTAATTTTACTACAACTTAGTAACAACTAGTTTAATGGTTGGTAATAACTAAGTTTTATTATTGCCGATCAGTAATAACAAAACAATGAATGAATAGTTTGGAGTAAAGTGATTAAATGAGTTAATTGATAAGTTGAATGAGTACACTGAGTGAATGCTTATTATGGTTATGAAGTTTGTTTGGTAGAAATTTTTTTTTGAAGAGACTGTAGGATAAGTGAACATAATTGATTCACCCCCCCCCCCTAATATGACAAGTAATCTTGCTCACAAACCCTAAGCTCTCTAGGGTCTTCTTAGGTCTTCCACCTAATAAAATAGGGCTTCTTTCACACCCTATGCCTTTGAGGACTCTATCAAAGAGATCCCACCTCTTCAATTGGTGCACATCAACAAGTTAGTACAAGATTGCTCAAACTTCCACAAACACACAAATAACCCTAATGCTCCTTGGACCTTTCCATTTGGTCAAATGAATACCTAAGTATTCCTTAGGTTACTCATCAACATACTACACCCAAAATAAGTGCAAAACCCTATTCGAATTGCAATCCACAAGTCAATTTGTACTCAGTTGCTTGGAAAGAGGCTACAAGAATTAGCCCTCCAAACGACCTAAAATAGAGATATTTTGAAAAATCCCTTAACAATTTCCAAAACAAATCACCTTTCTAGTTACCCTTTTTTAGATTACTTGAAGATTTTGGAACTCTTAATCCCCCAACTTGTTTGTACATCCCAAACACAATTTTAGGCTTAATTTGAGGGTTTCAAGGATTTTGGTGTTGTTCAGGTTTTAAGCCTCTTAAAAGTCCTTACCAAGACTCCTCCTCTAGATTTTAGTTATCCCTCACCATATACTTACTCACCACATTCTTGGATTGAAGAATCGGACCTTTCAATCCACTCCAAATGCTCTTTTTCAGATTTATGATCCCTAACCAAACATGGTTTGCTTGCCTAGGGCATCACACTAAAAATGCTTAATATGCTTCCCATGGGCTCTCCTTTTCTGTACATAATTTACAAGGAGTCTAGTTCCACATCCCAAAAGGTCGTACATTTCATATGGTGGGAAATGGCCCTAAGATCCCATTTTGTGCTAGCTGCCCAGTTCAGAACAACAACTTGCTAACTTACAAAATAATTTATTTGAAAACACAAAGCTCTCTAAAAAAATAAAAAAATAAAAACATAAATGAAGGAAAACCTACACTAACACTTCCAACATAGAAAACCCTACAACTAATCTATACAAAGCATGAAAAAACACACAAAACAAGAAATTGTTGTAATAAAGAAAATGTTAATTACATTCCATACAATGTCATTTATCCTTCTTCCAACCTCTTGAAAAGGTTTTGTTCGACCTTATATAGGCTTGGAATGTACATTTTCAACTACTTTAAGTGGTTAAAGGGCTCCCACAAAGAATTTTCTCTTTTTGCATAAAAGTTGCAAAAGTTGTCAATGACAACTTTGCAAGAAATGAGCAATTTTTGCAATTTTGCAAATTATCTACCCAAACTTGCTCTACTTGCTACCGAAATTTCCAAAAGGAATAATATGGATCTAAAACACCTAATAAGGACCCTAAAACACTTTCTTTCCCTATTTAACCCTCAAAACCCAAAAATTCTCTATGGAGCCAAACGAGCACTTTTTGAGCAATTAGGAGCAATATTGCATTGTGGGACTCTTCAAACCTATTTAACCCCACCTTAGGACCAATTTGATCCTATTATTACTCTAGTGATGTGGCTAGCATCACTACAATCCAAAAACACCAAAGAAGCTCTAGGTCTACCCTTTAGCCTACCTAGGTGCTCCTGCACCATACTCCCCCCATAAAAAAACTAAGTCCCACTTGATGGCAACATGTCTAAGGGTATTCCAAAATTCTTGAACTCTATTTCAAAAACCCATGTACCCTCTAAAGTTGGCTTTCCCTTCCATTGAATGAGATGTTTCATATACACCTTGTGCCTTGTAGACTTCTTCACCCTTGAGTCTAACACTTTCTCTGTTTCCAACTTGCTAATATTAGATGTCATAGAAAATTCAAGGTCAACATGAACATCTAGACTAATATGATGTAAGGTACCTTTGTATTCCACCAAGTCTTGCACATTGAAAATAGGGGGATATGCCTATATCTGAAGGTAAGTCTACCTTATAAGCATTTTCTCCATACTTTGCCAAGATTTTGCAAGGCCCTACCCTCTTCATCTGTAGCTTGCTACAAACACCTTTTTGAAGTCTTTATTTATTCAAATGGACCTTTACATAGACACCAACAAAAAATTGAACATTTGTCCTCTTTTCATCCACTTTGGCCTTGAGTGTTTGAGTGTTATCTTGGATGGTCTTCTTGCTTTGCTCTTGAATCTCCTTCATGGTTTGAAAAAAGTATTCAACTTCTCCACTTCTCTTATCCATATCACCAAGATATCTCAGTTCACATACATTCCATAAACTATCTCAAAAGGACTCTTTCCAGTGGTCCTATTCTTGCTACCATTATAGGCATACTCTGTTTGTGAAATGATAACATACCAACTTTGACCATATTCCTTAGTTAGGCACCTTAGAAGGTTCCCTAAGGTCATATTAACCACTTTAGTTTGACCATTAGTTTGGGGATGGTAAGTTGAACCAAATGACATGTTTATACCAAGTTTTTTCCACAAGGTTTTTTGAAAATAGTTCATAATTTTAACATTCCTATCTAATACATTGCTTAATGGGAGTCCATGAATCCATACAACCTCTTTGAAAAATAAGTGGTCAATGTGAGCAGCATCATTAGCTGTCCTACATGGATTGAGATGCCCCATTTTGATGAATATATCAACAACAACATAAATGCTATCATAACCTTGCTTGGTTTGTGGTAAACCAATAACAAAGTCCATACTTACACTTTTTGGAAATGGTAAATGGTGATATAAACCTACATTGTTGATTCCTCCTTTGGCTTTCATGCACAGTATGCACTGCTCCACATACTAGGTTACATCCCTTGCTAGTTTTGGCCAATAATTAGAACCTTTGCACTAGTTCTATGGTTTTGCTGATAGCAAAATGACCACTTTGGCTATCATTATGCTTCTCATGTATTAGATTCTCTCTCATGGAACCCCTTGGTACACACAACTAATTACCCTTGAATAGAAAGCCATTTTACAAGGTATATTTTGAAAATTTTCTATGAAAATGATTCTTAAAATCCATGCATATCTTGTAGGCTTTAGCAAAGTTCTCATCTTCCTTGTAAAGATTCTGAAAACTCTTTGTTCCAATGCTTTGGAGCTAAATCTCTTGGACTGTCAGAATCCTCCTATTTAGTGCATCTACCACTTTGTTCAACTGTCCCTTTTTATGCTTGATTGTGAAGGTAAAGGCTTGCAAATACTCCATCCACTTCAAGTGTCTGTTGCTCAACTTCTCTTGAGTGTTGATGTAGCTAAGAGCTTGATTATCTGTAAAAACAACAAATTCTTTGGGCAACAAATAATGTCTTCACTTCCTAAGACACTGAACTAAGATAGGATGAATACTTCATTTTGGCCTCATTAAGATTCTCCCTATAAAAAGCCACCAATCTACCTTCTTGAGTCAAAACACCACCTACTACTAAGCCACTTGCATCACATTCTAAGGTGAATTTTTCTCAAAACTAGGCAATTATAGGATAGGAACTTGAGTAGCTACGTGTTTCTTCAACATTTCAAATGACTTTTTAGCTTCTAAAGTCCACTTAAACTAAGACTTTACTCCACCCTTTATGGTATCCAACAAAGGTGCACAAAAACCACTGAAATTCCTAATGAACTTCCTATAGAATTGAGACAAACCATGGAAACTTCTTACCTCAGTAGATGTGGTAGGTGTTGGCCAATCTAGTATAGTAGCAACCTTCTCCTTGTCCATCTTTAATGTGCCTTGAGACACCACAAAGCCTAGCTACACAAGTTCTTCCTTGAAGAAGTCACACTTCTCAAGATCTATGGCTAGCTTCTTCTCATGAAGCCTCTTCAAAATTGCCTCAACATGCTTGATATGTTCTTCTCTAGTCTTACTGAAAATAAGTATATCATCTAGATATACAACTACAAATCTACCTATCAAATCCTTGAGCACTTCATTCATGAGCCTCATGAATGTTCTAGGAGCATTAGAAAGGCCAAATTACATTATAAGTCATTCATAAAGACCATCGGTAGTCTTAAATGTTGTTTTCCATTCATCTCCCTCCTTTATCCTTATTTGGTGATAACCACTCTTCAAGTCCAGCGTAGTGAAGTAATTTTCCCCTCCAAGACAATCCATAAGGTCTTTAATCCCAAGTATGGAAAACCTATACTTGATTGTAATCCTATTGATGGCTCTTGAATCTATACATAATCTCTATTTCCCTCCTTTTTTAGATGCCAACACAACAGGAACTACACATGGGCTTATGCTCTTTTGTATTAGGCCTTGATCCATCAATTCTTGGGCTTGTCTTTCCACTTCTAAGTTCTGATCTGGAGTCAACTTGTATGCTACTTTATTAGGAAAGGAAGCACCTGGAACAAAGTCAATTTGATGACTAATAACTCTCCTAGGAAGTAGAGGAGTTGGAGTACCATCACTCACTATGTCCTTGTACTTTTTAAGAAAAGTTTGGACTTCAATTGGTAAGGGTTCCTTGGTTGAATTCTCCTTTGCTTCAGACTTCAGCACTACTACAAAACTTTGACATTCCTCATCCTTGAGGTCTTTAACAAATTCTTTATCACTACAAAATGACACACTAGGCAATTTTGCTTGTGTTTCCTCCCCTTCCAATAAGGACTGAATTTTGAAGGTCTTTCCTCCCTTATTAAAAGTTATTGCATTTTCCCTACCATCATACACAACTTCCCTATCAAATTTCCAAGGCCTACCTCAAAAATGATGAAAAGCATCCATAGGCAAAACATATCACAACAGTTTGTCCTTGTATCCTGCTATGGAGAATTCCACCCAAGCTTGCTCATTCACTAAGATGCTTTGTCCCTTTTTGAGCCAAGCAACCTTGTAAGGGTTTTCATGAGATATCTTCTGCAATTTAAACTTAGTAACAACCTCCTCTAATATTACATCATTAGTAGAACTAGAATCAACCATTACTTTGCATACTTTTCCTAGGATTTTGCATTTTATCCTAAACAATGCCCTTCTATGTTTAGGTTCATCAGGAGCTAGTTGTTTGATCAGAACTCTCCTAAACATGAGGTTCTCACCTTTTTCAAGCTCAATGTGTTCTACCTTAGATTCTTTGCTATAATCCTCTTGCACATACACCATTCTTTTGTCTTGATTTGAGGAAGAAGGCTTCTCTGGGCATCTGTAGGTTGGATGACCCAAGTGACCACGATTGTAACATTTCATACTTACAAAGTATGAATTGGATCTACCTAATCCTCTCCCTCTACTTTATGCTCCTTGGTTTCCTCTCCCTCTATTTTAACCACCTCTTGAGGAGTTATCACTAGGTTTCTCTGTGAACTTGATTTTTCCTTGATTCTTTTGCTCACTAACTCTAACCTGGTAGCCTCCTCTTTGCCCTCTTTTTTTTCTTCCCTTACCTTTATCCTTGAAGTTAGAATCTCCTTTCCTTTTTTTCTTTTCATCTACCTTTAGAGCTAGCTTATGGCATCTCTAAACTATGGTAGGTTCCCACAAACTGAGCTCCTCTTGGATATTACACTTCAAGCCACCAAGATATCTTGCCACTTTAATTGGCTCATCTTCTTGATGCTTGTATCTCATACATAACCTCTGAAATTCCTTAGTATAAGAGGTCACATTTAGGTCTTTTTTCTTCAATCCTTCCCTTCCCTTATGGAGTTGAATTTCAAAGTCTTCAGGCAAGAAGTTCTCCTTCACTTTAGTGACCATAGCCTTCAAATTAGCTATAGGAGTCTTACCCATGCTGATTCTTTCATCTTGTACATATTTCCACCATGTTAGAGTTGAGCCTCTAAGCCTTGACTTAGAAACTTTAACCTTTTGTGCCTCTAATACCCCCTCACACTCAAAATGATTCTTCATGCCATCTATCCAGTCCATGACTGCATCTATGTCCATCTTTCCACAAAAGTGGTACACCTTCCAAAGCTTTTCCTCCTAGGGCTTTCATAGCCTTCAAGAAGGGTTCTTCATTTAAGATAAGGTGAGGTTCAGGGACTACATCCTCCTCTACTACCTCTTTACCCTTCTCAAATTTGTCTTCTTTGTTCCTCCTAGTTGCTTCAGCAAATGCATCCAATTGCACATTTACCTCTACTAGGGATTCTTCAAGAACTTTGTTCTTATCCCTTTATTCATCAACTTCCTTGGCTAGTTCTACATTGTTACCATGTTGGTTTCACCTATTGACTCTCTAGTAGCAGCGGATATCCACCAACTATTCCCAAATATTTAACTTGCTCTGATACCACTCTGATGTGACAACCAATCTTGCTCACAAACCATAAGATCTCTGAGATCTTCTTAGGTCTTCCAACTAATAAAATAGGGCTTCTTTAACACCCTATGCCTCTAAGGATTCTATCAAAGAGATCCCACTTCTTCAACTGGTGCGCATCAATAGGTTAGTACAAGATTACTCAAACTTCCACAAACACACAAATAACCCCAATGCTCCTTGGACCTTTCCATTTGGTCAAATGAATACCTAGGTATTCCTTAGGTTACTCATAAATATACTACACCCAAAACAAGTGCAAAACCCTACTCGAATTGCAATCCATAGATCAATTTGTACTCAGTTGTTGGAAAATGGCTACAAGAATTAGCCCTCGAAATGCACTAAAACTGAAAATTTTTGAAAATTGCCTTAACAATGGCCAAAACAGACCACCTTTTTAGAGACCCTTTTTAGAGTACTTGAAGATTTTATCTCTTAACCCCCCAACTTGTCTGTACAACTCAAGCACAATTTTAGGCTTAATTGAGGATTTCAAGGGTTTTGGTGTTGTTTGAGTTTTAAACCTCCTAAAAGTCCTTACCAAGACTCCTCCTTTGGATTAGATTTATCCCTCACCATCTACTTACTCACCATGTTCTTGGATTGAAGAATCAAACCTTTCAATCCACTCCATATGCTCTTTTTCAGATTTGTGATCTCTAACTAAACATGGTTTGCTTGCCCAGGGCATCACACAAAAAATGCTTGATGTGCTTCCCAAGGGCTCTCCTTTTATGTACATAACATACAATGGTTCTAGTTCCACATCCCAAAAGGCCATACATTTCAAATGGTGGTAAATGGCCTTAAGACCCCATTTTGTGCTAGCTACCCGATTTAGAAAAACAACCTTTTAACTTAAAAAATAATTTATTTGAACACACAAAGCTCTCTGAAACAACACAAAATAAAAATAGAAATGAAGGAAAACCTCCACTAACACTTCCAACATATAAAACTCTAAAACTAATATGTACAAAGCATGAAAAAACACTCAAAATAAGAAATTGTTGTAATAAAGAAAATATTGATTACATTTTGTACACTATCATCTCTCCTTCTTCCAACCTTTTCAAAAGGTTTAGTTAGACCTTATATAGGCTTGGAATGTATATTTCAAACTACTTTAAGTGGTTGAAGGGCTCCCATGAAGAAGTTTGCATAAAAGTTGCAAAAGTTGTCAACAACAACTTTGCAAGAAATGAGCAATTTTTGCAATTTTGCAAATTATCTACCCAAACTTGTTCTACTTGCTACCAAAATTTCAAAAAGGCCTCATATGGATCCAAAACACCTAATAAGGACCCTAAAACACTTTCTTTCCCTATTTGCCCCTCAAAACCTAGAAATGCTTTATGGAGCCAAATGAGCACTTTTTGAGCAATTAGGAGCAATATTGCATTGTGTGACTCTTCAAACCTATTTAACCCCACCTTAGGACTAAGTTGATCCTATTATTATTCTAGTGATGTGGCTAGCATCACTATAAGAGAGAAACACCAAAGAAGCCCTAGGTCTACCCTTTAGCCTACCTAGGTGCTCCTGCACCACCCTCCCTCTCAATTATCTAACAAGGTCAAGGAGGAAGAATAAATAAAAATGATTCCACGTTACATATCTTATTTGTAAAGAGATTAAAAATATACACCTCTAAGTCCGATCAATCATTAAGATTTAATGTACATGAAATATAGTAATTGCGTTCACATGAGTCCATCTCCCATGAGGCCATCACTAAAGAGACAATACAATACAATATACATTCATATTGGGGGGTTTTAAACGAACAAAAGAAAGTGATGCAGGAGCATCTAGTGGTGTAAGGGCAATCCTGTATCACCCAAACATATGCTTAGTGTTAATTTTTGTTTAATGTGTTTATATTTTTGGATACTCATTTGGGCCAAATAGAGATCCCAACTCTCATAGTTCCACTATTAATTTTTTGGGTTAGTGTTTTTGAGCACCTCAAGATTTGTGTTAGTGTAGAAAATGGGTTATTTTGTAATTGAGCCATAATTATCATGATTTAGAGGGTGCACATTGGAGGGATGATTGTATTTGTAATTTCAAGCACTCTAGAAAAAGAACTAGGTCAAAAGGCTTTTAAGTTTAAAAGTTATGATAGTTTTAAGTTGCCTGGAGACCTCCTAAGAATGCTTAAGATTTAGGTTTTAGGCACTTAATGGCCTCGTACGGGCCCAAAAAATAGGGATGATAAAATATGGTCTATTTGACTATAGGGAACTCAGAGAGATTTCCAAAAATGTAAATAATTTGTCAATTAGAGTCCTGAATCAAAAGTTGTGCCTCTTAGTAGTTGGGCTACCATTTCTAGATTCTTCTAATTTTGCACCAACTTCTGACGTGTCATCTAGAACCTTCTTCTTTAGCAATGGATACCAAATGGAATATTCTAAAATTTATTCCTAGACATAAACCTAATTTGGGCTACTTAAGGTCATTTCTTGCATTGTAAAGGCAATTTTTGTGGAGTTTGGGAGAAGGTATTGTGAGAAGGTTTCTTCTCCAAAATTTGATTATGTTTGAAGCCCATAGGGCATATAGTTGAGTCTATTTTTGCTATAATGAATGTACTAGAATATAATTTCTTGTAATAAAAGTCTCATTTCCCATTGTGTTAATAAATATACTAGTATATCATAATGAATCTTGTCGTAAGGGATGGAAGTGAGGAGGAAAATGAAAAAGAAGGAAATGTTGTGCAGGAAGGAGAAGAAGGAGAAGTCATGAACCAAGTAGAGGAGAAGATTTTTAGGGTCATTGCCAAGGTGGGTAGAAGATCTAAACTTGAGGTTGGCATGTTTTGGGAAATCCAAACCTGGATGAGTTGACCAACTAGATCAATGAGTTGGAAGAATATTTTGAGTATGAGAATATTGAGGCCCTTGATAGGGTTAAGTTTGCAAAGGCTCTGAAGGGCCATGCCAAAATTTAGTGGCGAGAGATTTAGTTAGAGAGGAATATAAGAGGCAAGGAGAAAATCATAGGATGAGATCGCATGGTGGAAAAAATAAAGAAGCAAATCATTTTTGTTGACTACATGCTTGATTTATTCAAGAAGATACAAGGGTTAAAGCAAGCAGGTAGATCTATCCAAGGACATATGGAGGAGTTTTACCGAGTCCTTATTAGGATGGGACATGCGAAAGAAAACAAGGAGGTCTCCCATTACCTTAATTGGTTAAGACCTAGCATATAGGAGGAGCTAAGTCTAGTTAGAATGACCAACATTAAAGAGGCATACTAGTTTGCCTTGCGAGTTGAGGAGAAGCTAAACAAAAAATTTGATGGAAAGCAGAGAGGGTGCAGTCAAGGAGGAAGGGGCAGTGGTAGGTCTTTTGGAGGCTGAAATGAAGACAAGAAGAAAAATGAAGATGTGGATACCAGCCGAAGCCAGAGGAACAAGGGTTTCAACTACTCTTGTGATCAAAACTTTGGAGCAAAGAGGAAGAGGTATAGGATGTGGAAAAGGTTCAAGAAGAGGAGGCTTCCATGGTACATGTTTTCACTACAATGAAGAAGGCCATTGAGTCCATGAGTTCCCTCAATTCCAAGGAATGATAGATAGGAGAGTTAATGATCAAGCAAGGGTTGCCCATGTGGATGATGATGCTAAGTCATCACATTCAAAGGATGTAGAAAGAGGGGAGGTTCTGGTTAATAAAAGGGTCTTGCTGAGTGGTGAGACTAAACTTGGACAAAGGATGAGTCTATTTCATACAAAGTGCAAGTGTGAGGGTAAATGTTGTGATGTGATTAGTGATGGTGGGAGCACTGACAACTTGATGTCGGAGGAGATGGTCTCAAAGCTAAATCTCAAAAGGGACAAACATCCCCATCCATATCGGATTGCTTAGGTGTGGCATGATCATAAGGTCCTGGTTAGTGAACAATATTTGGTGAAGTTCAAGATTGGTAATTATGGTGACAAAGTTCTCTATGACATCATACTGATGGATGTATGTCATTTGTTGTTGAGAAGACCATAATTGTATGATAGGCGCCCTATACATGATGGTTGTGCAAAAACCTATTATCTGACAAAGGATGGAGTTTGTCACAAGTTGAAGCCCTTGATAAAGGAAGATGAAAAGATATACAATAATGCTAAGGTATGTCTTATTGATGGAAGAAAATTTCTAGATGGCATGAAACATCAACATCTATGTTATGTTTTAATTCCTAGGAAGGATAAGGAAGGTAGTAGTGAAGTTCTAGTTGAAGTCTCAAGTCTATTAAGTGAGTATGGAGATATCATATATGATAACGTCCCCCAAGGCCTATCACGAGTAAGGAAAACCAATCATCAAATAGATTTAGTCCCTGGAGCTAGATTTCCTAACAAGGCCACTCATAGGATGACTCCTACTAAGACTGAGGAGTTGAACAGACAAGTGCAAGAGTCGTTAAGGAAAGGTCTGATTTAGGAGAGCCTAAGTCCATGTGCAGTACCTATCATACTAGCACCAAAGAAGGATGGAGAGTGGAGGATTTATACAAATTCATGGCCTATAAACAAGATAACCATCAAGTATTGGTTTCCTTTGCCGAGGATGGATGATCTTATGAACTACTTGAGTGGAGCACAATACTTCACAAAGATAGATCTCAAGAGTGCCTATTACTAGATATAGATAAGAGAGGGAGATGAGTGGAAGACTACATTCAAGACCAAGGAGGGTTTATATGAGTGGCTAGTCATGCCCTTTGGATTGACCAATGTGCCAAGTACCTTCATGTGGCTTACGAATGAGTACTAAAGAAAATTTTGGGAAAATTTGTTATCATCTATTTGAATGATATTTTGATTTTCATTAAGTCTCTAGATGAACATTTGATGCACATTCATAGTGTCTTTGAGAGGTTGAGGGAAGATAAATTCTTCATTAATTTGAAGAAGTGTAGCTTTTTCAAAAAGGAGTTAGCCTATTTGGGGTTTGTTGTATCAGTTGAAGGTCTCACAATGGACCCAAAGAAGGTGAAGGTCATCCTAGAATGACCTACCCCAAGGTCTACAACTGAGGTAAGATCATTCCATGTTTTGGCTAGTTTTTATAGGAAGCTCATTAGGAATTTCAGTAGTATCTATGCACTCCTAAGTGATACAATGAGAGGGGATAGAAAAGAGTTCAAGTGGATTGAAGGAGCTACAAGGAGGTTTGAGTTGCTGAAGAAGAAGATGACAAAATAACTTGTGTTATCACTCCCTGATTTTAACAAGGTGTTCCAGGTGGATTGTGATGCTAGTGGTAGTGCTATTGGAGTTGTGTTGAGCCAAGAAGGTAAGCCTATTGCCTATTTTAGTGAGAAATTGAATGATGCAAAGAAGAAGTATTTTGTTTATGATGAGTTCTATGCAATAGTTCAAGCCTTAAAGAAATGGAGGCATTATTCGTTGCTAAAAGAATGTATCTCGTATACTAATCATTAGGAATTGTAGTACCTAAATAGCAAACGTAAATTGAATCAAAGACATTTGAAATGGGTAGAGTTCTTATAGAGCTATAAATTTTTTATTAAAACATAGAAGTGGAAGATCTAATAGGGGTGTAGATGCATTAAGTAGGAGACAAATATTGCTAATAGAAATGTAGGTTGAAGTGGTTGGGTTTAATGAACTCAAGAATCTATACCCTGAGGATCTTGACTTTGCAAAGGCTTGGAAGGCTTGTAAAGAACCTTTTACTCTACATATGACTAGGTGGTTGGATTACATGATTTAGGATGGTATGTTGTTCAAGTGTAGTCAACTATGTGTACCGAGGAGTTCCATGAGGGAGAACTTGGTCAACAAGAAATATATTGGAGGAATGGCATGACACTTTGGTCAAGATAAGACCATTGCTATTGTTAGCGAACATTATTTTTGGCCTTAGTTGCCACAAGATGTGAAGAATTTTCTGTAGAGTTGTTGGGTATGTTAGATAGCTAAAGGAGTCAAACAAAATATTGGACTCTATCGTCCATTGCTTATTCCATCAAAGCCTTGTGAGGACATAAGTATAGATTTTGTTCTTGGGTTGCCAAGGACAAAAAGGTGTAATGACTCAGTATTGGTGGTGGTTGATAGGTTCTCCAAGATGGCACATTGGTGCAAGAGCATCTTGCATGGAAAAAATTATATCTAAAAAAAAAAAATTAAAAAAAAATTAAAAATTAAAAAAAAATTGTAGAGGAGAGAGAAAGTGACGAAAATAGAAAGAAAAATAATAAAAAATAAAAATGGAAAAAAAGGAGAAAAGAGGAATTTCTATTTTCAAGGTGCATAGGTAGCGTAAATAGAAAAAATAAGAAAATGGTTGTCATTCCATTTATCAAGGTGTGTGGGTGGAATTCTAGAAGGTTGTGGATATTGTGTAGGTGGAATCCTAGAAGGTTGTGGATATTGTGTAGGTGGAATTCTAGAAGGTTGTGGATAAATCATGCATTGGGTGGTAAGTGCATATTTAAGCAAGGCATATGAGCATTTTTAATCAAGCTTTGGAAGATAAAGCTTCAAGGTGTGAAAGCTGGAAGGAGTGAAGGCTTCAAGGTGTGAAAGTTTCAAGGTGTGATCTATTCTTAGTAGAAGCTTGGAGAGAAGTAGGAAGCTAAAGGGTGAGTTTTCTTGAGTTTGTGGACAGAGCACCAAATGTGAGGTAGTTTATAGTAGGATTGTGGTGGAGTTGTGAGTGTGTGGATAGAGCGCCGAATGTGAGGCAGTTTACACTTGGATCTTAGATAAAGTTGGAGAAGAGCTAGTGGCTATGGTTTAGAAACAAGGAGGTTGCTTGGTGGCTTGTGAGCACAAATTGAGATCTTTTAGGTTTTTACCAGAATGTGGATCTAGACTAGCTAGTGTATGGGTTAGATCTTGAGGGATCTTGTAGAACTGTTATTGTAATTGCTATTGTATTTGGCCATAACCGGGAAGGCCTTATAGCCCGACACATTGCATGTAACAGTTATTTTATGAATAAAGAGTTGTGATTTGATATCAGATCTTGCATTCTTGGTTATGAGTTGGTAGGGTGGTGTGGCCCTTCATCAAGTGGTATCAGAGCAAGAGTTCCTGAGTGTACAACTAGATCGCCAAAGTGTGAGGTAGCTTGTACCAGGACCTTGGTTGGGCAAAGTTTATTAGAGTGGGAGTTCTTGAGCATGTAGACAGATCGCCAAAGTTGAGGCAGTTTGTACCAAGACCTTGGTTGGGTGAAGTTTATCAAAGCGGGAGTTCTTGAGCATGTAGACAGATCGTCGAAGCTAAGGTAGTTTGCACCAAGACCTTGGGAGGACATGCAGATTGATCGATGGATGCAGAGATGGAAGATTGAACTTGTTGGGGCATGATCATTTGTGGATGCCAATCCGTGGTCCTAGACTTGTGATGTGGTTCTTGATTGTTCATGCAAGGTGGCAAGTTGTGATCTGACTTGCAAACAATTCGAGGTTGTCACAAGGAGCATGGGAAGAATTTGTTGCAGAGGGTTTACGAAGATCTTAAGAGATGACCCTGAGAGGATTGGACCCTAAGATGATTGCGAATATCCATGATATAGTGGAGAGGAGGTTTTCTAAGATGATTGCTCGGTTTGAAGCTAGCTTGGCTAATCAAGTTAAGGATGGCGTGAGGAAGGAATTGGATACTTGTTTATGGAGCTAGAGTCTACTGATCCAGAAGAGAGTTGTTTGGTCAGTTAAGAGACTTGTTCAAGAGAGAAGATGGCATTGCAAGGTTGAGGTGGAAGAAGTTGGTTTTGTTGATCAGATTATGGAGTCTAATACAGAACCTGCAAAGCAACTTGAGGTTGTTGTTGAAGATATTCCTAACCTTGTTGATGTTGGGATGGAGATTGGTTTTCATGATCAGTTGGTTGAGTCTGACATGGATATTGTGGAGCACTCGGTTGTGGATGACCTAGTTGTTGTTGGTAATGATTTGTATGTTGCAGAGCATCCTGTTGTGAGCAATGAGACTGCTAGTGTTGTGAGTTTGGCATATGTTGCTGAGAAGTTACATGTTGTTGTTGATATGGAGTTTTTTGTTGTTGGTGTGGATTCACTAGTTACTAATGTGGATGAGGTTTTTCTGTTGAAGCATTATGTTCAGTTTGTTCTTGGGAGTGAGCATGTTGATTGGATGATTGAGATTCTGGTGTTTGACATATGGATGTAGATGTGGAAGATTTGCATATTGGTCTTCTTGTTCCTATTGAGGTGGAAACCTTTGGTGAAGACGAAGATGGTTGTAGATATTTCTTTTTGGTGTCAAAGTGTGGGACACACTTTTCTATCTACTGGGGGAGTCTAAGGCAAGAGCATCTTGCATGGGAAAATTTTAAAAAAAAAATTGTGGAGGAGAGAGAAAGTGACGAAAATAGAAGGAAAAATAATAATAAAATAAAAATGGGAAAAAAGGAGAAAAGAGGAATTTCTATTTTCAAGGTGCATAGGTGGCATAAATAGAAAAAATAAGAAAATGGTTGTCATTCCATTTATCGAGGTGTGTAGGTGGAATTCTAGAAGGTTGTGGATATTGTGTAGGTGGAATCCTAGAAGGTTGTGGATTTGTGTAGGTGGAATTCTAGAAGGTTGTGGATAAATCATGCATTGGGTGGTAAGTGCCTATTTAAGCAAGGCATATGAGAATTTCTAATCAAGCTTTAGAAGGTCAAGCTTCAAGGTGTGAAAGTTGGAAGGAGTGGAGGCTTCAAGGTGTGATCTCTTCTTAGTAGAAGCTTGGAGAGAAGGAGGAAGCTAAAGGGTGAGTTTTCCTGAGTCTGTGGACACAATGCCGAATGTGAGGCAGTTTATAGAAGGATTGTAGTGGAGTTGTGAGTGTGTGGACAGAGTGTCGAATGTGAGACAGTTTACACTTGGATCTTAGATAAAGTTGGAGAAGAGCTAGTGGCTGCAGTTTAAAAACAAGGAGGTTGCTTGGTGGCTTGCGAGCACAAGTTGAGATCTTGGAGGTTTCTACCAAAGTGTGGATATGGACTAACTAGTGTATGGGTTAGATCTTGAGGGATCTTGTAGAACTGTTATTGTAATTGCTATTGTATTTGGTTGTAACCAGGAAGGCCTTACAACCCGACACATTACATGTAAACAATTATTTTATGAATAAAGAGTTGTGATTTGATATCAAATCTTGCATTCTTGGTTATGAGTTGGTAGGGTGGTATGGCCCTTCATCACACATTTCATTGCATGCTAGAAGAGTCATGACATAATGCATATTGCAGATTTGTTTTTCAGAGAGGTGGTGAGGCTACATGGTCTCCCAAAAAGTATTGTTTCTTATGGAGCTACTAAATTTGTTGGATATTTCTAGAGGACTTTGTGGAAGAAGTTGAAGACATAGTCGAAGTTCAATTGTACACATCACCTGCTAACTAATTGCCAAACATAAGTGTTGAATAGAAGTCTGGGCAATTTGTTGAGGTGTTTATTAGGAGATAAGCCCAAGGGATAGGATTTAATTCTACTACAAGAAGAATTTTTTAAAAATAATTATGTGAATTGGAGTACTGATAGGTCACCATTCCAAGTTGTGTATGGGAATAGTCCAAGGATTGCACCAGAGTTGAGGAAGCATGAGCAAGGAGAGAAGACTAGTCTTGAGGTAGAAGACTTGGCCACACATGCCAATAACCTACATGAGGAGGTACGCGTACATATTACCAAGATGAACCTATAGTATAAGGCTAGAGTAGATCAAAAGAGGAGACATAAGGAGTTCCAAGTTGGGGATTTGATTATGGTGTACTTGAGGAAGGAACAATTTCTAGTGGGCACCTACAACAAGTTGAAGATGAAGAAATTTGGCCCCTGTAAAATTTTGAAGAAATATGATTTAGGGAATGCATATGAAGTAGAGTTTCCAGATGTGATCCATGTTTCCCATATTTTCAATATCGTAGACCTAACATAGTATCATGAAGATGGTGCAAAGGAGGAGTTGATATTGGAGCCATGTCCCATTCCTACTTTGGAGAAGGAGGAGATTGAAGAAATTATGGACAATCATGTGGCCCAGAGTACCAGAAACATGTAGTATGAGGAGTACCTAGTGAAGTGGAAGGGACAACCTGTGGAAGATTCAACTTGGTTATCCAAAATGAAGGTTGCCCATTTGGGTTTTCCTCAACCAGTTGTAAAGTGATAGGGTCACTTTTCAATTTACCCTAGGTGTTTGATGCAGAGCATCTAGTGGTGTAAGGGCAATCATGTATCACCCAAAAATATGCTTAGTATTAGTTTCTATTTAATGTGTTTGTATTTTTGGATACTCGTTTGGGCCAAATAGAGATTCCAACTCTCATAGTTCTATTATTAATTTTTTGGGTTAGTAATTTTTTAGCACGTCAAGATATTTGCTAGTGTAGAAAATGGGTTATTTTGTAATTGAGCCATAATAATGATGAGTTAGAGGGTATAAGTTGGAGGGATGATTATACTTGTAATTTCAAGTACTTTAGAAAAAGAATTGGGTCAAAAGGCTATATAGTTTGAAAGTTATAACAATTTTAAGTTGTTAGGAGACCTCTTAAGAATGCTTAAAAGTCATCTTTGAGTCACTTAATAACCTCTTACGGACCTAAAAAATAAGGGACAAGAAAATCATTTTCGCAAGGCTATAAAGAACTTAGAGATCTATTTGAAAGTGTAAATGGTTCGTCAATTAGAGTCCCAGATCAAAAGTTATGCCTCCTGGAAGCTGGACTACCATTTTTGGATTCTTTTAATTTTGCACCGACTTCTGACGTATTGTCTAGAAACTTCTTTGTTGGTAGTGGATGCCAAATGCAATATTCTAAAATGTATTCCTAACCCTAAACCTAATTTAGGTTGGTTAATATCATTTCTTGCATTGTAAAGGCAATTTTTGTGGAGTTTGGGAGAAGGTATTGTGAGAAGGGTTTTTTCTCCAGGATCTGATTATGTTGTAAGCCCATAGGGCATATAGTTGAGTTTGTTTTTGTTGTAATAAATGTACTAACATATCATTTTTGATAATAAAAGTCTCCTTTCCTATTGTGTTCATTTTGGCTTGGGTCGAGCCCTTATAAAAAAGGGGCAATATATTGCCTTAAATATGGTGGAAGAAATTTTTTGGCATGGGGGGAGGAATTAGGGATTCATGTTGGAAAAGAAGTGTAGGGAGTATTGGGTACATATTGGAGGAGGTGACAAAAAAGGAGTTTGGGGGTAATATTATTTGAAAATAGGGGGATTCTCTAGTATGTCACTAGTGCACCTGTTATGATTCATGTTTACTAAGGGTCTGTTTGTTTCCTATAATTAAGCCAGAGTTGGAATTCATCAATACCAGAATTTCTAAATTTCATGTTTGTTTAAAAAAATGAAAATGGAATGGGAATATCTAAATTCTAAATTTAACCTGGAATTGGAATTAGAACTGGAATTGGAATTGAAAGTTAGAAGGAAGTTTTAGAAATCCCTTGAGTTGGAATACAAAGATAGAAAAACTTCACCTAGTTTAAGACATGTCTTTTTATTGCTAGAGAACACCAAGACTAAAAAACTTAACCTAGTTTTATTCACTACAATTCATTTATTTGCAACATTGAAGAAATCTCTGACCATAAACTTGCTTTTGGATAACCTATCTTTGTAAACACCCAACACTTTGCCCAACTTTTCTACATTTGTGTCTAGGATTGCCCGATCCATCTTTACCCCAAACATGGGACCATACATGATCAACAAAACAATGGCGATGTAGGGCATTGTGAATGTCTGCGATTCCACTTGACATCACTATTCCACCACTGCTCTCTCACATAGGGTTTTCCCCATTAGATTGTTTCCTTACTCAGACTATTTCTCTGCTAAGTGCCAACTTTGCCCCAAAAATAAACAAAATAAAACCCTAAAATTACATCAAAATTTGATGGAATAGTTGAATGAAGCTAAATATGTATGTATTTTACGGTGCCCTTCAACTTTGTATGTATTCAAATCAACATCCTAGAGTCTTGGTTGAAGCTTGCATACAACAGTAAGATAGTTTCAGTAAATTGAAGGATTTGAATCAGATGGGGGGTCGATTGTTAGGGAACTTGCATTAGTTGGTGAGGACACAATTGCCATTCTATTTTTCAAATCCTATAAAATGTAAACACAATCACTTTAGAAACACCATGTTCTTGAAATACCACATCAAAAGAAACACACAATCACTCCCAAAACAAATCTTAAAACACCAAAAAGTAGAAAATGTTTCTCCTTGTTATGAATTCCAAGTGAACCAAACGATCCCAACTAGACTCCCAAAATCATTTCCTAAATTTTAAACTTTAAGAATTGTCAAATTTTGGAATTTACTAATTCTAGGGTTATTTAATTTCAGCAACCAAACAGACCTAAGTGAAAACCCCATGTCTACATGCTAATGAATGAAATACAACTCAATGCAAATGAAACACAATTTGTTTTTTCTCATGAGAGATGGGTTCATGTAAACTACTCATGCAACATCGGTCAATAAATTTGACTAAACAAACTACACATTTGAGTCCTCATAGTCATAACAATATCACAATTAGACTTAATATAAAATAAATATTTCCTAATTATTATTATATGATTAGATAGCAAAATATTTTAAAATTTATGACACCTTATAGATGTCAAAGGAACCAATACTCTCTTCTCTCATGATGGAACTAACTATTTGTGAACCATTCTTATGAGAGTGACAAAGTATTTCATGAACATGCCAAGATTTGATTAGTAGGAGATATTTTCCACAACAAGTGAAATTGTGATATTGCTATCAGGATTTAGTGTGGTAGTTTTTTGAGTCAAACTCATTCGCTCCATGTTTCATGAGTAGTGGTTCATAGAGCCCATCTCTCAGGACAATGAATGGAACACTTAACATGCATTGAATCTAGGCGATGCTTACAAAGGTGAAGAATTGAGACTTCCCAAGGAGTCACCCATCCTAGTACTACTCTAGCTTGAGCGCACTTAACTACAAAGTTTCCTCCATAGTTAAACCTACTCTACTTACAACCCATTTGCAAAACCTTCACCAAGTGTTGTGCCTTATGAACCTTACATTAGAAAGCCCCTTAAGCTCATCAATTGATAAGTAGGAAATATATTCCACAACAAGTCAAATTGTGATATTACTATCGGGATTTAACTGTGTAGTTTTTCGAGTCCAACTCATTGACCCCATGTTTGAAGTAGGAGATATTTTCCACAACAAATCAAATTGTGATATTGCTATCAAGGTTTCACTGTGCAATTTTTTTAGTCAAACTCATTGACCCCATGTTTGATGAGCTTAAGGGGCTTTTTAATGAATGGTTCATACAACACAACACTTTGTAAATGTTTCGCAAATAAAATTTAACGATGGAAGAAACTCTCTAGTTAAACACACTCAAACTAGAATAGTAGTTGGATGGGTGGCCTCCTTTGCTTCATCTTTAAGGATCACGTAGATCCAAAACTTGCCCATCTACTCCCCAACGACGAGTATTCTTCTCCGGCGAACTGCTGCTTCCAAGGTGTCACGACCACAATAAAGAATTGTAGAATGCTCCCCAGCGTGTCGTCCAAAACAAGGAATAGTTGAGCGTAAAATAGAAATGGGCTCAATTATTATTTTTTGGCCAGGCAATTTGTTAAATGAAGTCATAGTGCCTCTGGTTGACGTTGGCGAGCTGACATGGAACGGAACAGACCAAGATACGGAGGCAATTACAGCAGGGGAAGAACACATGGTGGTCGATTCAGAAGTGGAAGAGGCAATCTGAATCAACCCAATTACAATTACCAACAACAGGATGATGGTATGACCGACAAATTTCCTACCTATACTCAGCAATCTCCAAATTCTAGTTTCCCAAGACAACGGAATAATTTGAGGCCCTCGTCGTCCTATCAAAATTCTGGTCAATCTCAGGGGCCTTCAAACAACTTTCTAAATAATTCAAACAAATATAGAGGGCAGGGACACGAAAAACCCTATTTCACTTCACTGGATACGAGTGCTGCATTAACTAATACAGATTTAGAAGAGAAAGATAGTCAATATGGACCATTCTTAACTGGCACGTGTCCTGATATGTGTCCCGGTGAGCATCTATCTATCCATTGTTCATTCAACTGACTTGAAACAATTCTTCAGTTAGGTTATTGTTAACAGATTCGGTTGGAACTGTATTGAGATAGCCAAGGAGCGTACTCAAAGAGAGAAACTCAGAGATTTGGCAGTTTTTGAAAGGCTGGATGGGAACCCACACAAGACATCTGCTAAACTTGCTGTGAAAAAGGTACTCTTCATTTTCACTTATTTGGAACATGACATTTTACCGTTTCGGAGCATGTAATATGATCGCGGTCTGTTTAACTAATCAGAACTTGTTCCCTCATAGCATTTCGGGCTTAAATGAGTCCAAATTTCACTGTTAATTCCTAATAAACCATTACATAATTTGATAGGCTGCAGAAACGCTTACATGAAATTGTCTGTCAAGTTTTGGAAAAGCCTTTGACATTAGAAGCATGTTGCCCTTCATTGCAAATCCACTAAGAAATAAAATACAGAATGCAGTGCTAAGGAATATCAGAGCTAGCTGACTTCTCATATAAAGAAAAGGTTGCTTTTTAGTCACGACAAGACAGACATCAAATTGGCATATGAAACCTTGCTTATGGAATCTGCCAGTTCATTTACCTTATGTTTTGTTGAACTTATGGTTTCCACTTTGTACCCAAGATTGGGAACAATCCAGAAATCTGAAAATGGAACGATACTGGGATCGGAAACATTTAGGCAATAGAATTCTATAAATTTTCTTGTGCATATTTCTTTTAATTTCAATCAGTTCATATGATTGTAAATAGAATAATGCCGAGGAAAAATGCTCGGAAATATGATCCTCTACTTGCAAACTATGCAAGTGGCAGCCGGAATTTTTTCGTTTCTATGTTTATTATGAGAGAAACCTAAAAGCTAAAACTGTCTACCGTTCATTAAGAGGGTATCACCACAATGGAAATATTATCACAATATCTGTTTATTTCAATATAGTGTGTGATGAAAATAAAATTAAGGAACCATTGAAGAAATAAGCATAACAAATACAAACTATAGCTCTAGATTTACTCGGAGAAGTTTTTTCAAAATGAAACTCCACCACCACAAAGACCTAAACTTGTATTTATCTCAAAATAGCATATGCTAATACAATCATTTGTCACTTTGCCAGTAATTGATAGCATAACACCACCCGTGAAAGAACTTAATAATCCACTATTATATTCTTCTAATAGACAGAAATGTTGGGAACAATTTATTTTTTCAAGTGATATTCACAATCATGAGTTTAAACTTTAAAACTCATGTTATGGGACTTGGACTCGGCAGTCAAAACTTGTTCACAGAAAAGACTTAATGGATTGAAAAAAATATGAAATATAGAGATTGTTAAGGATTTAAAACTTGTATCATGCACCTTTCAATAAATAAACTTGAAGGACACAATGAACTATCAAATATAAGCTACTTTGATAACATGCACAAGAACATTAATTGCCTGATTTTAGCTTAAGGAAAAACAAAATTTCAAAATATATAAATATTGTCAAGAGTAATCAAAACTAAAAATATAAACCTATGCTTAGAGTAGCCTGCATTACTCCTCTCTGCATTCATAGTTGTATAGCAAGTCCTTACTCTTAGTGATAATATTGCAATAATATCTGCTTGTTTATCAATGACACCAACATCCAAGGGACCTACTCATACTCTATCCTCCTCTACCTCTAAATACACCTAGTCAACTGAAATGAACCTAGGGTTTACATTAATGTACTGGTTAAAAATTTCAGATCAATATATTCAAGTAGCTCTGAACAGCGTTAGTAAAACCATGACATTAGCATTCCAAACTACTCAGAAAATAAACTCTGTTCGAATATAGAGTTAACAGAGATAGTTAGCACAAAGAGGACTGGTGTTCTTTGTGCTCAAGTTACTGAACAGCAGTAGTTGATTCAACAGAAACCAATCTGCGATAAGTTTCATCAATCATAAAGATAGACCATGTACACATTCCTTGCTCCAACAAGGAGCCAATCTGCCCAGAGATGAGAATAAAATCAAACCATTTTGATTAATTAATGGACAATAGATTTTGGCAGCTTAGGCTTACAAAATGCAAAAAGAAGAGGCCTGTTCTAGATTGCAGGGATTTATATCCAGAAATCTGCCTCACCAGTGTGTAACTTATTTGTCCGATGCAAGTGTTGCAGGTCAAAAGACTGAACAGAATGACTGTGTGACCTTTGTGGATCTAAATTCCCTTAGAAGGGTCTACAAACTACTGCTCATCCCAGCCAGATTCCAGAGTCTGTGTATAGGGTTTTCTGGTAACAAAGACACACAACAAAACCTCAAATCACCCTATTCTTATGTGCACCTAGATATGCAAACTCTCATTCTGCTCTTCCAGGTTCCTTCCTACCCAATGTGGTCTTATTCGCATTATGGCAATGTTAGCAGCAATCTTCAGTCCGACCAAACTCTCTCTAAAATACAGGAGACCTGTGAGAAAAGATGTTACTTGGCATAATGCACAGTCCATAGTGGAAAGTGTCTCATGTAAGTAGGGCTTTCGTCCCACCTGTTAGCACTTAGAGAAACAAAAAATTATTCCACCCTGATGTTTACCAAATTGTCATAATCTTCCAACTACTGTCTTAATAGCCTTTTTAACCTTCCCACAACTGTCCCTAATTCTTCTAAAAAAATCAATGATATGGCCCTCATCACATAGCCTTCTGCCTGATCATACCTATCAGATAGACAAAAGCTATTGGTGAAAAAAATCAATGTTGGGGAGACATCAGGGATGTCTTTTGGATCGAGAAGCTATTCATGCAAAATCCTATTACTGTACACATTCTGCATGTTGGGAAGAAACCATTCATGTCATGGTGATAACAGGATTCAGGGGAGGGCAGACAAATAAGATCGGGGTGACATTGGATATCTCTCCCCAACAAGAAAACTCATCGGAGAGAGCAAGTGGATCAGAAAGAGCTCCTGAGGTCACTGTGAACCCACAAGTCATGCCGATGGAGGTATTATCGGAGAGAAATTCATATTATTTCCCAGATCGACAAAAGGAAAAAGAAACAGATATTCATCAGGAAGACTGCTACTATCGGAGCAGTTTCATTAGGTCCTTCCAATCTCATAAGTCAGCCTGATGTGTATTTACTTTGGAGAGATACATGGTGCATCTCTCCAAATATTGTTGTGAAGCAATACTGGAGGAAATTGGTTATCGGAGGGAGTTATATTATATCCTTCTGATACATGGAGAAATAGTCAGCATTTTTACATCAGAGAGACTCATATGATTGGGATGAGTTTTCCACGGCTCTCTGACTCTATGTCACTTCGACAATAGACATAAGCAATATTTGGGCAGGAGCTTTGCCGATATAGAGAGACTCATGTAATCAGAATAAGCTCCTCATGTCTCCTTCACTATGCATTATCCTGAGAAGCATATACAATCTTTTTGGAAGGAATCTTGCCAAGTCACCTTGAAGTACATAGCGAAGGGAGAACAAAATAAAATATCAGAAAGACCATTAGCTTTGGAAAGAAATCCTCCTTTCTCAGCAATCACATATGGCACGCCGATAAAGATAAGAAGTGATCATCTGATGCAAATCAACTAATGGTTCAATTGTAACTCTATCGGAGAGACACATTACATTGGGGTAAGATCAACATGTCTCTGACTTACTGATTTTCTCTCCGAAAACATTAAAAGTTTCAGTAAAAAAAGGGATTATACAATGCCAATAAGACTTAAAGGCAGTTTCTCCGATCAAAGGACCAAATTCAAAGTGCAGTTCAGATCTATAAGACATTCCATCAGTGTTGATGATCAGCAAACAAACTTATAAAAACAGGTTTAGGTGCCAAACAGAGTAGACAGATTGGAATGAGACCAAATGGGTTCTTGCTGATGACATAAAACACATTATTTTGACATTTCGAAATCAAAAAAGGGTTGGTGCATTGATTACCAGTGGCAGACATTAATGGCCACACAAGTAACCTCGTTACAAACAATATTATCGATTGAATTTCACCAAAAGGATTTCTCTACAACAATTGGAGGCAGAAAGGACTAAGGGTCAAAGTGGAGATTTGTGAATTCATCACATAGGCTGTGCCCAAGTAAGCAAATATAGCTTCTCATAAATTTGATAATTCACACTTGAATTCTGCATTAGTGTTTTGCTTTCTGAATTTTAAAAATGGATAGCCCTGGAGAGGATCAAAAGGTAAAAGGCAAAAAGCATAGAGCAGTAAATCTGAAGGCAAAAAACAGAAGATTGAAACAGATCAAAATATACAAGTAGAACAAAGGAAATTACATCAAGACCTATTAGATCAATTACCTGGCTCGAAGCCTAAATCCAGACGGACAACACAATTGAGGGCTGATGTCAAGAAGTTGGAGGATAAACAAAAAGACGTAGGAGACACATGGATAGCAATTAGACGATATGAATTATTCATTTTCAACTACAGTCAAAGAACTAGGTATGAACCAGGGTGCAACCCCTGAAAGCTCAACTTGGGAAAATTAGATGCGCCGAATGTATTTGTCATTGTTGATCTCATGAAATTACTAGAAAACCATTATAACCCGAACCTTGGGGCCATGAACCATTTACACATCCAAGAATGCAATCTGTGAAGTATTTGATTTAGATGATACATGTGATTATCCTGTAGTATATGAAGATCTGAGCAATGAGTACTGGAGAATGGACACCACCTACAAGGGATGGAAACTACCCCTAATCGACCTAGGAAAGATGGGAACTTAGTATCACTTGCAAATGACAATGGACCTCCTTTTCATTGGATTTACTTGAGCCATACCTAAAATACGCATACCATTCAGCCAGACAGGTAGTAGGCACAAAGGCTCCTGAGTTTACGTCTACTGTGCCATTACTGATTGCTGTTGATATACAATGCCACAATGCCAGACCATTTGACTATGCAACATATGTTTCCAGGATGATTGACCTAGGACTGAAAGCCATCAAAAGAAATCCTTTTCAGATATACTTTAAACATTGCTCCATTCTTATGCACCTAATTTTGTACTGTGGTCATGAGATTGGGATGTGGCTAGAGTAGTTGAGAATTAAACAATTTAATAAGGATAGTCAGTCATTGCTAGTACACCTGTGGACTTCCATTTGGGATAGAAGGTTTACAAATTACCATTATGCGTACTTTGAAGAGTACTTCAAGTCATTATATAGGGTTTACAAGTACCCTTGTGACTGTTCACTTTCTAATGAAATCAGAATTTTTTTGAGGCCCGAGGACTTTTTATGAAAGAAAAATTGTAGATAATAATTGGGGTGATTGGTATTCCTTCATTGACGACACTATGATCAGAGTGTAGACTATGCTAGACCAGATCACATACTTAGAGGTTGTCAGACAATTTGATTTCTCAAATGTCATGAACCTGAGTTCAAATGGACAGCAGTCATTTATGCCTGGTACATCACATTTTGGAGATTTTTCCAGAGTTTCTACTGAGGGGTATGACCTCATTTTACACTACAACATGAAGAAATCTGCTCCAAGGAAATGATTTGATCTTGAGGGTTTTTATTGATCATGTTAGAAGAAAGCAAAATCTAAGTGGGCGTTGACCATGTGCTTTTGCCCCATGATGATATTATTAGGAATATGGATGAAGCAAAAGCAGAGCAGGCCATAGATGATTACAACGGGGAGATGGAGTGAAAGATGAAAGAAATGGAAGAGACACAGTTCTTGTCTCCTGCTGGTGAAGAGTCCTCAGCTGAGGAAGTGCTGCCGCATTAGTTTGACAAGATCTCAAAGTTTAAAATTGAGGAGTATCAACCCCTAATGGGCATAGTGCAAGAAGTTAGTGAATCGTCTGATACTAGGCAACTAGCTCGCACATCCTTCACCTCTGATGTTCAGTTTATCAAATCCTCTGAGTTTAAGTATTTTCTATATAGACAAAAGGGGAAAATGCTAAGAAAATCAGTTGCACACATCACACCCACTAATGAGGGTCAGCTGTTAGAAACACTAAGGATGGATGTGGAGAATCAAATGAACACAATGACTCCAGAGAAAGGAAAGGAACTATTAGAGGATGCTGATGTGATGAGTTTTCCTGCTTCGGACTTGAATTCTACTTTAGTCTTCGACAGTTTCTTACACAACAGTGATGCAAAAGATAAACTCAATCCAGAGGGAGTGACTGAAGTATACACAGGATTAGGATATAATCCTGATGAGAAATCCCTTTTGACTTGATCTTTATATCCCCCACACAAAAAACCATACATTATTGATTAGAAAGAAGGCTTTTGGCCATATAATGACACTAAAAGTGGGGCAAACTGATCCAGTGGTTACTGTAGACATTGGTATTAATGTGGCCAAGTTGAACAAAGCCCAGATACAAATGCTGATTAAGGAACAAGATATGTATAGGTTGAAGAGTGGAAGGTTAACAAACAATGATGATTCTCTGAAAGATCAAATTAAGGGTGCACCCAAAGAGTCTGCAGATTTGTTAACTCAAGGAGAAGATGCCCAACTGAAAAACAAATCTGAGTCAATAATGATGGAGAACTAACAATGGAGCTCTTAGATGAGGAATACTAGATTTGAAACAATCTCAGTTCAGAAGAGGTCTGCCAGTTTGATGCGAACCTACCTCCATAAATTTTTAGGGCTATTGGGCCCACCTTTGCACCGGAAGGCATCCAGCTTGCCTTCCTTCCATCCTCCCATAGAATTGTAGGGCTTGGCCGGTTAAACTAATCCCCGTAGGGCTAGGGACAAATAATCCCTTCAAATAGTAGGGGCTGCTCGGCCTACAGGGGATTCAATAGTCTTACCTGTGCATGCAAGGGTGAAGGATGGAAACATGAAATAGTCTTAACCAGCATCTTTCGGAAATTTTTTGCATTGCCCATTGAAAAAATCTCACGATTAGAGCACAAGAGGATAAGGGAGGGACTAAATGCAAAAGTCCAGGAGATACACAGAAAAAGCTCCTCCTCTGATGAGGCCATTGCAACTGCCGAAGCATTGATCAAGAAACACAAAGAATATTATCAAGACCTTAAGTCAGAAGCTGAGGAGTTCATGGATGCTTCAGGAATAGGCCTACCAGCATTATTTGATGATGATAGGACACTGAACAATCAAAGTTAGTGGACAACAAAGTACAGGTTGGTAGTACAAGATGCACTGGAGACTGCAAAGAATGACGGCCTTGTTGGATACAATTGTTCAATTGTGTGTTGTCTTTGATGTTACACAAATATCATATTAGTTATCAGACAGAGTCTATCGAGCTTGGTTGGTCAGCAAAGCAAATTCCAGAGTCTACGTAGCGTTCCTGAAAGTTACTTTGTGGAACAGTTCTTACCGAGCTCACTCGGGCGTCGAAGGATTTTGTGGCAGAAGTCAGTTTCTACCGAGCTCACAAGGTCAGCGAAGGAAAGTTAGTGTTTACCGAGTTCACTCGGTCTCCAAAGGATTTTGCAGTGTTCACCGAACTTCAGTTGGTTAACACTGGAAATCATTTCTGGAGCAGTGTTTACCGAGCAGGGTCGGCCAATGAAAGATTTCATTGTTTTGGGAAATAAAGTTTAATTGTTTCAGGTAATGATTGTAGCCGACTGATGTAATGATTATTGGTAATTGTAACTTGTAAATGAGCCAACTTGACAATTTGTAAGGTATAAATAAGAGGTCAAGTTGTGAATTCTAAAGTATGGATGAGTGTAATGAGCGAGCATGCAAGTGTGAAGAGGAAAGTGTGAGCGAATTTTGAAGAAGGATCATATATCCTTGAGGAGCAGCAAAGTTGTATTCGATCAGAAGAGGATCTAGTAAAGTAGAACAAAGATCTGTATCAGCAAATTCAGTTGCATCTCATTTAGGTCAATTCATTGTTACTTTTTCACCATTGTAGCAGTGATTTCTAAATCTCTTAATAGAGTTGGTCTCACAGCCATTTTGTAAATCCTCTAACAAGGGCGACAGTTCTATTGAATTGTTCTAAAGACTTCTAGCAAGGCCACTCCTAGCAAGGTGATTAAATCTTTTAACAAGGTCACACCTAACAGTGTGTTTTGTAACTTTTAACAGTGTTGGCTCCTAATAGGGCTCACTTCAGAAGAGTGATAATTTGGTAGCTAGTTACTTGGTGGTTTTTCCCATATTGAGTTTCCATGTTAAATTTGGTGTCTCTTGTGTTCATGTTATTTGTTTATGCATGCATGTTAATCACTGTGAATGTTTAAGTTCTGTTAAAGATAACATACACTACATTTACTGAGTTACAACATTTTTCTGTATAGCTATTGAGTGACAGCAGTAACTAGTTTTATAAGACATCTAAGAAATCTGTGGATTTGTTTTTGTGGTAACTGATTCACCCCCCGCCCCCCCTCAGTTACTCCATCTATATTTCCAACAATTGGTATCAGAGCTTTTGGTGCTTGCAAGAAGGATTTCAAGGATCTAAGCTAAAGATCAAGATGTCTTACGAGAGGAAAATTCCAAGGCTTAATAGGGATAACTTTTCAGCATGGCAAGGTCTCATGAGACTCCATTTGGCTTCCATTGAAGATACAGGATTGAAATATCTTGATGAAGAATATGTAACTCCTTCTGGTACACTATCTGTCAATGACATTGCTGAGAAAAAAACTCATAACATTATGATGATAGACATTGCATCTGCCTTAAGCTATGAAGAATTTGATGATATCAAAGACTGCAAAACTGTCTTTGAAATGTGGAACAAGCTGAAAGATATTTATGGAGGTGATGATAATGTGAGAAGAGCCAGAGCAGAAAGTTTAAGAGGACAATTTGACCGGATGAGGATGAGAGAGGATGAGAACATTGCCAAGTATGTCGAAAGAGTCAAAGCAAGAAACAATTGTAAGTAAAGTTCTTAGAACATTACTTCCCATTTATGCAATTAGAGTTTCTGCAATTCAGGAAAGAAGATGTGAAGCAAATCATAAAATAAATTTAGAGGCCATAGTAGGAAGATTGACTACATGATAACTATGATAACTATGTTCTAGCTTCCAAGAACATTGAATCAACATTTGAAGCCAAGCTTTCACTCAAAGAAAAGGGTAAGAAGATAAAGGATTCTCAGTCAAAAAGTAAAGAATCAGAACAAAGTTCTGACAGTGATCTTGAGGTAGTTGAAGCTCTACTAGCAAGGAAATATTCTAGAGGCAAAGGAAAACACTAAGGTAAGGTTCCTCTAATCTGTTTTTCATGTGAGAAAATTGGTCATATTGTTGCTAGGTGCCTAAACAAGCAAAACAAGGATGAGAAGAAAGGTCACAAGGGCAATAGCAAGAAAGACTTCAAATCATTCAAGGACAAAGGTAAGAAAGCATGTTTCATGGCTAAGGATTCTAAGGATTCTAATAATAGTGAAGAGGAAATTGTTTACATTGCTGTGAAAGATGAATCTGATAATGATGAGGAAGATAAGATGACACTTATCTCTCATGTAAGCAAAAATGATACATGGATCATAGATAGTGGTTGCTCACATCATATGACTAGTGACAAAACAAAGTTTGAACAATTTGAAGACTATGATGGCGGTAGTGTGAGGTTTGGTAATAATGAACCTTGTTGCATAAAAGGAAGGGGAAGAATCTCACTAACCAAAGAGCTTGTATGTTATATGCCTATTGGGTTGAAGGGCTAAAACACAATTTGTTGAGTGTGGCACAGCTAATCAATATTGGATTCAAGGTGGAATTCATGCATGGAAAAGCAAGATTGCTGGATGACAAAGGAAAGCTGATTGGATCAGGCATACAAAAAAAATGTAACTTGTTCTATCTTGAACTTGGTGAATGTTCATGTTTTATTGCTCAAGTTGAAGAAAGTTGATTACGGCACAGAAGGTTATGTCATGTGAATTTTGATAATTTGGTGAAAATGAGCAAATTCAGGAAAGTAAGAGGCATTCCTAGTATAAAGAAACCTGATGTTGGTTTATGCAAGAATTGTCAGATTGGTAAGATGGGAAAGACTAGCTTTAAAAGTAAAAACTATCAGTCTGAAGAAATTTTGGAAATTGTGCATACTGATTTGTGTGGGCTTATTGAAATTGAGAGCTATACTGGAGAAAAGTTCTTTATTCTTTTTGTTGATGATTACTCTAGAATGATGACTGTCATATATCTGAGAGAGAAGTTAGAAGCATTTGAAAAGTTCAAATGGTATTTGGCCAGAGTAGAAAAGGAAACAGGGAAAAGATTGAAATGTTTGAGGTCAAACAGAGGTGGTGAATTCATCTCCCATGAATTCAATAACTTTTGCATTGAAAGAGGAATCAAAAGACAGGTATCAACTGCTGAAACTCTCGAGCAAAATGAAATAGTTGAAAGGAGGAATAGATCCATCATGGATTGTGCAAAAACTCTAATGATTGAAAATAACATTGCTATCAAATACTGGAAGGAAGCTATCAGCACTGCAGTTCATACCTTGAACCGAGTACAGTTGAAGGAGGACTCATTCAAAACCCTCTATGAGTTATGGTATGGCTATAAACCCAATGTAAGTTACCTAAAAGTATTTGGAAACAAATGTTACATTCTGAAGGAATCTAGAAAAGGTAAATTTGATGTGAAGGGTGATGAAGGCATATTTTTGGGATATTCTTGCAAGAGTAAGGTATATAGATGTTTGAATTTATCTACTCACAAAGTCATAGAAAGTGCACATGTGAAAGTTGATGAGTTTGCAGAAAGGACTGAAGAAGAAAGCAAAAAGGAACCAGAAGATTACAAGAGATTTGTTTTCATTGAACCTGATATAGTGCCATATACATCTGTCAATCTGGAAAATTCTACTCCCGAGTCTTCAGTCATCGAGTTGCAAGAAGTTCAAACTGAGTTGCAAGAACCCGAGTCACATTCAGATGCTATCGAGCCAATGCCTACCGAGTTAGAAGGACCCGAGCAATAGTCAGATCAGCCAGAACCTGAAATTGAAACTCAAAATGAAGAAAATGGAACTCAATCAAAAGGCAAGGAACTTGTATTAGCAAAGTATGTAAAGAGACATCATGCACCAGATCAGATTATTGGAGACAAATCTGAAGGTACCATGACAAGAAGTAAGCTAAAAGGTACTTGTTTATTTGCTGATTTTGAACCTAAAAATGTCAAAGATGCATTAGAAAATGAAAGTTGAATTGAGGCTATGAATGAAGAGATAGGGCAAATAGAGAAGAACAAAACATGGACTCTTGTACCTAGGCCTAAAGATAAAAATGTGACTGGAACTAAGTGGGTATTCAGAAATAAGTTGAATGAGGATGGTAAGGTATCAAGAAACAAAGCTAGATTGGTCTGTAAAGACTACTCTCAAGAAGAAGGAATTGATTATGGAGAGACTTTTGCTCCTGTTGCAAGACTGGAAGGTGTCAGGACCTTACTTGCATATGTTGCATACAAAGGATTTAAGGTATATCAGATGTATGTCAAATCAACATTTCTCAATAGTATTCTTGATGAAGTCTACATTGTGCAGACTGAAGGTTTTGTTGATCCAGACAAGAAGGACATGGTCTGCAAATTACACAAAGCATTGTTGGTTTGAAACAAGCCCCTAGAGCATAGTATGAAAGATTGCATAACTATCTTATTCAGATTGGTTTTCAAAGAACTAATGATAATAGTAGCTTGTATATCAAGGAAGGACTAGATAACAAGATTGTTTTGGCAAAAATATTTGTGGATGATTCTTTGTTTATAGGAAATGATAATCTATGCAAAGAATTTTCAGAGCAAATGAACAAAGAATTTGAGATGTCAATGTTTGGTGAAATTAAATTATTTGTTGGTCTTCAAATTCAGTAGAGCAAGAATGGTATCTACATTACTCAGTCAAAATACATCAAGGAGATACTTAAAAAGTTTGGTATGGAAGATTGTAAACTAGTTGGGACTCCCATGTGTATTGGACTAAAGCTTACCAAGGATGATGAATCAAAAGAGGTAGATTAGACCTTGTACATATCAATGATTGGAAAGTTGCTGTATGTAGTTCACACAAGGCCTAATATTGCTCTTGCAGTTGGTATTGTGGCAAGATTTTCAACAAAATCTAGAGAAAATCACATGATGGCAATCAAAAGGATCTTGAGATACTTGAAAGGCACTGGAGATTATGGATTGTGGTACAAATTTGGAGGTAATTTGGACTTGAAAGTGTTTATTGATGCTGATTGAGTAGGAAATATTGATGACAGAAAGAGTACAAGTGGTGGAGCATTATTTCTTGGAAAGAGGTTGGTTTCTTGGACAAGTAAAAAGAAAAATTGTACATCCCAATCTACAGCAGAAATAGAGTATGTTGCAGCAGCAGTAAACTGTTCAAATATTGTTTGGTTTAAACAGTTATTGGAAGGCATGAAGGTTGAGATCAAAGAACCAGTTGTTATGTTTTATGATAATACAAGTGCAATCAACATATCCAAAAACCTAGTGATGCACTCCAAAACCAAGCACATTGCAATAAAGTATCACTTTGTCAGAGAATTGGTGCAGGATAAGGAGATCAGATTGAAATATGTCCATACAAAGGAGCAAATTGCTGACATATTCACCAAGCCATTACCTAAGGATGCATTCTTGTATCTAAGAGGTAAGTTAGGGGTCATTCCCTTATCTGAAGTTCACTAAAATGAAGTTTTAGTGATACATTAATAGGAACCAAGTTGAAGATCTATCAATTGATGCAGCATAGTCATGGAAACATTGCATATGAATCAGTACTCAAGGTACATTGTTACTCATTTGGTATGTGTTGTTTTTGGCACGTGTTGTCAAAGAGGGAGAATATACTGTCATATCTTTTTGAAATTTGAATTTGTTTATAGAGAGTTTGTTGTTTAGAAAAGAAGCTATGTAATTCCTTCACAGAGGGAGATTACAGCATTAGAGAAGATTGTGGCATAAAATCTAAGAGGGAGAAATGTTCTATTAGAAAAAGACTTGTTTTCAAATTTCTTCTGCTATGACATGTTAATGACAAAGAGGGAGATTGTTGGATACAATTGTTCAATTGTGTGTTGTCTTTGATGTTACACAAATGTCATATCAGTTATGAGACAGAGTTTACCAAGCTCAGTTGGTCAGCAAAGCAAATTCCAGAGTCTACCGAGTGTTCCTGAAAGTTACTCTATGGAAATAGTTCTTACCGAGCTCACTCGGGTGTCGAAGGATTCTGTGGCAGAAGTCAGTTTCTACTGAGCTCATAAGGTTAGTGAAGGAAAGTCAGTGTTTACTGAGTTCACTCGGTCTCCAAATAATTTTGTAGAGTTTGCAGTGTTCACTGAGCTTCATTTGGTTAACACTGGAAATCATTTTTTGAGCAGTTTTTACCGAGCAGGGTCGGCCAATGAAGGATTTCATTGTTTTGAGAAATAAAGTTTAATTGTTTCATGTAATGATTGTAGCTGACTGATGTAATGATTATTGGTAATTGTAACTTGTAAATGAACCGACTTGACAATTTGTAAGATATAAATAAGAGGTCAAGTTGTGAATTCTAAAGTATGGACGAGTGTAATGAGCGAGTATGCAAGTGTGAAGAGGAAAGTGTGAGCGAATTTTGAAGAAGGATCAGATATCCTTGAGGAGCAGCAAAGTTGTATTCGATCAGAAGAGGATCTAATAAAGTAGAACAGAGATCTGTATCAGCAAATTCAGTTGCATCTCATTCAGGTCAATTCATTGTTACTTTTTCACCATTGTAGTAGTGATTTCTAAATCTCTTAAATAGAGTTGGTCTCACAGCCATTTTGTAAATCCTCTAACAAGGTGGACAGTTTTATTGAATTGTTCTAAAGACCTCTAGCAAGGCCACTCCTAGCAGGGTGATTAAATCCTTTAACAAGGTCACACCTAACAGTGTGTTTTGTAACCTTTAACAGGGTTGGCTCCTAATAGGGCTCACTTTAGAAGAGTGAAAATTGGTAGCTAGTTACTTAGTGGTTTTTCCCATATTGGGTTTCCACGTTAAATCTGGTGTCTCTTGTGTTCATGTGATTTGTTTATACGCATGCATGTTAATCATAGTGAATATTTAAGTTCTGTTAAAGATAACATACATTGCATTTACCGAGTTACAACATTTTTCACACCTAACAGTGTGTTTTGTAACCTTTAACAGGGTTGGCTCCTAACAGGGCTCACTTCAGAAGAGTGAAAATTGGTAGCTAGTTACTTAGTGGTTTTTTCTCATATTGGGTTTCCACGTTAAATCTGGTGTCTCTTGTGTTCATGTGATTTGTTTATGCGTGCATGTTAATCACTGTGAATGTTTAAGTTCTGTTAAAGATAACGTACACTGCATTTACCGAGTTACAACATTTTTTTGTATAGCTACCGAGTGACAACAGTAACTAGTTTTATAAGACATCTAAGGGATCTGTGGATTTGTTTTTGTGGTAACTGATTCACCGCCCCCGGCCCCCCCCCCCCCCCCCCCTCAGTTACTCCATCTATATTTCCAATAGGCCTTGCATTGGATGAGACCTAAAAGAGCCTAGAGTAGATGAATAATATAAGGGACATCGTACATGATACAAATACCTATCAGAGTTAGGAGTACATAGATCTTTTCACCCATGTCCACTTATGGTTCATTGCAGCTTTATTCTAATCTTGTTTATGTTTTAGTTTTGATCTTGTTTTTTTAGTCCAAAACTAAAAGACATTCTAAAGAGGCATGACTTTTTCAAATTACTACTATAGAGGTTGATATGTAATGTTTGATGATAAAAAATACATAGATACATGACAAAAGACTTTCTCTGCAATTGTGGCATATAAATCTTTTCTTTGAGCTCTGTTCTTTACAGTTTTCAGTTCAAGTAATTGGATGCTATTTGAGTTCTTATTTGAGAAGCTATCTTTGTTAGAGTGATTCATTATCAAGAATATTTTGAATTGGTCAAAGGAATTAGTTTTTTTATATGGCTTGTCTCATTGGTCTTCTTAAGTAGGAGTTAAATTCAAGTGGATGAGTTATAATAGTAGAAATAATTTGATCTTGTATAAAGAAGTAGGTAGTTGATAGATCTATGCAAGTTATAGATTAAACAATTGTCCTATAAAGTGACACATTAGCATCTCAGAAGAAAGTGACTCTGTTACCCAAAGGAAGAGAAGGCAATATGCAAACTTTATTAAACAAAAAATTAGGAGTGAGGATAGAAGTAGAGGTAGAAGAATTAGATAAACGTAAAAGAACTAAAAGTAGGAGATAAAGAAATCAGAAGTAAAGATGGGAGTAGAAGATTAATAATATGCCAAATTAATCAGCTAGAAGTAGAATTTACTTCATTGAACAATGAAGTCATAAATCTTTTATAAAAGATCATCAAGCTTAGAGATATAGTTGGTGATCAGGTATAACTGCCTTGGTCTAGCAGAACCAAAAATGCAGGGGAATTTGATCATCCCTTTTGTTGGCCAAGTTGATTGTGAAGCCCTGTAATGTCCCTACTTGCAAGGGCTTATGTCTTGTTTTTTTCCAAGTAATCAATTCAAAGATTATTATTGTATTATTTAATCAAAAATGATTCTTTATATATGTATATATTCCTAGCCAATCTATTACATTGTATGTATAGGCTAGGTCATCCGCGGATTGGACAAGGAGACTGCATTAAAGGCTTGACAAGAGCTTGGTCCCCGCCTTTCAAATGAGTGCTTTCCATCCCTCAGCATGCCTAGATGCTATACCATAGCTCAATCCTCAAACATTGTGGTGGGGTCTCATAGCTTGATAAACCTAAGCCCAAGAGATGGTATTTTCCTTCTCTTGTCTTAGAACCCAGCTCTACCCTCTTATCCACCTAATTCATACTGATTAATATAATTCTTGGGATTGTTTCAAGTCATTATCATTTCTTAAGCAATTACATCGATTAGATGTTTATTTCTTTTATTTAATTATGTCAAAGAAAAGAAAATGTTCATTCTTATTACCTTGGTATTTCTATATAACTATGTTACCTCATTATTATCATAATTAATATTAAACAACATTTAAAATGATAAATATTTACCTTATTACCATTTTTTTGTGGGTATTGGATGACGTGGTTCTCGGTTGACGTGGAGACGTGTGGATCAACTCCCTCCACGCTGTCTTGTCCTTTGGCGAATTAGAGGTTACTACTAGCGGTGTTGACTTGCTCCTTTCTTCAACTTTTTCAATCCCTGTGTTTTCTTTTCTTGGTCCATGTGGCTCTATCCTTAGTTAGGCCTTCAATGAATTATTCCTTCTAGATTATCTCAACTCTATATTTTCTTTCCAAAATTCTTCATTTTCTAATTATAAGGAAAGGACAAAATATAGTATTTTGTTTCTCTTTTTCCAAGAGTCAACCTTTCATAATACAAATTCCTTGGAAAGTCACAACACTTCATAATTATAATCCTTTCGAAAAGTCATGACACTTCATAATTAAATTCCTTTGGAAAAGTTCAAATACTTTATAATCAAAATATTTCTGAAGAGTCACAATTATTCATAATTATGACCCTTTCAATACCATTGATACCTCTTTAGAAAGTCACTTTCTTATTTTCTTCATATTACTTTCCTCTTCCATTTTTTCTCTTTAAACTCCTCTCTTCTTTTTCTTTTTTCTACTCTATAAAATAAAATCTCTTCCTTTTTATATCTAAATTTTAAGGAGTCATGTCTATTTGTTAAACATCTCTTGACTTTTTATTAGATTTAGTTAATTTATATTATTCTATGTTATATTATTTATTTACTTATTTGTGTTTATTTTATTTATTATTAATTCTATTTAGAAAGTTAACATACTTTCTACAATATTGTCTCTTGTATTTAATTTTGTTTATTTCTTTACTCATTGAAATTTTATTATTTTTTTAATTATTTAAAATATCATACTAAATATTATTAATAATAATATAGATTAAATAATTATTATTTTCTTGTTTCATATTTTAGTATTAGTCTTAATATAACTTTATTATTTATTGAATAACATTGTATTATCTAGTAATTATTAAAATTCTATCTTAAAATGGGGATATGACAAGCCCAATCATAGACCTTGGCATAGTTTTATGGTTTGGCAATCCATTGAATTGGGAACCAACACCACTAGAGTGCCAGCACAACACAATCCCCTCATGGACATGTGGCCTCCTGATGGTGGGTGGGTCCCAGCCCTGGGTACTTGCCCAACAGGAATCTACACCACTGCAACACTTGAATATCACAAGGCAATTACTACACCAAAATCCCTTGATGATGAATGCCGTCCACAACACTCGCATCTCATTGGTGCTTTCATCTTTGCTCTTGCCTTTTTAAGTAGAATTTATGTTCATTGATCTATATCTCATTAATATATCATTCCGTGGTGATTTATTATTTCTCTCTGTTATGGAAGTAATAGCTATCATGATCTTGACTCAAGAGCTTTACTTTATTGGCATATATGGAGTTGTTTTCTCTCTTGCAATACCTCTATATCTACAAAACTTATTGAAATGTTAGAATGATAATCCCTTTCATTATGTAATATTAATGCTTTTATTGTCTGATCCATCTAATTTTCAACAACAATTTTATAATCTTTGAATTTACTAAAAACTTCAAATTTATGCCTTTGAAAATGAATGCAAGTATATCATGAGTAGCCATTGATATAGAAAATTTAGGAGCAAGGGTTTTCAATCAAAACAACATCCACAGGGCCAAAAACATCATAATGACTAATCTGTAATAATCTCTCTGCTGTAGTGCTATCAAAGTTAACTTTTACTCTACTCCCATTATCAAACACACAATGTTCTCAAATGTCAAAATCCATAGAATAAGCATTGAAACTACCCACCTTATTTTTATTAGTGATGGTCTGTGTTAATGTTTTGTAGTCTCTGTCAGATAAAACTCATTGGTAATATATATATAAAATCACTTTCTTAATCATAATAAACAAATGTTATTCATAACTAATGAGAGTTAAAGGGACATGTCATCTTATTAAGATAATATCTTATACTTTCTATAATAGTCAACTACTTGTCTGTAGTCTGTCTTTCAGTCTAGATAGGAATGTTTCCTATCTTGTCTCTTTTTTCTTCAGTCCAGATAGGAATGTTTCTTATCCTGTCTCTAGTTTTGTTTCTAATTCCGTCTTCAGTCTACGTTGTTTCTAAAAGAAACAACGTCCTTGTAATTCTTTATAAGGAACACATTTGTTCCTCTGTTAATCAATGAATCATCCGGAAATCCGTTAATCTGCCAACTCTTCTTGAATCTTGTAACATGGTATCAGAGCCATGATAAGCAATTTTTCGAAAAAATTATAATTTCTTTTGAAATTATCTGCTCACAACTGCCTCCTGGTCTGCAAAATCCGTGCCTGTATCCTTGGGAAAGCTCGCAATTTTTTTTCTGCAACTTGCGTCCATATATTTTCAAGCTCATTTGACAGCAAAATCGCGATTGTAGGGTCAAGGATAAGTTCGTTTTGTCTGCATTCTTCATCATTTGCGCTCTCCTTGGAAAAAAATTGCCATTTTTATCAAGAAATCTGAAGTTTTTTCAAGCTTTTTTCAGCCTGGGCCTTTTTTTTCGAAACTCTAATTTTTGGGGTCGAAAAAATATTTTGTTTGCAAATTTTTGGTGGGTTTTTCGAGAGCTCAACTGGGTTGTCGTCCGTTTTTCCTGGGTGCCTCGATTTTTGTGCCTCGATTTTCGAGCCAGAGGATCCAAAAAACGACAGCAGATTCCTTTTGGGTTTTTCGAGCTCTCTTCTGGGTCATTCTTTGATTCTTCTAGGTCTTTCGTATTTTTGCCTCGAAGAACGTGCCTTTACAGATTTTCACAGTTTTTCATTGAAAAATGTGCCATGGCATCTCTGACAAATATTCTGCTCGAGAATAATTCCAAATTCAATGGTCGCAATTATGGAACCTGGAAGCAGCGCATCATCACAATCTTCGAATATCGAACCACCGATCAACTTGTTCTGGGTGTTACGCAGCGTCCGACTTCTCCAGGTCCTGATCAAGGCGAAGCTGCATTTTTTGCCTTCTGAATTTGTTTCTGTTTTTTTTGGGTTTGTTGATTTTCTCCTCAAAAATCATTTCAAGTTGTCTGTAATATGCAAGGTTGCGTGAGATTCTGGGTTTGTTGATTTTCTCCTCAAAAATCATTTCAAGTTGTCTGTAATATGCAAGGTTGCGTGAGATTCTGGGTTTGTTGATTTTCTCCTCAAAAATCATTTCAAGTTGTCTATAATACGCAAGGTTGCGTGAGATTCTGGGTTTTACCGTTTTTTCCACAAAAACGAAGTTTTGTAAATGCAACTTATTTTGAGTCATAGCACTCTTCTGGCAAAGCTTCTTGGTTTCAGCATTTTGTAGATCCAGGGAGGGTCTCAATTATCATAGAATGTTCCGACATCCGTACGTTGACCATTAAGGGAGGGTATTAAGATAATATCTTATACTTTCTATAATAGTCAACTACTTTCTATGGAGACATGCCTGTTAAATGACATATACATATGCATTGAGAATGTTATTTGGAAGACATAGAAATTACAAACAGTGTTAGTACATTTACATCCTCCAAGAAAATCAACATGGTATCAAAGTAGGCTTTCTCTAGGCCTATGAATTTTTTGAAATACTTTGAAATCTACAATATCACAAAGGCTCTGAATAATGCGCTGTCATTGTTAGAGCAAGGAAATATTGATGAGCCAAATATATTTGAGATACTCTCTTTCTATGTTACATATATTAAGTTATCAAAATTACTAATTGAATTCTTTATGCACAACATTTTTTAATTTTCAAAGGCAATTTGCAGACATCTACAGAGGTTATGGTTGCATATAGACTGACGTCACAGTTAAGGAGATCTCATAGTGATCAGATCCAACTTGGGGTCTAAATCATGTCTAATGCTACATCACGATATCACTCAACATTTCCTAGCATCTGATTCACCCAACTGACGTCAGATCCACCACTCACTGGAGAGAAGACATCCACGGTGCCTACGTAGACGCGATGCATTGTGGAACTCTATGGTGAGCCTGCGATTTGCAAGAGCAATGTGGTTTGCTCAGCCATGTTGCATTTTCTAGTGAGCCCCTATGTGCACTCTAATCCGATTCAAGCATTGCAAATGATGACAGTAAGTTTATAGCATTGTAATAATTAATAAGAGTACTATAGAGCCAATGGAAGTCAACACCATTTGGGATGATCGCCAAGGATCGAACAAATCTGACAGTTTATAACGTGTCAGGCCTGTATTATATATCAAATGCCTTAGCCTATGATAAATGTGAGAGAAGAGGATTTTTGACATGGATAAGATAGTGAAAAAAATATGCCATGCAGTTATGGTGATAAAAAGTAATTTAAAAGAGAGGACGACTGTTGATTGGATCGACCCATTAATCAAAGGCAGTAGAAACTAAATGGGAAGGCATAATTGAATGTGGCATATGAATTATAATTAAAATACTTACATGTGAATTATAATTAAAATACTTACACCCCACGTGGATGCCATTGATGGGTAGGGACCATAGCATGTAATGGTGATGTCAGCACGCTAAGCTGTGAGGAATCTTGAAATTATAAAACATAAGGATATCACTTTTGAGATGAGCTTCTTGAAGTCTAATGGCGCCTAAATAACTTTGGTCGCATTCTCCGTAAAGAAGACTTTGTCTATATAAGAAAACGAGAACAAGTGTGTGGAAGATGCAGAATATAAGACTAATGAGATAAGTATTCTTTGACTATTATATCTTGAGAACTACCTTTGTTTGCTTCTTGTAGTTAATCTATCATTTGTATTTCTATGCTCACTATAAGAATAATTAGCCTTGATCTTTTCCTCTGGGAATGTTTTTACAGGAAAAGGAGATTTGATATCAGATTTAGAGGGAGTCTGATACTTCTCCAAAGGTAAATCTTTCAAGATCTTGATCTTATCAGAATAAGAGGGAGTTTTGACTTCATGTAAACTTTTGGTATCATGCATGTGACTGCATGATTTAATGGGCCTACCCCCATGTAAATCATGAGGAAGTTATGACTTCCAAACAATGTCAGTTGTATTTGCAGAAGTTATTGAAAGGCGACAATCTTACAAAAACTTAATTTTCTATTATGATGTCTTTGCAGATGTTTATATGGTGAGCATTATGAGAATGCATGTGCACATACCTTATAACATTTTTAAAATACATGGTGAATGTTATGCAAATTGATGTTTTAGAAGGCCATTACACAAATTACTTGGTGAATATCATGCGACTTGATGTTCTGGAAGGCCATTACTCACAACACTTTGTGAATGTCTTGCATCTCAACATTGTGGAAGGCAATTACTCAAAGAGTATTTGGTGAATATCATTGATATTTTGAGAAATCAATACTCATGATATCAGATGTGATATCAAACATTTTTGAGTAATTGATGAATATCATGTATCCTGGGAGACCAATACTCATGAGATCAAATGTGATATCAAGATTTTTTGAGTACTTGGTGAATATTGAATGTCGATATTTTGGGAGACCAATACTCGTGATATTAGACATGATACCAAACCTTATTTGAGTACTTGGTGAATATTGAATGTCAATATTCTGGAAGACCAATACTCATGATATTAAATGTGATCTCAAAATTGTGGATATCTTTTGATCAAATATATCCTTAAAATTTGTCATTCCTAATGTTACCAATGGTGTAATATATGTCTTGTGTTTATCCTCCCTAGCTAAGAGGGAGTGTTAATGTTTTGTAGCTTCTGTTGGATAAAACTCATTGGATATATATATATAAAAGAGTTATTATCGCTTTGTTAATCATAATAAACAAATGTTATTCATAACTAATGAGAGTTAAGAGACATGTCTCTATGGAGACATGCCTCTTAAATGACATATACATATGCATTGAGAATGTTATTTGGAAGACATAGAATTTACAAACAGTGTTAGTACATTTGCATCCTCCAATAAAATCAACATTCTGAAGTCTTTTTTCACTGATGTGACCTGTTTTGTGGTGCTACAACATTTATGAATCTATGTTTTTAGTTACATAGGTTGAGTTACAATAAGTAGATGTATCAAGTGTAAACAAAGTCCTATATCAAGATCACATAGCTTGTACTAGATTTCCTCTAGCCAACTTGCAACCACTGTTTTAAAAAAATGGCATATACCAACATGATTTATTTTTAGAAACTAAAATCAAATTTCATGCTAATCCTAGAATGTGCAACACGTCTATGGGAGCTTTTACAATATTGTCACTGAACACATTTCAACTTCCCTTTGCCAACTGATGTGAATTGTTGTCGCCATGGAACACCTCACTACTATCATATGGTTTTTATGAAGAAAACCGCTCATTGTGAAAAGCTATGTGAAAAGCTAGCTGAAATAAACAAAGCATCATTTTCCTCATGAGAGGATTTAGCACGAGAATGTTTAGAAAATTTATTGTCACTAAATTCATTTTTAACATGAACTGGTTTCCACATCTGTTTAACATTTAACTCTAGTTTTACTAGGGGTTTATAATTTTCTCTTGATGTAGACCTCTCTTTTTCCCTATCTTTCTTAGCATCATTTTCTGTCTACCTTGTAGGTTGAATGCATACTTGGAACTCTCATTCATCAAATGTTCCTTTATTTCCATACTAAGCAAAGTGGCAACATGGTAATCCATTTTGAGATCTATAGTAGAATCACTCGATGTTATGCTTAGAATATTCCAAGATCCAGTTAAAAATAAAAATAACAAAATACACTCATCTTTCTTATCTAACTTAACATTACTGCCAACTAGCCTGACTTAAAATTAGATCAAAAGCATTTAAATTCTCAACCTTGAAGTTAACCTTATTTTTAAGTATGATTTTATTTTTATATAAAATGTGTACAAGTGGACTCTTTGTTTTATAGATTTCACTACTCTTTCACAACTAAAAGTAGTAACTTTTAAATATTCACGAAAATGAATTATGCAAAGCCCAATTGAATGGATATCAATGTCTTTTTATCTTAGTTTCTCCAATCTGTATTTATAACATTTGACTTAGGCTCTTTTTGCATAGCTCTTCATTCATTTTTCTCTTTTGAAAGATAATTTAATTAAAATTTTTATAGCTCAAATCTAGAGCCATTGAACATAATCTCCAAGTATGATGTGCTTGCTATGGTTTGTCACAGCACACTCAAATTTGCAAGACTACTAAAACAATACTCACTACAACAATCAAAAACCTAAAACACTACAAGGACATTCGGAATCTAACTTCTAAAACAAAATGTTGATTAACAAGTTAAATGACACAGTGATAATATTGTCATAATAGAGAATTAATTTGATCAAGCATGCAACTTATCCAATGAAATGAATGAATAAATGAAGAGAACATCACAAATGCAAATCATAACATTAGATTTATGTGGAAAAAAGCCTTGCAGGAGAAAACTCCACCACTAAAGAGACCCAAGCTTGTATTATTCTCAAAAGAGTACACACCAACAGAATCACTTCCTTTAGAAAGTAAATCAACAACATAAGTGTACTTGCAAAAGAAATTTACAATCCACTACCATGCATCTAATATATACAAACAAGAAAACATCAAGTGATATCCAAAACTATGAGTTTAAACCACGAGCTATGTCAAAAATCTAACACCCATGGTCATGTTCAAGCCTATCTATATACTATATAACTTTTCTTACATCTCTTACACCTTCTTGCACATCATAGACATCATTATAAAGGTCAAATTAATCAAGATTTCAATACTAGGTGCTCCACGAGGGCATTCATGTTTATGTCATAACCACCAATCAGAAAGATGCTTTGAGCTGTTAACTTTTTTCTTTTTCTTAACTCTCGACTTTGACTTTTTCATTATAAGTTCTACAATATCTGCATAAATGATCTCAATGACGAGCATCTAGCTTATTATGAAATATATGCATCAATTTAATTTAAATATTAACATCCACAAGTTGCTAAGAATGTCCAATGGAATTTCAGAAATAATAGATAAGTAATAACATAATCTGAGGAAAACTCAATTAAAAAAATAAATATGTAAAACAGCAGTAGATGCAATTTCTGAAAGCCAAAAGCTATGCCAAGTACCTTCTTCCGACAATAGAATTCAAGTAGAAATTAGCAACCATGTCATATCATTTAAACTAGTTCTCTATGTTACAGTCATTGGTAATAGTATAAATGAAATGTTGCCACCATTACTAATGTTTACATATTCAATTTCTTCTTCTTATTTTTTAGGGCATAGGAAGAATCTAATTTTGCTTCTATAAAAGGAGAATTGTAGTGTGGAAATTCTTTTTCAGGAAAACTAAAATTGAATTGCTTTATCCCCTGTCGTCTGTGCTTGTTGCAAGCCCACACATGCTGCAGAAGTCCTCCATGTCAGATTCCTGTTAGTAACAAATTGCATCATGATTTATTGTGTATAAATAATTTTTAAATACAAATTTTGACCACAAGATTAATGTAGTTTGCATAGCATACATTCATTATAAGTAATTCTGCAAGGTCGCACAATGGGAATGGGCTCAATTTGTAGCTTCCATGATTGATGCATGCAACTGCTTGTGCACGGACCTGATTAACAAATAGCATTAAATTTGTGGCAACAATTTCTAGGAGATGAGATAATATGGACTTGAGAATCTGAGATACATGACTATTTTTTTATTTAATGCATGATTCACCTCATTAAAGTAGCATTCCATAAGACACGCTTCAAGATATGTTGCTTCCCTGGCAAGAGTAAAGAAACCCTTGAAATTTCCCATATGATAACACCTGCACAAATGCATTGAAGAACTGAGAATTCAATGAAGCTCAAGCTTGGTTAATGCATGAACTCTACACAATAGGAAATGGTGACATATCTAATGTTTTTAATAAAGTAGAATCCAGTTAGTTCTATTCATCAGTTAATACATTCCTTGCAAATTTCATCTCATTCGACTTCAGTAATGTTGGTCTAACAGTCTGAAACCACAAAGAAAGTGACTCCCCCTGCTATTCTAGTGAGTTAAGAAATTCATTATACTGGATACAATAAAAGCTTGCAGCTATTGCTGGCTATGCATGACAAGCATTTAAATTTTATTAAAAATCCAGTTAATAAAATTTTAGTTTTGACCACAGAATGGGAGCCGTACCAGTGGTAAACTGCATGATCAAATATTCAGAAGAACATAATAAGAACAGAATTCTGCTTGATATCTGGCTTCAGAAAAGCTCTTCATATTGGTATTGTAAAGATCAAGAAGAGATCTGAGACATTTGAACAGCTGTTCGAAGTTCAAGTGAAGCATAGATGTATCCTTGTTGCTGCTTAATTGATAAAGCTTGTGCTGTGACAGAATGTGAAATCTAACCTGCATTATAAAAGATTTAACGTGTCACTGTACTTTGGGCAGGAAACCTGACTGAAACTACCTATGAATATTTTTATTATTAGCCAACATACAGGTGAGTCGGTTCTTAATTTAATTGTTTAAACGAAGACATTGTCAAGAGAATAACGTAAAGGTATTCTTTGCAAATAACATTTAAATGTTTTTGGCAAAATACAATGCCTGCCTCCCAGCCTAGAAAATTATCACCACGAGGAACTGTCATACATACTAATTTGATGCACTTAATGATACCACTAGTTATCAGTTTCTCATCCAAGGCCAGGCATACATGGGAAGGGGTCTTCGTGGAAAATGAATGTTATAAATGCAAGTGTTTCAAACTCAGAATATTCATATATACTTTTCAATTTTTATTGTTTACTGTCTTCTACTCATGTTCCATATGGTTGTGGCTGTAGTTATCTGAGAGAAGCCATATACATGGCTCAGTGTTTGCACTGAAGATGCCTATATGCTAAAAAATGAGACCACATGTATATATCAGTGTGACACGCTACTGAAAATTCATAACTTTACTGTTCAACACCTTCTTAAACAATATCCGGAGTATCTTGGAATAAATAATATGTTGGCAATAGAAGTGTCTCAACATTTGCTGTTTCCTAACATGTAATGGAAAGAGTTTATGACAATATATAACAGATTATCATATATGATAAGTTATGACACCTTAAGAGTTGGGAATAGAAAAAAGCAATAACAGATAGGACACAGGCACGTTGATGACTATGCATGCAAAGGTGTTCAATGCATGCCAAGGAGGTTTGTTTCATGCATGCAGGTAATAGATTTCTGCCATGTGGCTTTCTCGGGCGTCCATTGTTCTAGCTTCTTGTGTGCATTATAAGTTCTGTAAATTAGAGGCTTGTGGAGTGATATGTAAGAAGTTGAATGCAGGAATACTTGTCAGAATTGCTCCAGAAATCCTGTTGTCGGTAAACTTCTGTAAGAGTTTGGCTTGAGAAGTGTATTGCAACTTCATTACTTACAAATACATTTGATTGTGCTTTTGGAGCAAAGTAATTCCTACTGTTTGTATACTCCTGTAAGAGCTTGGCTCTAGAATCATATTGCAACTTTATTCTTTACAAATAATACATTGAGTTGTGCTTTTGAAGTGTGGAGTTTTTCTTCCAGAAGGGCTTTCCTTATATAAGACTGTGCTATGCTTAAATTACTGATTCATTTAAGTTGTGCATCTTCTCACTGTAGCCATTTGAAGGTTTTGTAAAAATTTGAACTCTCCTCGTTAGATTGTGTAGGAAGCATTTTCACATATCTTGCTTCCCTTCATAATGTCCCCACCCCTTCATGTGCATGATTTCCATTTCACCCACTCCAGCATGTTTGGAGATCAGATATTCTTTATTGTCTACTACACATTAAATACAACTAATCAAGACTTAGGATTGCAAGGTGAGTGGCACCTCTTATCTTTAACATTATATTATATTTACTATGTATATTTACTTTTTAGTTTGACACTTTTGGGTCTTTCTAGGTGAGGGCTTCTTTAGATAATAGATTGTGAATCATTAAATGCCTATTTTTGCCAGCTGTCTATTTGAGCTCCATCTCTACTGCTGTTGGTCAACCAGCAATACTGGCTTAATTTCTCACATTTAATGCACAACCCGTTAGTTGCTCTCATTGCAAGCAAGTTAAAAAGATGGTCATATTGTTCCAGGTTCCTTACAGCATTCACGTGTCAATTTTTTGCATGTATCAAATGGGGCAGTAGCTATCTATTTATAAACTATTGCTGGGTAGGTAGCATCGTAGCATTTGATTCTATAAATATGACAAAGAAATGAAGAGAGACATGTTTACATTGTGATTTTAGTTTTGCAGGACTATTTCAATGTAAGAAATTCAAAGACCTAATATTATTGACTGAAATGCCATGTAACTCTCAATTTTGACCATTTCAATATAACTCCACTGTTCAGTGCCTTCTTCCACAATATCATAAGAATCCTGGAAAATAAATGATGGCCACACCTGTACACGGGCATCCCATTAGGCCACTCCAACATGTTTGGAGATCATTAATCATTTATCCTCTACATAATTAAATTTATTTAATCAGGACTTAGGTGAATGGGCACCCTTTATCCTAGCATCTACAGGTATTTTCTTATTATTCTAATTTCTAGATGTATTTGTTTCAGGGTTTCTAGTTTGTCCCCTTTGGCTCTTTGTTGCTGGGAAGTTAGACAGTGAATCCTTGAAATCCTGTTTTTGCCAATTGTCTATTTGAGTCCCATTTACTTGTCTTTCTGTCCAGTTCCAACAGCGTTTCTTTCATTAATACAGAACCCATTAGTTGCTCTGTTGAAAGCAAGTTAAAAAGATGGTTAAAAAGTTCCTTATAGAGTTCATGTCTCAATTTTGGCAATGCATCTAATGGAGCAGTAGCTTCTTCTCTATAAACTAATGCTGGATAGGTAGTATTTGATGGTATTGATTATGAAAGATTTTTTAAGTGACATGTTTACATTGTGACTATAGTTTTGCAGGACTATCTCTATGTCAGAAACTCAAACATCTGATATACGTCCTCTTCCAGTGCTATTGACTGCAATGGAATATTTGTTGGAGCTTGTCGACACCTCAGAACATGCATTTGCAGTTGTGCATGACTTCGTGTTTGATCGTACACGTGCTATCCGCCAGGAGCTAATGATGCAAAACATCACTAGTCATGAAGCAATCATTATGCTTGAACAAATGGTTTGTTGCTCTCCTACTTTTTTCTGTTTACCTTGCACATAAAAATATGATAATGCTGTAAGAATATAATTTGCATTTCCAAACTTTATATATGGCAATCCAGCATTTACCTGGTTTGGTAATCAATTTCTGCAACTTCAAGTATGCAACCGACTTAAAGAATACAACTGTAGATGGATTTTCATGCTCTACTGTACTCCCAAACTTAACCGTGAGGTGGAGACCTGCAGGTGCAAATTTTGAATGATATATTAAGCAAATGGAAACAGAGGCCCTTGACTTCAACGGGGGAAATCTTTTACACCAAATTGCTATCTGGCTTGCTTATGACACAAAAGCATCTGTCTGGGTGACATAATGATGAAATGATTTCGTAGCATTGTAAATATTTCTGATAAATATCTTGCCTGTGCATATGGGGTCTATGCAGAACTACCACAAGCCAATGACAAGTATTTGCCTTATTAATTTGTGAGGCTTACTGTATACAATTTATAGTTGATGCTGAATAAGGTGAATTCAATTATGGTTAGAGTTTTTGAGACAGAATATTAATTGGTGGGTCTGGGGCAAGATTAATTAATTTGTGGTCTGAAGTTGGAATGCCATACGCTGGCAGCAGTGGATCTTGCACGAAAAGAAGCTAAATAGAACTAAGCTTATCAGACAAGGGCCAGATCTAAATGAGTTATGAACTTATAAAGGATTGCAGCAGGCAGCTGCTGGTGCCTTTTGCGAATCTTAAGGATAGCACAAACAAGGTAATTTAATTGTAGACATTGCTAATCATAATACAAGCTTAGTGAATGAATGGGACTCAGAGCCCATCATTGGATTTCTGCAGATAAGATAACAAAGAGTGAGGATTTGACAATAGAATATCTCCTCAAGGGAGGTCCTAATCTATAAAAAAATGGTTTATTGCTTTTGGTCTATAACACCTAAATAGCTACTTAAGTGGATGACAAAATTGCCATTTTGGAGCTCTGTTTGAATTTGGATCTTATTGAAAATGGATCCATTCAAATCATGATTAATGACAGGAGAAAAATGCACTTAGAATTATTATTAATTGTGAAGTGGGTAATAGTATCCCTTTTTTACTAAAAGAAGGGTAAAAAAGTTAATCAATCAGAGAAAGAGGTACAATGCAAGCAGGGCCAGACGCCCAACAGAGAGGACATTAGACCACCCTATCAATTTCCGTTAAGTGATTCAACAAATGGAACATCTCCAGATCTCCACCATATTTCAAGCCTGTACATGATGAGAAGCCCATTTGGCCAAACAATCTGCAACTCCATTCCACTCTCTAGGAATGTGACTAAAGGTAACAGAACCAAGGAGCCACACAACAAAAGTATCTGTTTAAATACAACAGCCAAGTGCCAACTAACATTGTCCAGCCGCCTCTCATAACTAATGTGAGAACCCTAATAATCGGGGTAGAGAGGCAACAAGTTTATTTTCAGTTGCATGGCACACTGATATATACATGTGGTCTCATTTTTTTAGCATATAGGTATCTTCAGTGCAAACACTGAGCCATGTATATGGCTTCTCTCAGATAACTACAGCCACAACTATATGGAACATGAGTAGAAGACAGTAAACAATAAAAATTGAAAAGTATATATGAATATTCTGAGTTTGAAACACTTGCATTTATAACATTCATTTTCCACGAAGACCTCTTCCCATGTATGCCTGGCCTTGGATGAGAAACAGATAACTAGTGTTATCATCAAGTGCATCAAATTAGTATGCATGACAGTTCCTCGTGGTGATAATTTTCTAAGCTGGGAGGCAGGCATTTTGTTTTGCCAACAACATTTAATTGTTATTTGCGAAGAATCCCTTTATGTTATTCTCTTGACGATGTCTTCGTTTAAACAATAAAATTAAGAACCAACTCACCTATATGTTAGCTAAAAATAAATATATTCATAGGTAGCTTCAGTTAGGTTTCCTGCCCAAAGTACAGTGACACGTTAAATCTTTTATAATGCAGGTTAGATTTCACATTCTGTCACAGCACAAGCTTTATCAATTAAGCAGCGACAAGTATACATCTATGCTTCACTTGAACTTCGAACAGCTGTCCAAATGTCTCAGATCTCTTCTTGATCTTTACAATACCAATATGAACCGCTTTTCTGAAGCCAGATGTCAAGCAGAATTCTGTTCTTATTATGTTCTTGTGAATATGAGATCGTGCAGTTTACCACAGGTACGGTTCCCATTCTGTGTTCAAAACTAAATTTTTATTAACTGGATTTTTAATAAAATTTAAATGCTTGTCATGCATAGCCAGCAATAGCTGCAAGCTTTTATTGTAGCCAGTATAATGAGTTTCTTAACTCCCTAGAATAGCAGGGGGAGTCACTTTCTTTGTGGTTTCAGACTGTTAGACCAACATTACTGAAGTCGAAAGAGATGAAATTTGCAAGGAATGTATTAAGGTAACTGATGAATAGAACTAACTGGATTCTACTTTATTAAAAACATTAGATATGTCACCATTTCCTATTGTGTAGAGTTCATGCATTAACTGAGCTTGAGCTTCATTGAATTTTCAGTTCTTCAATGCATTTGTGCAGGTGTTATCGTATGGGAAATTTCAAGGGTTTCTTTACTCTTGCCAGGGAAGCAACATATCTTGAAGCGTGCCTTATGGAATGCTGCTTTAATGAGGTGAATCATACATTAAATTAAAAAATAGTCATGCATCTCAGATTCTCAAGTCCATATTATCTCATCTCCTAGAAATTGTTGCCACAAATTTAATGCTATTTGTTAATCAGGTCCGTGCACAAGCAGTTGCATGCATCAATCATGGAAGCTACAAATTGAGCCCATTCCCATTGTGCGACCTTGCAGAATTACTTATAATGAATGTATGCTATGCAAACTACATTAATCTTGTGGTCAAAATTTGTATTTAAAAATTATTTATACACAATGAATCATGATACATTTTGTTAGTGACAGGAATCTGACATGGAGGACTTCTGCAGCGTGTGCGGGCTTGCAACAAGCATAGACAACAGGGGATTTAAGTCTCTCAATGTAAAGCAATTCAATTTTAGTTTTCCCGAAAAAGGATTTCCACACTACAATTCTCCTTTTATAGAAGCAAAATTAGATTCTTCCTATGGCCTAAAAATTAGGAAGAAGAAATTGAATATGTAAACATTAGTAATGGTGGCAACATTTCATTTATACTATTAATAATGATTGTAACATAGAGAACTAGTTTAAATGATATGACATGGTTGCTAATTTCTACTTGAATTCTATTGTCAGAATAAGGTACTTGGCATAGCTTTTGGCTTTCAGAAATTGCATCTACTGCTGTTTTACATATTTATTTCTTTAATTGAGTTTTCCTCAGATTATGTTATTACTTATCTATTATTTCTGAAATCCCATTGGACATTCTTAGCAACTTGTGGATTTTAATATTTAAATTAAATTGATGCACGTATTTCATAATAAGCCAGATGCTTGTCATTGAGATCATTTATGCAGATATTGTAGATACAGTGTTACACAGGGACTCACACCCCCCTCCCAAACCCTGGAGTACCTGTCCCCGAGACATCCCTGCACCAAGTACTCGTGTACCCAGGTACCCCCACCTCCACCATTCCACAACTATGCTGCCGCTGGAATGGGGACTTGGATTTCTATTTGAATTTTGATTTTTGAATGTTACTATTGGTTATGTAATATGTTACTATGTTGAATGTTCAGTGGTTCTAGTTCATGTTGCGATTTTGCTATGTTCAAGTAACTTAATTTGGTATGTTCTACTAAAACATCATTTCATAACAAGCATTTCAAGTGCTATATGTATACTATACAACACCCCTCCTTGCCCCTTCCTCCCCTTACCACCGTCCCCTGGCCGTCCCCCCGCCATCCCAAAATTGAGGCCCATTTTCCCCCTGTCCAGGAAACTCGTCCCGATGTGCCCCAATACTGGTGTTACATTGTGTAGATATATTTTGCCATGGGCCCAAAATAATGGATGGTTGGTCTATTGGAGCTGGATAACACCATGGATTTTCTGTCTATTTTTTTAGTGTAATTTTGAAATAAATCTAATCATTGAAAAATTAGATGTAATAACGTCCTCTTGAGTTGACCTTGACTTTCCATTTAGTAGAATTAATATTTATTAGTAAAATTATATTTTGTTCTGTTGGTTCCATCCTGCCCTCTCAAGGCTGATCTGTTGGAATATAATTGGCTTCCTTATTTAACTTGACGGCAGAGGATAAAAATATGTGTTTTTGGAATGATCTCTGCTCTACCTTAGCCCACGATCAGACTTCTGGAACAACAATCTCAGCAAGTCAGTGAGGTTAGGACAAAACCCTTCCCTTTGTTTGCAATTTGCAACACTGAAATTAACATCTACACTATTCTCGCAGAGAGCCAGAAGATATAACAATTAGCACGGATTGCCATTACATTGGTGCCAATATTATGCAACTGCTTCTTAAGAACTGTTCCTTGGTAGTTTACATAGGAGCTAAATTAGGGGCTAATTATTTCAGTTTTGAACTGCTGTTTGTCTCTTATAGCTGTTGTTGAGGAGTCTATCTAGGAATTTAATTGGGAAATAATTCTCTGTTTGATCTGCTGTTTCTTAGACTGTGTAGTCTCCATTAGAGGTAATTTAAGAGAGTAGATTCTGTTAGAGAATTAATTGTAGGGCACTGTTCTTAAATAAGAAGGCATCTGAAATTGTAGAAGGGGGTTTTTCTCTTTAGGAGATGTAATTTCCTTTTATGGAATAATGGATACAATTAGAAGAGTCTTTGGATTATAAAGTCTAATTTTTTCTGTTTTGCTTGCTTTTGTGCTATTGCTCCTCGCTTATATAGAGGACGTGTTTACTAAGCTGCATGACTTGAGGATTGTTTGCATCAGTTTGGTATATGATGAAGGGTACTCCTCCTATTAACACAAATGAACACAACAAAATAGAGAAATAAATAGCAAATTGCAAGAACAAAAACATTTTCTTTCTATTATCTTCAATGAAAAGACATTACGATATTCACAAATATAAAATGTGGGCATTTTCATTACAAACATTTGCAGGCCAGAGCCACAACATGCAACATCAGAACTACCCTAGATATCCCTATGGGTGACCTTTATATAAGGGGATCTTTACCACCCTAGAAGTTTCTAGAGTTTTTAAGCCTCAATTTTGAGGCTGACTATCCTTAAATTATTGTTTTCCTTTACATTAGAATATGCTGAAGATATGCCCAAACAAATTTCGGAGGTCAAATCAAGAGTATTTGAAGGAATTTTATTTTTTCATTCAAGATAGAGCAACTTTTGACTCGATGACCCAATTGGCTATTGTCACCTCTTTTAAGAAACCTTTCAAAGTGCTCTACAATGTTTATTTAGTGATTAACTAGTCGATCATGGCTTGACTCACTTGCAGAGCCTCTAAAGATTTCAAAACCAAGTTCAATTTTTTTTGTATCCCCTAGCAAATGTGAAAATTTCAATATCTTTAAAACTAAACTTGTTTTTGCAATGAAACTTTACTGACAAATTTATATCATGGTTGAAAATCTGACGATAATATTTGCTAGAGCGTTATATATCATGAGTCAAACTTAACAAAGATATGATCATTGTTAGTATTGCCAATGATTTTTTTTTTCATTTTAGCGCCCTAACATTATCTAGAAAGATCACAAAAATAACATGATATATTGGAGTTTAAATCAGCGATGAAGCCAACAGAGGCAGGACAAATCGTTTTAGGGTTTTCGTGGTTAATGACAAAAGTCACATTTTTTCATGCCCATTTTTTTGTGTCATTTTACGGAGATGAAACAACCATAAGCCACAACTTATCAAAGTAAAACTTTAGGAGAACAATTAAACTCAGAAAAGAAATTTGCATTGATGTATGTGGTTGACATAAAATAGCAAAAAAGACATCAAATGTAATTCATAAGACATTTCCACCCTTATAAAAGCAAACTAAAATAAAATGTATAAATATCCATAAGTGATCATTTTGATTAGAAGTTACATCAAGGAAAATTGGAAGGGGATAAAGCAGTTAGAACTTATTTTAACTCTAGCGAATCAAACTTAAAACTAATAGCTATGTATTTAACTGAAAACTTTGATTAATATATGGTGGTTGTTTCAAATTAGTAAATGTTCTACAATTTGGTGTATTTGCATGTTTTTAAGAATATTTTGACATATCATCTATTTTCAAATGTTTGATAAAAGTGTTAATTTATTGCCAATTTTTTCGTTGAGTTTTTTCAAAAAAAATGGGCAAGCCTAGATATTGATATAATCAAAGTGAGCCTCAAGGGAATAAATTAGAACATTCGGTGCTCAAATGAACAACTTACAATAGTAAATTATTTTGAATTAGTAACTTTGCACAAAGATTGCCCTTACACCTTGGATACTAGTAGATAGTAGTTTTCCACAATCCATTGAGATTGTTTGTTGTATTTTCTGGATAGTTTGTGTTCCAATTGATGCAAAAATTGGAACACAATCTACCCAAAAAATACAACAAACAATCTTGGATACTCTTGCATTAGTACCAAAGGAAACTATATTGGCGTAAAGGGATATCTGTATCACCAAGGAAGGAGAGGCAGGCGAAATGCTAGAATTCAGAGCAATATTAATGTTTGGCTTAGAATAATAGAAGCCATTGAGAACAACTTGCATTTGGAGGATTCTTAAGAAGAACTAGAGCATTCAAAAAATGTAGCTAGGGCAACTAACCCCATGGATAGGCTTATTGAAGCCATAGCTAAACAAGGTTCTAAGGTGAAAGATGATATTCCAGAATTTAAAGGTGAGCTCAATCTGGATTTGTTCTAAGATTAGATCCAAGAGTTCGAGTCTTATTTTGAGATGGAAAATATTGAGGAAGATAAGTATAAAATAGTGAGAATTATAGCATCCAAATTGAAGTCTCATATGTTGCTTTGTTAGGAGACTATGTGGAGTTCCAAAAGAAGACAAGAGGACAAAATTAGGTTATGGCCCAAGATATTGAAACACCTAAAAGCTATGTTATTGCCTTTTGAGTATGAATAAAAGTTGTTCAGAGCTTTTTAGAATCTAAGGCAAAGAGATCAATCTGTTCAAGCCTATACTAAACAATTTATGATTCTTAAAATTAGGACTAATATCCAAGAGGATGAAGAACAAGCTACAGGTAGATATTTTTATGGACCAAGGTTTCAACTACAAGATGAGCTAACCTTAGTCAAGTTACCTAATGTGGATCATATGGATATGCCTTAAAGGAAGAGGAGAAAGATGAATCTCCAAAAGAGCATGTTGGCTAGTAAAAGGAGTGAGAATAATCCAGATCAAGGAAAGTGGAAATCTAAATATTCTCTAGGAGAGGAGCTCGAGGAAAGTTTTAAGCCTAACTTCTTTGGAAAAGAAGGTTTTAGGGGAGTAGGACAAGGAAAACCATTTTTTGGAATTAGAAACCAATAGGATGCTTCATATGCAATTGGTGCAGGAGCACCTAAAGAGCAAGAACATGAGAATATTAAGATTCCTTATTTGAGATATTTAAATCCATTCGAGTCATTTATTTTGTATTTGGGTCAAGATGTAAAGGCTATGAAGCCATCTTGTCATAAGTTGTAAAAGTTGTCAATTTGCCCTAGTTGCCCTAGTAAGGTCATGAATTGGTCAAGAGGTCAAAATTTATTTGTAAACCCAAGGAAGGGTAAAAGTATTGTAAATGGTGATTAATATTCTATAATGACATGTTTGTAAGGTTGGAACAAAGTTGTGAGGTCAAAATTTCTAAAATGTAAAAGTTGCTTAAATGTTGCAACTTTAAAACTCTGCAAAAAGTACAAAAAAAGGGGTTAAAGAATGTAACAAGTGTGTTTAAAAGTTGGTTGGGAAGTTCTCAACTATCAAAAATCCTATAAAAGCATTGTAATGGTCATTCCAAATCAATTAATGAGAATAAAGAGAAGAAATAATCATTTTGGAGAATTTTTTGGTGTTTTCAACTATTGCTATTTTTATTGTTTTTTTTGAATTCACATTGGTTCCAAGTCTTGTATGGCCATGTATAGCCTAGAAACCCCGTATAATATGTATATTTGGATAGTGGTATGAATTATATTTCTTCTCTCTTTGGTTTGAAGTAATTTCATTCGGTTTTGAGGAAGTTATGATCATTTTGGTGAAAGTTACTATTTTTAGATTTGAGAACTCTTGTAAATAGTCATGTTGCAACATTTGGTATGGACACATATGGATGGTTTAGGAAGTCTAAATGCATTCATTGGAAAGATATGTGCATTACCTTCCATTTTCTTTTTGTTTGAGACATTCGTATGCAGATTTGTGAAAGTTATGAAGATTTGAGTGAAAACTAGTTTTTAAATACCTTCAAAGGTGTTACGGGAAAAGATATGTGTTTATACAATGATTTATGTATTGAAAATTTTTTTGGCTTATAGATTTGGAAACTAGACTCACAAATGGATAATCTGAAATTGGTTTGGGGTTATTTGAATCTGTTTTGTGAACTATATTTGATGCCCTAGGAAGGGTTACATGTTTTACTTTTGGTTTATGACAGAGAAAATGAGTCTTGGTGCAGACAACATAATTTGTAATTGGTACATTATATTGTACTCAGACTTGGATATGTTTTAATAGGTCTAATTTGTAACAATTCCACCAAAGGGATTTTCATGAAGATGTTTAGAACCGAAGTTATGAACAATGGAATCAGATATATAAATCAAGATATGTAAATGGAGAAGGGTTGATGTTTTTGTATTAAAACATGTTGTGTTTTACCTCACAAGATGCCTCTATATAATGAAATTATTTCATAGATTTTGAAGGGATCAACATGTATCCCACTAATTGTTTGATTTTTTTAAGATGCTCTGCATCAGTAATGAAGCTGAAAAAGCTCAACATTGCCAACTCAATCATAGGGCTACAAGTCGAGCTATGTTGACCATAAAAGAGATTCAAGCAGTGAAATTAGAAATAGAAATTGGGGAGAACTTAATGATTTACAAGACCATGCTAGAAACAACAATATGTAGTTGAAGATCGATAGGGATAACTTTAGTGGTCGATATTCACCAATTGAGGAATGTCTCACATAAACAACCTAGGATTTGACAAATAAAATATGTATATCAGGTTAGTCTATCACCTGAACTTTATAAATAATGGTTTGGATGCTTGTAACTACTTCTCATCAGCTAATGTAATTCTCTCATTTTCTTTCACAATATCACCAACTGAATCTAATTGTTGGACATGGTAAATTGGAAAAAAATCGTCTACAATTTCCAAAGGTTGCCTTAATCGATGACCTATATTCATCAATGGTCTTGTAAATATATATTTAGAGGAGGCCCTAAATTCGCGTTCTCGTGACATTTTGCTAACACTATTTTTGCCAATTCTATTAATCATAACAAATTATTGGACGACCATAATCATCTCAGAAATTGCATAAGACATGTTATCATTATGCAGGCTTTGCCAAATATTTGTATAAGTTCCCGTTGAATTCGCCAAAAAGAATTGGTATAAATACATTCATAAATCAATGTTATTTGACACAATTTGGTTTGGTTGGTTCTGATATCTCAATTATGATCAATAGAAATGTTTCAAACTGTTGAGTGCATTGGCAACTGTAATTGAGTCATGTAGGTCATGTCATGACTTGTTGGGTCCGATGGTCATAACCCACTCATATTGCAAAAAAAGATTTATTTATCTTATAGCTACAATAGTTTATAGTATTATACTTACTCATATATGCTAGAGGAAGAAGCTTGAATACTCATTATGAGCCCCCAAATTTAATCGTATATGATTAATGCAGTAAATTTGCATCAATCACTAAGTTATGACTAGAGTAATAAGTAGGACACAACCTAGAAAACAATGCATTACAAGTTCAATTGGCTATAATACAATAGATATTATCTTAGTTTTAATTTGTATGCTGATTTCAATAATATGTTGACATAATTTTCTACTCTTAAGAAGGGATCTTGTATTTTTAAAAGTCATATATAGACAAGGAATATATATATATATATATATGGCATGTAATAAAAAGTAACTAGTACATGTCATAAATTCATTTTCTTTTCTTTGCCTCTAGTTATGTGATGGATGCATGTTTATGTATGTGATAAAATCAACTTCTATTTGATGATGTTATAGTGCCTTTAAGCGTTATTCAATTGGGTGAATGAAACGAGTTTTAAATCATGAAAAATATCTTTTTTTTTTCATTTTTTCTTGTCATACTAGAGTTGTTTTTTAGTAATCAATGAGTCACGTGTCGAGTCAACCTTGCCGAGTCATAGGCGAGTTCGAGTCATAGAACTCTTATTGAAATCAAAAGTCCACTTCTCCTTTGTCTTGTGAGTTTTCATTGTAATCACAATATGCATAAAGTGGTGTATCGTCTTTAAATGAATGCACTTTCCTTTTAAGGCCTTTTAGCACCTATTCCATAATGACTTCCTGGACCATGGATGGACTTGTGCACATTGCTCCCTTTTCCCTATTTCCTTCCACCTTCCTGAGATCTTCTCCCTCCACTTGAGCTTTTTGAGGTTCCTTTGTCCCCTTCTCTAGGATCAAGTTGATCTAGACTAGTCAAAATTTTCTAGGTCAACCTTGACCCTAGGGCTTGTAGGGCCTGGAGCCTTGTTGGTAAACAGATCTATCTTCACACAATAAATCATCAGAATAACCCTTTTTTGCCCAAAAGCAAAGACACAAAAAGATACCAACAATTGGGTTGCTTTACCATTGAATTGTGCAAGTGCCCTCTGAATTTTATAGGGTACATCACCCCGATTGGATATATAATGAATAAGATTTAAGAAACACTTTTAACCTGAAGCAAAGGCTACCCGCACTATTCTTGGATAGGGGGCGAATAATCATTACTTACTTCACATATACACCTCACAGCCAAGGTAAAGACATACAATCCTTTGCTCTATTATGAGTTAAGAGCATAAAAGAGACCACAAATACATAATAACAATACACTTGAGGCTCCTGAACAAAATTGACGCACAAGGAAACAAAGATCTTGAAATACTCTATGATTCACACCGTAATCAAATAAAGAACATAACACATAGTCTCAATATTCTTCAAGATATCATTTCATTTTAAAAAAATCATATCTCAGAAAATCATGTAAAGCTTCATTAATCAGAAAAGTACAAGTAACAAAGACTACTATTTATCTTTCTATTTCTTTCCCCTCTCAACATAAGATAAGAAAACAGAAAGAAAGACCTACCTGTCATACAACAATCCTATTTGCAGAAAAGCGGAACCTCCTCTTTGCCTTCTATTGGCCTCTTTATCCTCTTCAAGAATCGGTTTCCGGAAGTTTCATTCAACTGAATCTCGGGAACGGTCTTCAAATGACATCTTTTGGTAAATATAATGTTTGATTCCCTTAAATTGATATGAAAAATCAACAATTAAATTTTATTGACTTGGCCAATGTAACCATGTCTTGAAAAATGCTTGTCCTTCTAAAACTTTATTGTCGTGAAATGACAGAGAACTTAAATGGTGCCTATTTGCCTGAAGAATGATCTTTGTCCACTGTGTTACCTCGCACCGAAAATTACACAAGTGAGCGAGTAGCCTCCTCTGCATTCGTGAAAACATGATTTAATCTTTTGTTCCACTCGATGTCCAAGGAACTTCACCTCTATCATCAAACCTCTGCACCTTGAGCTTTTACTTTAAACCGATGGATTTGTCCTTATACTTCATGCCTGACAACCCACCATTTGTATGTGTCTATCCACCAACCATGCCCATATTGACATTTAGCTAACCGGTTTGCATGTTTTCCTGATATCTCCGCAGTGATCACAGAGCTTTGCACTATGTAATGCCGGTTCCCTTAATGTTGGCCATACCCGAATTGTCTCTTATTATTCTCCTTAACATCATATACGGGCTCTCCATTGCATCTCTTCATTGACGCTGATAAATAAGGGATGCTCTTGCTTCGTTAGTACTTTCACGGAATGGTACCTCTTTGAGAAGTCCATGCTAATGCTTATCCATCAAAATCTATACACCACCACTTGAATTCTTGCGCTCGGGTCCTTTTGCTGATTATTATTTTTCTGTGTGGTCGTCTCATATTCGTGGCTTCCCAAATTAGAGGCACCTGAGCCCGAGCTTGATTTAGGTGAAGAGGAATGCGGTGGGAGTGCCACTATCTATGGTTGAGCTTCGCTTGTTCCTCCTGCCTTCTTGTTGACATAGGATGAGGGTTGGGTCTTTTGTCAAATAGTTTTCACATACTGTCTGTGCCATTTTTGTGATCTACTGTTGATCACTCACACCCGCGCCTTCTCTTAAGAAATCCGAGCTCTCTTACCCGACTTTCAAACCACACACAGTAGGCGAGTATTCTGCGGTCTATTTGGACTTCATTCTTAAGACGCAGAGCATAGGTAGATGAGAAGGAGAGTCGGGCTTTCTCAAGTGTAGGTTCTAACACATGCTTTTCTCTTGGAGTGAATGAAATCTACACGACAACAACTCCCCACTTTTGCCAATGATTCTCTGAAACTCCACACGAGCTTCCTTTCTCGTTTGCCTTGCCCCGATGGGCTCGGCATGAGTACTCGCGAGTCACAGTTTTAACATGAATTGAGTTGGGGCGCCGAGTCCAACAAGGTTGTTCGGGCATTCTGTCAAATACCTGGTGTGGACTGAGCCTATGGAGTTCCATATTGTCGTAAACAATCTCCATACCTCCAACCATGATGAGTCACAGAGGAACTCAATGATCTTGAAGACCAAGCTTTTGAAATCTCACAAACTCCGCATACAGTATCCGCCAAGTTTTATCTTCAAAGGTTGTAGCGGATGACATTTCGAATTGCTCGTTGAACCCGAACTTTGCACAAGGACTTAGTGGAGGAATGTTAGAAGCCGATTGGCACACCATACAACTAACTATATCCCTTACATGAATCAGCAATTCGACAAATGGTTTCTAGCATGGAGTCAAACTTTTCTCGTGTCATAATACTCAAACTACAACAAACCTCAAATTTTGGAGTATATATGAGGAGCGCAGTGAACCTATATTTCATTTTAGAGGAGGTGCATTAGTAATACTATCTTCATTCTTAACTTCATTATTGATGTAGTCTTTTTTCACTTTTTACTATCATAAGAATTTCACATATCCTAAGCTCATGAGCTTATTGACTTTGAGGATTTTGAATATGCGTTCTGAATTCGGATGTAGGTACTTCTAATTCAAATGAAGAACATTCTGAACCTTTAACTTGAGAGATTTTTAAAACTGCATCTCAGATTATGAACTTGGGTTTCAAGAGCTGAACTTTGAACTTTTAGCCTCCAAACTGAAACTCTGAGTTACACATCTGAAAACCCAAACTTTGAGTATCTAAACTTTGGACTTTAGTGAACCTTGCACTTGCATTTTAACTTTGAACTGCACTCATGAACTTTTGAATCACTACCCATGAGGATATGACATGGATCTTGCACAATCTGGAAATATTCCTCTGAACACACCCGTTGTGTCACATCAAACCAGTGAGCCCATTTGAAATGTAGATTGAGCCTTTGTACTTGTCGAACCATTTGACCATTTTTCAATTGGTTCCAAATTTACAAGGGAAAACCTTGAACTTGTGTGTTTGAGCATTTTGATTCATTATCATGAAACTTCATCTGAAACCTGCTTTACACAACAATTTCAACATAGACTAGAGGAGATTTCAAGAGAACCAAGGAAAAGATCATTAGGAGAATGAGATTTTCAAGTTTAAAATTGGGGTTAAGAATGCCAACTAACAGGCCCGAAATGCCTCAGGGGTTTAATTAGCTAACTCTAGCTCTCCAATTGGTCTGTATTTTTTCCACCCAAAAATTAGTATAAAAGGAGGCTTGGAGGATTCATTTTCACATCAAGCATTTAAAATACATCTAAAAGACATCAAGCAAGCAAGGCAATGAGTTCAAGCATCTACAAAGCAAGCAATTCTTCTTCATGCATTCAAAGATTCTTTTTGGGCATTTTGTCTTCAAGATTCAACATTTTGTTGGCCATCAAGGGAGGAGATCTACATTGAGGCATTCATTATCTTCTTCATTGATGCACATTTACATCCATGTCTCCATGATGTGGTTATGGTAGATCCATTGCAATTGTGGAGATATCCTACATCATTCATATTATATTCAGTATCTACAATATACAAAACGACAAAATCCTTATTGACAAGGGTTTTTACAAGCAAGGTGAATACTTATATTTATCTTGTTTCTTTTATATACATATACATTTTAATTTCAAGGCGGATTCCTCAATCTAGGGCTTGACCAAGGCAAGCCCTCCCCCACCAAATCCCAAAAATCAAGTTTTTATATATACAAGACCAAGATAGTGGAATTGTGATAGCGGATATGGAAAGAACTCCCTGAAAGCTTTCTAGAGAAGTTGGCTCACCTTTGTTATAGTGCCCCCAGTACATGGAGACCTCGTGGAAATTTGATCAGTCAAGTTACAACCAGGTCGACCTAGACCCTGCTGCTTTTGCAAAAAAATAGTTTTTGGGTTCTATCTGATTCATCATTTTATTCAAAAATCCACAATCAGATCTTCAGAAACAAGCCCAAATCCACATTTTTTGGAGCTAAAATACAAAGATTCTACTATGCATTTCAAATTGAGTCTTTCATGCTTCATTTCCTTTCATATTTTTATCTTGATCTATATTTTAATTGGGCTAAGAATGATTCAATAAAATGAATGAGAAGTGGCTAGCCCACGTATGTTAAAAAAAAATTAAGGATTTTCCTTTCATATGATATTCCTTATGATTCAGTTTATATGCATATGTTTATTGATAAATGGATGCAATGATGTTTCACCTTTCCTATAGCATTCTTATAGTTCAAATTTGTATTCATATGATTGATGGTAATTAGACAAAATGATGTTATATATAAAGTTATGTAATTTGATTTCCAAAACTAAGTTAAGAAAATTTGATTATATGAATGGTAGTTCATCTTGTATTTTTCGTGATTGTTGGAAAGAAAAATAATCTTTTTCGAATGCATCAATACAACATCAAACATTATGCAATTATTTATTCTAAGAATTTAACAAAAAATTTATCCCCTTTGGCTAACTAAATAAAATTGAAAATCCAACACTTAGAAACAAAGGGGGACTTGAGAAAAATTTATCATTCTAGAGCAAAAAGCTCTCTGCCCTTTGTATGGGAAAATTTTTAATCCTTTTGTGAACAAGGCATCTTCTCTTTAGATACTTTTAATATCCTTGGTTTTTATTTATTTAATATCATAAATTAAATAAACAAAAAAATATAATCTAAAATATCTGCTATTCTATCTTATCCTATTCTCACCTACAAAACTTTATTGCATAAGTCTTTTTTATAAATAAAAAGAAAACACCACTTGGGTGCTGATGTCACCCAATTTTCCTTACTCCCCAACAATGGGCGCATAAAATCAAATTTTGCATAAGGATAACTTTGTGTTTAATAGCTTGTAAGGGAGTCTGACATGTATGCTCCCCACCTTCACGTGATTGGAGGATATCTTGTGTGACTTGGGTCAAACTTGCATCCCCCTTCCCATCTGTACCATCCTTTCTCCTTCCTTGGTCAATGTGAGGGGACCCTTGGGAAGCGCCTTGTCCTTGGGCCACATACCCTTGCTTGGGAAGCTAGGGTTATGTTTTTATGAATATTATAATAGAAGGTAAGGGGTGGGAAAGTTAGTGAGTTAGAGGGTAAGGTTAGAGGTAGTTAGGTGTTACGTAGAGTTAGTGGTTGGGGTTTGGGTAGTGAGTTAAGGTTAGTTAGTAAAGGTTAATTATTTGTTAAGTGTTTAGTTAGTATTATATGTTGGTTTAGAATTAGTTGTTATTAAGGACTAGTAGGAGTAAGGGGTTAGATGTTAGAGATGTTAGATATTATGTTAGAGATGTTAGATGTTAAGTTAGTTGTGTTAGGTGTTACATTGATTTTTTTTTGTGTTAGTAAGTAATTTTAGGATTTTGTTAGTTAGTAGTTAGTTGTTAGAGAAATTTTAATAAATTTATCTAATTGCATATTAGATAGGTGGGTATGCAAGTTTGTTTGTAAGTTATCTAGAATTTTGTTTTAGTAGTAAGAAATGTTATATTATTAGTGGCTAGTTAGTTCGTGTTGTTTTTATAGAAATTGTAATTGTAGATTTATACATAGATTGGATGAAATTAATTGTTTCATTGTGTATGGTTATTAATCTTTTGATGTAATATCAAGGATGAAATAGTGGTAGGTTTATTTGGAAGTGGTTAGACGTTTCATTTTATGGGTAAAGGTATAGTCAAAATTATCATGGAATACTGCTCTAGTTACAATAACTTTTCAACTGAATGCTGATTTAAATATAATTTCTAACATTAATAATGTTTTGGATACTAGGTATTACCTAGTTAGTTATTGATAATATATGACGATCTAAGTGTTTAAGTCATAATTGACTAGATAAGTTGTTTAAGGAATCAAGTTATGGTTAAAAATGATGTGAATGTTGTAAATAAATTAAATGACGAATATAAATGATTGATTAGTTCAAATGGCTATATGAGGATTTAAATGTGTAATGGATTTAAACTTGTATAGATAGCTTGATAGAATGGTTTGGGTTTTGATTAGAAGATGGATCAATGTCACGACTAGTTTAATGATAAATATTTAATGATTTTAATTAGTTTTAAATAGGTTATGATAATATTCGAAATTAAGTATTAACGTGTTATGATAGATTAGCCTTTAAATGTAGAATTAGATTCTCCTAAGGACTATTCTAGTATAGTATTAGAAGGGATAGGATCATAGTCGACTTATGAACTTGGAAACTCCAAAATGTATCTTGAACTTGATGTCAAACCTTTGTAATTGAACCTAAAATGTTACTTGATCAACTCTTTCAACCAGAGCTACATGTTCCTATAGCATTAAAACCTAGGGTTTCAACCTAGTGCATTGTGTCGGAATACCGACTCTACGTCTTTATGATATGTGTTCAAAACTCACTTTAATCCTTGGTGAAACTTTCCATAAGGTTCTTCTGTGTAGCATGCATTTATATAGTGAATTAATTACTTTAAAAAAAAATTGTTGGTGTGTTTTTGCCCAATATTTGGGGCATGACATAGAGCCCAATTTCATGACACTTGGGCAATAATGGGTCCATGTTAAGTGCGGACATTTAAAATTTACGATATGAAGTAGGGACTGATCCTTGGAAAAATTTAAGAAGCTAATACATTCTTTATAAACTATGATATTGATAAGTAAACTTAACCAAAACCTAAAATTGATATTAACAATTGAAAATGGTCAATAATAAACATATAAACTAGCCTTAATGACTTGAAACAATTGATTTGATGCAAGAATGTTACATTTATATTAAGGTAGATTATGGTCTCATAAAGTAATTCGAAATTATATTGAACATGACTATCTTGGGAAAAACTAAGTTAAGAATCCTAAAACATCTTCCAATCATGTGAGTGGAAACAAGTAAATAACCTAGTGATCAGAGGAAAAGTGTCTCACATCATCTTTAGTAGAAGTCAAATTTTGTCTGACCCAATCACTCATGGAATAATTTTAGTCTATATCTAGTATGGAGGTGATCAAGTAGATTAGTATTGATTTAGACATTACAAACATAAGTAAAGGAAACCTACGATCTTCATAATCTAATTTTGTACCTTTGGGTTGAAATATTGAATAGATTAATGAATGGTGAGTAAAGAGGAAGGTAACACTTGAAGAGTATACCATGTTACCAAGTTATTGGGATACCTCTAACCTATTACGAATTTAAAATGTATTGTTCCAATAATCCTCAAAAAGAAAATGAGAGCTAAATTGGAATTTGCAAGTAACCTTTGGAAACCTCGAACGATAGGATTACTAATGCGAGAAGCTATTCAACAAGAGAGTTAGTTAGGAACATACAAAGAATATGAATATGTCAGTCTACTATGAGGAATAGAATCCTAATCGGGAAATAAATTTATCTAAATATATGGTGGTAAGAATGAAATTAAATGGTGAGGAGTTTGTAACATATAGTATTGAACCGGTAAGATAGAGAATGCAAACTTCTAAGATAGGGTTATGTGTATCGAATTATGTTAGTAGGCTTATTGTATAAGCTTAAGTGATATTGAATGATAACGATCAAGTGTGTACTTTTAGACCTTGGTAGTGGAAAAATATTGAATCAACTACAACCCTACAACTGAGAGCAAGTAAAGTCACAAGGAGATCATCAACCTAATACAGACTAAAGGTTTAGGTATCAGAGTTAAGAAATAAGAGGATTATAAGCCACGAGGCATGATAAGAACAATGATGATGACCTATATCGTCAACAAGGAGATAGTTGTAAGAATGACTAAGTAAACATTGACAACGTCCTAACAATGGTTCTATACCTAACTAGTTGTAAACCTACGATCTAAGGATGAACTCATAAGTCATTTATGACTAGGAGACATTAAATATGGAATTATTGAAAAGAATAGTAGTATTCAATGCATTCTCAGATGATAATTAGAACTTGTGTAAACAATAAAATAATATAGGATGGTGATGTGTGTGTGTGTGTATGTGCGTGCGCACGCGCAAGATCATACCAAGTTTGGTGAGATTGATAACACAACTTTAGCTGGTATACAATGGTGAAATTGTAGGTAGGAGCCCTAATATGTAATTATAAGTGAATTGAGGATAAGAGATTTGGTTTTGTAATTGTAACTCAAAGTACAACTCTACTGACACTGATGTCCCGCATGTTTAGAATCTTCAAAAAGAAACCAATGTAACAAGAAGAGGATGGAAGGGGACTCATTTTAGTATCCTCGCATTTGCACTTTTGAGTGAGTTCTGATTAGGGAAAACCCTTAGTACGAAAAACCCTAATTATAGGGTGATGTTGATGAAGATAGGTATGAAGGTAGTATGTGGGTTCAATCATAGTTTGAGCAACACATTTGTTAGACCACCATTTAATTTCAATTCAAGATCCCTGCAATGTATTTGGAAGACCTAAGATTTCTCCTTTCCTCCAGAGACCTTGGTACGACCACATTATGTCAGTAATGTAAATTTTGTAAGTAATTGGATTTATGTTCTTATTTGTCTGATTTCAAATTTAGGTACTTTTAATGTTCTTTCCTTTTTGCCAACAATGAGATGTGGTGTTGTTTAGCCTCTAGGTTCCTTATTGATGATTCTATTTTGCCTCTAGGTCATGTCTTTATTTCTTGATTAAAATTTTTCTACCGTGGCCACTCTTTATTTCTTTTGCTTAAGGCTTTTGCATTGGATGTTTCATCCTTAATGTTGAATTTAAATTTTGAGGCACTTTCTTCTAAATTTTGTTGGAAAAAGTGACATATAATGGGCCTACCAAAGGGATTCTTGACAATCAAGTGGATGCAGAACATTAGGGTATGGGGTTATTAGTGAGAGTATCTGTGCCCTACCCTCTCCCCAAGACTTCGAGAATAGGACTAGTGATATCTGTCGATTATTTTGAGTAATGGATTGCACCCCAACATAAAACTAGTTAAGGTTATGAGTTAACCTAATGGACTTTTAGATGCAAAATTTGCATGTGTAGTGAAGGACTTGTTTAGTTTCCTATCAAAGAATTAGTATGTCGTGGAAACTCTAAAGTAAAAGTGTTTAACCTTAATAAATATCCAAGTTGCATTATAAGAAAACTCGTTTGAGAGAGTCTCGTACAACTATTTTCCCGATGAGTGGGTACGTAAAATTTGGAACACCTTATGATATTATTACCATTAGAGACTCTATAACTATATTTATACTAGATTAGCATGTTGTTTATATGTGACCTATATGTTTAAGAAGTGTTGACCCTAGAAAACGTACCATTGTTAGAGTTATGGATTGAACTTTTCTTTTAGAAGTGGTAATTAGGCAAATAGGTTATCATCCCTGAGTATGTATGTGAATTATTAATCATTCTTTTTATAAGAGTAAAATTTGGAATAAGTCTAGACAAGGTCTAGCATAGGACGAACATTTTTAGTTGTACAACTTCCAGGAGGAAGTCAAAAGCTAGTGGGGGAGGATGTAAGGTCTCTCCTCACATGTACTTATTAAATATGAATTTCTCTGTTAAATATATTATAGGAAATTTGAATGGATATGAAGTAATTTTTTATGGTTTAGATGTCCTAATAGAAACTAAGATCAACTGATTCATCCATGATTTAAATACTCAGTGATTCGAGAACTACTACATTATCTCGACTGTCTAACGATGATAGTAGGTGTTTCACCTGATGATGATGTTGATTATGGTACCTCAATGATTAGGTTATACGCATTTAGATAGTTTAGTATTCCTTATTAGTGATTTTTATGATGTTTAGGTATATGCATGCCTAACGATGATTATTTTAGTATTTTAATTTGAATTAATGAATAAGTTAAGTTATACTGATTTTGTAATTACTGATGATTAAATGTGAGCAAAAATGAGATAAATAGTTATTTATATGAAAGATTGATGTTTTGATTAATGTGATTATCCAAATGAGTTTTAAATATATACATGTGATTTTTCTCAAACTATGATGTGTGAATTTAGTGTGTACTAATGGAGAATCATAATTGGACCCTATGTATAGTATGTGAAAACCAAGGTTGAGTCTAATGAAAGATGCAGACCCCGTTGTTTTGTATTTTATTTGTATCGTAAATTGAATGTGTGTATCATTTTGTAATTGTTATGTGTTAATGTTTTGTAACAATGATTTGATAGTGTCACTTGACACTTGTGATCTGTATATGTTTATCGGTATGATAATTAGGATTAGCTGAGTAACCCAATAATTTGAGTTGGAGTAGGTTAGAAACCTAATATTAATTAGTTGGTAATTAAGATTAATTACCCTAATCAAAGTTTAGTGATAAGTTTGCATTCTTAGGGTTTTTAGAAAGTCCAAATATTTCAAGTAATTTAATAGGTCATTAAATAGTCCTAGACAAAAATTATGAAAACTAAGTGCCTAGGAGGTATATGTATGGGTTGGGGGCATTTTCCACCCCTCTAGCCCCTTTCATTGACTTTTGTGACCACCAAAATATTCCATTTTTTCTTTAGTGTGAAAATTGGAGTTTCACTTTGAGTTTGACAAGTTATACTCCACCATGAAGTTTGCCTTAATGATGAGGTTAAGTTAGAAGACTCTATAAGCCCTTAGTCAAGTGGGGAGTTATTGTAATTGTTAGGTGGTTGAGTTAGAAACCTATTTAGTTGTAGATTTGAGAGTTGAAGAGTGTTCACCCAATCTCTAGATTTAGAGAGAAACATTAGGATTGAAGGAGGAAGAAGGATAGCTCTTTTCAAATTTTTAGTTTTCCATAACCATTTGTGAAGGTAGGAATCCTTCAAATTCATGTCTTCATGTTGTGTTTCATTTCTTAAAGTAGTTTTCTGTATGTGTGTGTATTCATATGTATGATGAACATGTAAGGGATGAGATTGTGAAAGGTTTCTTACTAGTTTTTTTTTCATGTTTTATATTTAGTTTTATGAGAGAAATTGTAAGGGTTGTGTTGGCATTACTCACACTTAGATAGGGCAGAAGTGGCTATGCATGGAAGGAGGGCTTCAGTTGGACTCCGGGAAGTGTAGAGTCTCTCCTCAAGATGAGGAGAGGAAGAAAGTAGGGTGTTATGGGCCCCTACTCGTTAGTACAAACTATGTTTGTGTTTTGAGAAATTGAAAAGTGAAAGAACAAAGGTTCTTGTGATTATAGCCTTGCAAGAGCATCTGTTATGATGTTGTGACCGACTTCTCTTACCTTGAAAAAATCTACCTTCTCCCTAGTCTGGTTCGATAATGAACCTATTATGCAAACCTAGAATGAGAGATAATGGGATGGATGTGTCTTTGTGATTAAATCTATTTGTCTCCCAATCAATTTTTAGTTTCTCCATGGTTACCTTGATGAAAATTGTAGATTTCGTAGTGGCTACCTTGTTATGAAGCCAAGCAAGAATTGAGAGTTGTTGTTACAATTCAAATGTTTGGGAAATTTCTCCTCCAGATAATGATCCTATTGTAAAATGGTATTGTTAAGCTTATTTTTGAAATGGCCATGATGTCAGGTTTTCTTCTCTAGTTCTTTCTCGACAGAATCTTTTAATCAACTGATTTGATAAAATGAATGAGAAGTGGCTAGCCCATGTATGTTGAAAAAAATATTGAGTATTTTCCTTTCATATGATATTCCTTATGATTTAGTTTATTTGCATATGTTTATCGGTAAATGGATGCAGTGATGTTTCACCTTTCCTATAGCATTCTTATAGTTCAAATTTGTGTTCATATGATTAATGGTAATTAGATAAAATGATGTTATAAATAAAGTTATGAAATTTGATTTTTGAAACTAAGTTAAGACAATTTGATTATATGAATGGTAGTTCATCTTGCATTTTCGTGATTGTTGGAAAGAAAAATAATCCTTTTCGAATGCATCAATACAACATCAAACATTATTCTATTATTTATCCAAGGAATTTAACAAAAAATTTATCCCCCTTGGCTAACTAAATAAAATTGAAAATCGAACACAGAGAAAAAAAAAGAGGACTTGAGAAAAATTTGTCATCCTAGAGCAAAAAGCTCTCTGCCCTTTGTATGGGAAAATTTTTAATCCTTTTGTGAACAGGGTATATTCTCTTTAGATAATTTTAATATCCTTGGTTTTTATTTAATTAATATCATAAATTAAATTTTTAAAAAAATATAATCTAAAATATCTACTATTCTATCTTATCCTATTCCCACCCACAAAACTTTATTGTATAACTCTTTTTTTTTTTAAAGAAAAAGAATCCACCTCTTGGGTGCTAACGTTGCCCCATTTTTCTTACTCCCCAAAAGTGGGCACATAAAATCAAAATTTGCATAAGGATGAATTTGTGTTTAATAGCTTATAAGGGAGTTTGACATGTATGTTCCCCACCTTCATGTGATTGTAGGAGAGTCTTGTGTGGCTTGGGTCAAACCTGCATCCCCCTTCCCATCCATACCATCCTTTCTCCTTCTTTGGTCAACGTGAGGGGACCCTTGGGAAGTGCCTTGTCCTTGGGCCATGTACCCTTGCTTGGGTGGTTGGGGTTATGTTTTTAGGAATATTATGATAGAAGGTAGGGTGTGCGAAAGTTAGTGAGTTAGAGGGTAAGGTTAGAGGTAGTTAGGTGTTAGGTAGAGTTACTGGTTGGGGTTTGGTTAGTGAGTTTAGGTTAGTTCATAAAGGTTAATTGTTTGTTAAGTGTTTAGTTAGTATTATATGTTGGTTTAGACTTAGTTGTTATTAAGGATTAGTAGGAGTAAGGGGTTAGATGTTAGAGATGTTAGATGTTAAGTTAGTTGTGTTAGGTGTTAAGTTGATTTATTTATTTATTTTTGTATTTGTAAGTAATTTTAGGATTTTGTTTGTTAGCTTTACTTTGTATTAATATTTTAGTTAGTAGTTAGTTGTTAGGGAAGTTTTAATAAATTTGTCTAATTGCATATTAAATAGGTGGGTATGCAAGTTTGTTTGTAAGTAAGTTATCTAGAATTTTGTTTTAGTAGTAAGAAATGTTATATTATTAGTGGCTAGTTAGTTCGTGTTATTTTTATAAAAATTGTAATTGTAGATTTATACATATATTAGATGAAATTAATTGCTTCAATGTGTATGGTTATTAATCTTTTGATGTAATATCAAGGATGAAATAGTGATAGGTTTATTCGAAAGTGGTCGAACATTTCATTTTATGGGTAAATGTATAGTCAAACTTATCATGGAATACTACTCTAGTTACTATAACTTTTCAACTAAATGCTAATTTAAATATAATTTCTAATGTTACTAATGTTTTGGATACTAGGTATTACCGAGTTCGTTATTTATAATATATGATGATCTAAGTGTTTAAGTCATAATTAACTAGATAACTTGTTTAGGGAATCAGGTTATGGTTAAAAATGATGTGAGTGTTGTAAATAAATTAAATGAAAAATAGAAATGATTAATTAGGTTAAATGGCTATATCAAGATTTAAATGTGTAATGGATTTAAACTTGTCTACATAGATTGATAGAATGGTTTGGATTTTGATTAGAAGATGGATCGATGTCATGACTAGTTTAATGATAAATATTTAATGATTTTAATTAGTTCTAAATAGGTAATGATAATATCTAGAATTAAGTATTAACTTTTTATGATAGATTAACCTTTAAATGTAGAATTAGATTCTCCTAAGGACTAATCTAGTATAGTATTAAAAGGGATAGCATCATAGTCAACTTATGAACTTGGAAACCCTAAAATGTATGTTGAACTTAATGTCGTATCTTTATAATTGAACCTAAAATGTTAATTGACCGACTCTTTCAACTAGAGCTATGTGTTCCTGTAGCATTAAAACCTAGGGTTTCAACTCGGTGCATTGTGTTGGAATACTGACTCTACATCTTTATGATATGTGTTCGAAACTCACTTTAATCCTTGGTCAAACTTTCCATAAGGTTCTTTTGTGTAACATGCATTTATATAGTGAATTAATTGTTTAAAAAAAATTGTTGGTGTATTTTTGCCTTGTAATTTGGGCACGACAGTGTTAGTAACATGAAAAGAGTGAGAGGTTTGCCTAAATTAAAGAAACCTAACAATATAATTTGCAAACAATATCAGTTAGGCAATATGAAAAAATCTAGTTTTAAAAGTAAGACTCACAACACTAAAGAAATTCTTGAGATTGTTCATATTGACTTGTGTGGACCAATTAGTGTACAAAACTACAAGGGTGAAAAGTACATAGTCCTATTTGTTGATGATTATTCTATGATAATGACATTTATGTTTCTGAAATAGAAATCTAATGCTTTCCAAATGTTTAAATGGTATTTAGCAAGACTTGAAATGGAGACATGCAAAAGCCTGAAATGTCTTAGATCTAACAGAGGTGAAGAATTTACATCAAATGAGTTTGAGATGTTTTGTAATGACAGAGAAATCAAAATACAAACATCTGCACCCATGACCCCTCCACAAAATGGAATTGCTAAAAGGAGGAATGGATCTATAGTAGACTATTCTAGGACACTCGTGATGGAGAAGAATGTTTCTTTGAAATACTTGAGAGAGCTTGTAAGTACAACTATCTATACCTTGAACTATGTGTAAGTCAAGAAAGGTACTCATTCAACACCTTTTGAATTATGATATGGATACTCACCCAATGTAAAATATTTTAGGTATTTGGAAGCAAGTGCTACATTCTTAAAGATTTCAGGAATGGTAAATTAGATACTAAAAGTGAAGAAGGTATATTTCTTGGCTATTCCACAAGAAGTAAAGCTTATAAGTGTTTAAATACTAACACTAACAAAGTTGTGGAAAATGAAAATGTGAAGTTTGATGAATATACAGAGGTACATGAGGTTGAACCTATGAAGGAACCAGAGGAATACAAATATTTTGTATGCTTTTATGAAGGTATGCCTACTAATGAAGATTTTGTAAATAAGTTGTAAATCAACAGCAAGTTTTAGTGACTATCTAGTCACATATAATGAATGTTGAGTTGCATTTAGGAATTGAACTATAGTCAAGAATCGAGTTGTAGACATAAGTTGAGGCACATTCTAATTCTAAGATTAGTGTACATGAAAGAGATGTTGAATAACCTAATAGAGAATTACATAGTGATTCAGAATTTGACATGCCTAATGAGGAAGGTAGAGAAAAACCAAAATTATTAAAGTATGTCAAGAGACATCTCCCTACTGAACAAATTATTGGAGACAGAGATGCTAGACCAATGACAAGGAATAGGTTGAGAAGTGATACATGTTTTCTAAGCATGCACGAACCCAAGACATTGAAAGATGCCTTAGAAAATGTGGACTAGAGTAAAGCCATGAAAGAAGAGTTTTCCAAGATTGTGAAGAACAAGACATGGACTCTAGTTCCTAGACCAGAAGATAAGAATGTGATTAGAACCAAATGGGTGTACAGAAACAAGTTAGATGAAAATGGTGAAGTAATAAGAAATAAGACAAGATTAATTTGCAATGGGTATGCACAAGAAGAAGGGATAGAATATGGAGAAACATTTTCCCCTATTGCAAGATTGGAAGGAGTAAGAACTCTAATTGCTTACTCTACATACAAAGGTTTCAAAGTTTATTAGATGGATGTGAAGTTAGCATTTATGAATGACATATTAGAAGAAGAGGTTTGCATAGAACAACTAGAAGGATTTATTGATGCTAACAACAAGAACATGGTATGTAGACTACACAAAGCTTTATATGGTTTAAAGAAAGCCCCAAGAGTATGGTATGAAAGGCTTCATAATTTTCTTGTGAAGATTATATTTGAAAGGACAAATGATAATAACAATATGTACTTGAAGATAGAAGGTGGTAAAGTTATTTTATTAGCTAAAATTTTTGTTGATGATATCATATTTGGAGGTCAAGATGGATTATGTAAGGCATTCACAAATGAAATGAAGCAAGAATTTGAGATGTCTATGATTGAAGAGCTCAAGTTCTTTTTTGGTTTGCAAGTATATTAGATGATAATGGTATATGCATCACTCAATCTAAGTATATGAAGGAAATATTGAAAACTTTTGGATTGGAAGATTCAAAACTAGTTAGCACACCTATGGTGACAAGACACAAGTTGTCAAAGAATGATGATTCAAATGATGTGAATCAAACATTGTATAGATCCATGATTGGAAAACTGCAATATGTAGTACATAGAAGACCTAACATTGTATTATCTATTGGGATTGTTGCAAGATTCTTTGCTAATCTTAAGGAGAATCATTTGATGGTTGTTAATAGAATTATGAGAGATCTAAAAGGAACCTAAAGCTATGGTCTATACTACAAGAAAAATGAACAAATTGACTTGAGAGCCTACACAGATGTTGATTGGGCTAGAAACATTGATGACAGAAAGAGCACTAGTGGAGGAGAATTTTAATTAGGAAAGAGGTTGGTCACCTGGACCAACAAGAAACAAAATTACATATCTCAATCTACTGTTGAAGCTAAATATGTGGTTGTTGCAGTAAATTGTATGAACATTGTATGCATCAAAAATTTACTCAAAGGTATGAAGGAAGAAATCACTGAACCTATGGTACTTTATTGTGATAATACAAGTTCTATAAATATATCAAAGAATCTTGTAATGCACACAAAGACTAAGCACATTGCAATCAAGTATCATTTACTTGAGAGAGTTAGTTCAAGACAAAGAAGTAAGGATGGAATATGTGAATACAAAAGATGAGATAGCTGATATCTTCACAAAGGCTTTACCTAAGGATGCTCATGAGTATCTAAGAGGTAAGCTAGGGGTGATACCCCTGTCCAAAGCTACTTAAGAAGCAGGAGTATTGCCCTGCATCAACCAAGCCAAATGTTGTATCTTACAACTTGATGCAGTGGATATTACTTTAGGAGCTACCTAAAGTAATGAAGGAACTAAATTAGAAGATTTACAGTCACATAAAAGGTGACAATGGGAAAAAATAAAATTGTTAACATCTGCATGTTGAGATGACAAGTCTTTGGCATTGTTGTCAAAGAGGGAGATAATGTACCTGAAGTTTACTAAAGAGGGAGATATATGCCCTATTAAGGGAGAAATGACTAAAAATACATCTACCTAGTACGAGGGAGAAAGTAATGAGGGAGATATAAGAAATAAGTACAGATAGAGAGAGAATTTTGTAGCCTATATAGAAGATGAAAGCTGCTGATAGAGGGAGAGATTTCAATACAAGCAATTATTTTCTTTTTGGTATTGTTGTTAGTATTGATTTTCCTTCGATGCTAAAGAGGGAGATTGTTGAGAAAAGATTGAGGATGTGTTTCAATCATTATTTTTTCATTGGTGCCAAACCTTCTACTTCTTGGTAAGACAACTACTTAGTTGATTTGAGTACTATCATTTTTTGGATTGATGAAGAGGATTTAATCAAATGAGATAACAAGAACACTTAAAGGAAAGGTTGAGTAGTGGTATGAAAAAGGAGTACAAAGATCAATTAAGACAGTGATGATATAGTGTATTATTTATCTACTGAAGGCTTCAAAGGTTGGATACATTGATTAAGTCTAGAAGAACAAGTAAGAAGAATTATGTCTATCAAGCTTGACCGAGAGCACAATAGGTGCCAAGAAAAATTAGTGCAAGCTAAGTAGAAAATTAGTTGAAGCCGAGCAAAGTGAAGATTCAATGTATGTCGAGTGAACATAATGTAAGCCGAGTAAAGTTTAGTTGGTGTCGAGCATCAGTAAACTTTAGTGCTTGCTGAGTTCACTAGTGTTGACCAAGTGGAAGAATAGTATGGAAGCCGAGTGACAACATATTGATGTTGAGTGCCAGTATTCATATTAAATTATAGATTTGATGAATCTGAGTTGACTATTTTGTTTTCTTGCATTGTGTGAAGCATGTGGAAGATAACTATGATGAGTTGGTGGCACAAAATTCAAGGTAAACCATTTTGTGGCAAATTCAAGGAATATTGAAGAAGAAGTTTCTAGAGGAAACAAATGGAAAAGTGGGTAGATTCATTGTATCCTACCTAATCATACCTAACCCTAAAATGGATGATTGTGGTTAAGTGACAAAAGATCTTAAATCTCTATTTATAGAGAGAGGTGGTCAGAAGAAAAGGTTGTCATGTGCGATAACCTAAAGAAGAGAAGGAATCTAGGGTATTGCTTTATTTAGTGGCCAAACATAAAATACTACAATTGACATGCAAAGAAAGGAGAGTATGAATGCTTGAAGGGTGAACAAGCTATTAGACCTAAAGTGTGTGAAAGCTATCAGTCTAGGGTAAATCCTTGGATTAAGGTTGACCTAACAGTCATTCGTACATCTTTTAATTGAGTGGCATTCCAAGTAAATGGTCTAAAATCCTCTAAAAAAGTCTCACTCCTAACAAGGTGATTGAAATCGTCTAACCAAATCACATTTAACAATGCATATTGTAACCTATAATAGGATTGGCCTCCCACAGGGCATCACTTTAGAAGAGTGAGAATTAGTAGCATGTTACTGGTGGTTTTTTCCAAATTAGGTTTCCATGTAAAATTCTTGTGTCAAAGGTGTTATTGAATTTTTTATGTTTCATGTTTACATTTCTGCAAAGTTGTTTTGACCTAAGACAGTAACCTACAAAGTTTAAGAGTTGTATGATCTAATGGATGCATGCATAATAAAGATTTATGGATATGGGTCTACTAAGCATTGAAAAGTTTTATTTGTAGATCTAGACCTTGGATAATTGACTCACCCCTCCACCTTCACTGCTCCTCACAACCCCCCCTCTCAGATATTCTAAAGAATTCCAACATAATGGAGTGTGCAAGGAGCATGAGGTTACATGTGAGGCTTTCCTTAAACACATGGGAAGAGGCTATCAATATTGCTACATATTTAATCAAAAAAGGTCCCTCTACTACTTTGGGTTGTGGTATTCAAGAGAAATCATGGATTGTTAAGAAGGTGAGTTATTCTTTTCTCAAAACCTTTGGTTGTGAACCATTTGCACATATAGATTCAAAAAATAGAACCAAGCTGGAAGCTAAGTCAAAGAAGATTTTTTCCCTCTTTGTATTAATATATGTCGATGAACCTGAATGTTGTGATGAAGTTATGCAAGCAGATACAAAGATTCGATGTGAGTCCACATCGACAGAAGAAATGGACTCCTTGCTGAAAAGTCATACTTGGGGATTATGTCACTTACGTGTAGGGAAAAGGGATTTATAGAACAAATGGGTTTAAAATTTGAAAGGAGATGATGGAGGCAAGAAATATTTAAAGCTAGGTGTAAGGCCCCTTCCCCAATACCATATTATAAACCCTAAATTACATCAATATGATCAAAACTAGGAAGCATAAGGAGGTGAGATGTCATGTCCTTGTCTCTCATGCATGGTATGTGAATTGTAGACTATTACCATACACCTTATGATAGGTTAATGATAAGTAGGTTCTAGGATTTAGGTATGTCATGATTGGCATCCTTCTTACTAATATTGGACTTGAGATCTTATTATACTGATATACATTGTAGTCATTATGGTCATAAGTATCACATTCAAAATTTTATTAGAAAATTATGCCGATGGATTCATAGTATGTTGTGATCTATTAGGAGGCCATTGTGGAAAATTGAATTAACACTCGCCCTTGTGAGTACTAATAATAATTATAGATAGAAATTGTTATCAATTTAGAAAAGGCTTACTCGATAGAGCTCGGCATAATGTAAATATTATAAGAAAATTGTTGTACAAATACTATTAGTGAATGATGATTAAGATGAAAATGTAATTTATTGACTAAAAGATACAATGGGTTTATCTAATGACCAATTTTGAACCTATGCAGACATGATTTTGAAAACATCCTAATTTCTTGACATTAGTGATTTTAGAGCCATGTTCCTTATCATGTAATACCTCATAATGATAGCGAGCTAGTGTTAGTAATCAAACTATATTTAATTTAATCAGGTATACTAGTTGTGATGATTACATTTTGGTGGTTTTGATCTAAGGTATGTAATTAGAACTAATTTTCATGTTGGCTGATTTAACAATATAAATTCAATATTTTGTCATTATGATGGGAAATAGATTATAATGCGATGCAAAATGTTAAATAGATTATGATGAATTATGATTAAATGTGATGTGCAGATTTTGATATTTTAACGTTTTAAGTATCTTATTTGAAATGATTAAGTGAAGGAATTACATTGAATTATGTTAATATGGATCACATAACATTTAAATTCATATGCATTTATGATATGTATTTTATGTGACCTCCTTGGACTACTAATGCTCGAGTTTAGTGTGTAGGAAGTGGAACCATGAAAATTTCTGGGGGAAACAAGGTTCAAACCTATGTGAACATGGTTTAGCCAAAGCGAATCTTTGGAAGATTCAAAAGCTTCATCGTGATGTATTTTATTTCGTAAATTTAAGCTTGGTTGTGTGTGAAATTTTAAAATTCAAAGGTGCATTAGTGACATGTCATCATGATGTGGAATGTGTTTTTATGTGTCACATGAAACTTGTGAATTTTATGTGTTAATGACATGTCATCTAGGATTTGGTCATGGTAGCATGTTACCCTAAAACTAATTACCTAATTAGTGATTAAATAAACCCAACTTGACAAGGGGTAGGATGGGTCACTATCACAAGGAAATTCGAATTTAGACTTGACCAAGGGTTTGAAGGGTCATTAAGTGGTCCCAAAGTATTTTTTATGTGAAAATGAGCTACCCATGTGATAGTATAATATGTTAGGGACCTAATTTTGACCATGATAGTGACTAGATAGCCTAAGGGCCCCCTTTACCAATGCCTTCTTCCACCAATTCGAAAATGGAGTTGTCACATGTATTCTCTACCATGTTTCCACTAAGTCAAATATAGAAAACTTAGAGGGAGACACGATTGTAAAAGGAAGTGGCTTGGTGTTTTGTCCAAAATAGATAGTGGGAAAGCCCTTTTTAGAGAGTCTTGGACAAACTAGTGGGTTGTTCACCCACTCTCTAAGTTTGGAGACAGTTAGGGTTTTGGAGGGAGGCTAAGGGAGCTCTTCATCAACTAACATTGCAATTAGCTTGGATCAAGGTAGGTGCTAAAACTATGACCATTTTGTTTTAGCATTGCATAATAAATCTTCAAGTATGAAATGTTGTTATGGAATCATGGATTGTTATTGTAATACTTGTGTTATGTTGTGATTATGTAATGAGTTTCATGCATTTTCTTGGTTTTCTTCCTTGATCTCCTTGTTTTATTTTGAATGTTGAAGTCATGGCTGTGATGGCTTTGTTGAATTTGTCATGGGTATGACAGCTTCACTCACCCTTGGGAGGGAAGAGAAGCCTTGGGTGAAGGGGTTAGTTGGGCTCAACATTAAAGTTGAGATTCTCCTCTTGGAGAGGGTTCTTTTTTGTTGATCATGGAGTATGGGTTACATTGAAGCCACGTGCCTTGTTTGATAGCCTTGAAGAGGAATTATGCAATTGCAAATGTATATGTGTTTATGGATATGGAATTCTCCTCTTTGGAGAGCCCACCTTCACCCATTGTTTCATGATTCCATTGGTGAATCATTGTGTTAAACCTTGGAGGGCTTTGTAAATGTATTGTGAGATTGAGTTTTGCATGCATTATGACATGTTTGAGTGTAAAACATTTGAGACTTGTTTCCCCTGCTTGGTGGGTGGCTTCATAGAAGCCTAGGATGGGAGGTGAGCCTCCATGATTCCCAGTTTTGTGTTGTTGTTTTGTAGGTTTTGTGAAGATGGATCCTTGAAGAGATTAGGGTTTCACCCTTGGCAATGTTTAAAAACCAAGTGTAGTGAAGAGACCAAATTTTCCCATGTCTTCATGAGATTGTGTTATGTTATCAAGCTTCTATTGTGTTTCCTTGAAATGTGAGAGAGATTACTTCTTATTGTACATTATTGTAAATGTGTCAAGAGAAAGTTGAGGTTATGTATATAGTTGTCTTTGCAAAAGAGATAATTTTCATGTAAGAGAATACTTTTTATTGTGAGAAGCCGAATTGAAGTTATGCAATTTATTTCTTGCATTCACCTAAATTCTGGTATGCAAACAATGGCTAAACTTTATGGGACTCTCATGTGTAAAAATAAAAATATATTGTAATGATTATTCAATGTAAACTTGAGTAGTTTTCCTGTCAAGGTTTTCGATTATGTATTTTGGTATAATGAAAATATTAAGTTCTTAATAGATCTCATGGAGGCATAAGAAGTGATTAAGTATGTGCTTGAAAATGTATATTCTTATTTAGAGGTATACCATTTTAGAAACCATTTATAGTTGGTTGTATGGATAATTTGTAAAATTTAAGCATCTAACACCAATAAGTTTGTAGACTACAGAGACATATGAAGTTACATAAAACTAGCATCAAATAAACTATCATAAACCCATAGTTGAAATGGATGAGTATGACTTCACATATGACCTAGTCTAAAATCCTTAAGGGAGAGTATGTCGTAGATGCATTTTACTCTCTGGAAATTGTATGGGGGAAGGAAGTAATTTTTCTCCCCATTTACAGACAATAAAATAATCAAAAGCATATTCCTAGCATCTTGTCCTACCAACAAAAGAGACCCATCAAATATTGATTTTGGAAACAAATCTTTCTTATCTCATCCTATTATGTTAATGTTAGACATGTGACTACATGTCACAATCTACAACAAAAATAAATAAATAAATAAGAATAATACTTATGAACATAGCTAGCATAATAATAAGACTTGCTATTACCTAGGTATTAGAGGTGGATAGTACAAAGGAACAAAACATATACAATAAAGTAACTATATGATATGATACCTAGGCACCCTAGGTAGGCAACCCATGCATAAACCACTTTCTAACCTAAACACAACTTTTGAGAAAAAGAAGAAGAAGAAGATAAAATAAAATAATAATAAAATAACAACAAATACCCCTAAGCCAACCATCCTAGATGCCTCCATACTCCTCCCTTCCCTCACATGTGGGAGGACCTATTTCCAAGGAAAATGTGTAGCTTGGGAACAAGTAAAGGGTGATTAGATGGGAAAGGTGGAGATAAAGTCAAAATTCTCTTCAAATAAGACATGCTCATTACCATTCCTTAAGCACCCAGGGGAAAACACAAAATAGGCCAAGATGTAGACAAGGGTCCCTCCTCCCATTTCACATGGGTCTTGGGAAAGGAGAGAGTAGGCGCTTGAAAAGGGGGTGATGGGTTGACATTAAGTATAGATAGTAATAGGGCTTTGGGGGATTGTAGTTAATATAAGTTTTGATGGTATAGTTAGGAATAAATTAAAATTCAAGGAATATGGCGAAAAAAAAAAAAAAACTTAGAAATTTAAGTAATGTTATTAAACTAAGAATTTAGGAGTTAATATTATTAAAGGGGTTGAGGTAGTAATTAGATTGGGTAATGATATTAGAATGTTGTTAATGCATTTAGTAGTTACTAAAATAAAAGTTGGTTATTAATTAAGGAAATGTATTATAAGTATATATAATGTATTATTTTATATATAATTAAATTCTCTTTTAAAACAAAAAAATATTATAGTTATTATATTTAAGATATAGAAGTATTGGAATTTATGTTTTGCATTTTAGATAATCTCTTGATGATGTATCTTATAATTAATGTACTTGATGTCCTATAACCAATGTACTTAGAATATAATGGGATATATATACATGCTAAGATTATTAGAGATGACTTGTACATTCCTTTCATTACGATTGTTTTTACTATGTGTTTTATATCTAGAACTTATGGAATCCTATGGTGGCATTAGACCATATGGAATTTAATAATGTTCTCTTATTATTTGAAAACGCACGATCTTAAAACAACTTTTAAATTATTAGTTCAAATGCAATATTCAATGCTAGTAGGTCATCTAGTATCTCATGTATATTGGTTCAGAAAACATTCATTAGGTTCTTCATAGAACACTACAAAGAACTTGACTCCTTTTGGAAATATCGTGTTAACCTAACAAATCGTATATACGATTACCACTATTGAATCTAAATGTCAATACTATATCAATTCAAATTAAACTTGATGTGTCCCAATACGTAGGATATCATTCTTGACCCAAATATGAACGCCCATGTGGTAACGTTTAATATCAGAATTAGACCTGATTAAGAGTGATTCATTAAGAATGTTAGTGCTAGCATTACTATGTCAAGCAAGGCATGAGAAAAAAATTTCTCATTATAATTTAACCTTTAACATATCACCTTTCAATTTAGGTAATGGGTATAAGTGTGCCTCGTATTAGGCCAATATGTTAAACGAGTATGACCATGAGTAGATGAATCTTATTAATATTTTAATCCTTGAATCTTAATTTGCTACTTGCCTTGTGTAAGACAACCTATTTACTTTTCAAAAAAAAAATTGTTGTGTTTTGTCTAATAAATTTTGGGCATGACACTAGGTTAGTTTTTAAAGGATTTTCATAGAAAAAGGGCAATAATTTTGATGAGATGTTTTTTCATGTTGTTAAAATGATTTCTATTCACACTGTTTTAAGTATTGTGGCTACTGAAGATTTGCATTTGGAGTAGTGTGATGTTAAAACAACTTTTCTTCATGTTGATTTGGATGAAGATATATATTTGACAGCCATAGGGATTTGAGGTCAAAGGTATGAAGAATTTAGTGTGCAAATTAAATTTTTTTTTTATATGGATTGAATCAAGCACCTCAGAAATGGTATCTTAAATTTGACAGTTATATCCATGACCATGGATATAGTAGGTGTCGTTCATATCATTGTGTTTATTTTAAGAGGTTGGATGATGAAAACTACATTTTTGGATGATGAAAACTACATTTTTTAATGTTTATATGTTGATGACATGTTTGTAGTTGGGTCTAACATAGATCACATTAAGGAGTTAAAATAATACTTAGCACATTCATTTTTTGTGAACAATTTAGGGGCAACAAAATAAATCCTTGGTATGAAATTTGCAAAGATAGGAAGAACAAAAAATTGGTATTATCTCGGGCTAATTATATTGAGAAGGAGTTGCAACATTTTTCTTTGGAGAAAGCCAAAGTTGTCAGCATACCTTTGCCTATTCAATTAAAATTGACTAAGGAGATGTGTCCAAAGACACAAGAAGAGGAGGATATTATGTCCAAGGTACCTTATTCTTTAGCTATAGGGATCTTGATGTATGTCATGGTATGCACTATGCTAGATATTGCACATGCAGTGGGAGTTATTAGCAGGTATATGAGTCATCCTGGGATTGAGCATTGGAATGCAGTCGAATGGATTCTCAAATATTTGAGAGGAACATCCAGTAAGTGTTTAGATTTTAGGTGCTCTACTACTAATTTACAAGGCTATGTTGACTCAAATTTATCAAGGGATTTTGATACCAAGTAGAGTACTACATGTTATGTATTTACTATTGGTGGGACAATAGTGAATTAGATTTCTCGATTGCAGAAGGTTAATTCTTTATCCACTGCAAAAGTAGAGTATGTTGCTGCTACAGAGGTAGCCAAGGAGATGATATGGCTTCAATTATTCATGGAAGAGTTAGGGCACCCTCATATGAATATTTATTTGTTTACAAATAGCTAGAGTGGCATTCATCTTGTGAAGAATATTTCTCTACATTCAAAGAAAAAACAGACACAACTACGATGCCATTTCATTCGGTCAATTTTGGATGATGGACAATTAAGTCTATAAAATATATATACAAATAGGCATAGATATAGTAGGTGTCATTCAAATCATTGTGTTTATTTTAAGAGGTTGGGTTCCTAAATTCTTTCGTGTTTATGTATGTCATGGTGTGTACTATGTTAGATAGTGCACATACAATGGGTGTTGTTAGCAGGTATATGAGTCATCCTGGGATTGAGCATTGGAATGCAGTTGAATAGATTCTTAGGTATTTGAGAGGAACATCCAATAAGTGTTTACATTTTGGGTGCTCTACTACTCATTTACAAGGCTATGTTGACTCAAATTTGTCAGAGGATCTTGATACCGAGCAGAGTACTACATATTATGTATTTACTATTGGTGGGACAATAGTGAGTTGGATTTCTTGGTTGCAAAAGGTTAATGCTTTATCCACTACAAAAGCAGAGTATTTTTTTGTTACAGAGACAAACAAGTAGATGATATGGCTTCAATTATTCATGGAAGAGTTAGGGCAACCTCATATGGACATTTATTTATTTATAGATAGCTAGAGTGGCATTCATCTTGTGAAGAACTTTGCTCTACATTCAAAGACAAAATACACAGCTGCAATGCCATTTCACTTGGACAATTTTGGATAATGGATAGTTAAATCTAGAAAAGATATATACAAATGATAATCTAGTAGATATTCTTAGAAAGGTAGTGAAAAGGGAGACGATGAACTCCTCTTCAACTTTGGTTGGTCTTCTAGACCGAACAAAATAAAAGAAGAGCATAGTCTAGGGTGATTTTACATTCTAGTGGGAGCTACAAGTTTAGTAGTATTATAATAAGTTTCCAAGTGGGATGCTATTGTTGTAGAGTTTGATCATTCTCCAAGTACGATATTGTTTGGATGTGGAGCCTAAACAAACTTGGGGGTTAAATTTTGTCCCGACTTTATTCCGCATGATTTTCCCCTAGATTTTACTATGGGGTTTTGGAGGCAGTTCCCCCAAGATGGGGTAATGGGGAAGAACCTCAGGTGTGCTCCCTATCGTAATACAAGGTGGGGTCGAGGGGCCAAGGCCTTGCGAGGGCTTTTGGGGGAAATGCCCCTAAAATCTCAACCAACTTTATTATTATAAAAGGCGTTAGTAGCTATTTTTCTATTGGACAACTTATTATAGTCCTAATTTTATGAGTGGAAAAAAGCTTGTATAAAATGGCTTAGGGTTAGGGATCTCATAATGTATGATGAGATTGTAGCTTCTTGCAATAGTATTGAGTTGTAAGGGATTACAAGTTGTAATCAAGTTGTAATCACTAGATAAGAATAATTTTGGACTCCTTATTGGTGGACGTAGCCCACGAATTGGGTGAACCACATTAAATATTTATGTCTTGTGTTCTCTTCTGTGTGGTTTATTATTTTCTAATATTGTTTATATTTACATGTAATTATCATTTCTATCTCGTTAATCCTAACATTTTTTATAATGATTGATCTTTTATTTGTACCAATCTTTCATATCCAAAGTCTCCCACTATCAACTAAGCAAATAATTGAAAATAATTTTGCCTTAGGTTGACACTAAACATTCATGTGATGTAGAGGAATGAGAACTAGACCATATCATGCCTTAGTTGAGACCAAAAGTAGCATCATACATGTTACATATCCTCTTACAATGAATGAGATAAGTAATTGAAGTGTAAATACCTAAGGTTAACCAAATCTAGAGTAGAAATACCATTAAATTTTAAAACAAGTCTATGATGCCCAAAATATCCCGCCACATGAAATGAATTAAGATAAGGGTATTCAAAATGTTATTTCCAAAATTGCACCATCAAAAACCAAGCAAGGAAATGAGAAGCATCCATTGCTCAAATACAATGATGTCAATAAAAGCCATACTCAAATAAATACCAATTCTACTACATTTATGCTCCAAACCATAAAATATTGAATCCACAAATTCTAAATTATACTTAATAACACGTCAAAATATGACTAAGAGATTTAGAACATTTAAAGAACATGCAAAGAAAAAATCTTAGTGAAACCTTATAGAGAGTATGTTGATATTAATGCAACAATGCGTTGATGTCAATGACAACCATACTGAATAATAACTTATCCAAGCTCACTCATTCTACTTAATGCTGCAATAATCTCCCCCTTTGTTATTTATGGAAACACATCAAAGTTCGCTACAACCAAAAAAACTTTTGTCTTGTAAAAAAAATCCCCTAAGTCAAACATGCCTTGTTTCATACCAATGAAAAAGACCAAAGACACATATCAAGTACTCATTCTACTCAACTTCCCTTGAGATAGGCATATCAACTCACATTAGTATGTAGCTCCTCCTAAGAAGAAAGTACCATAATTGTTATAGACAAAATAAAATGCATGACGTTCACTGGACTGATGCACATCCATATGTATCTATATATTTGATAAGGAGGTGAAATTATCCCCAAATTATTTCAAGAATACTCAAAACTATCATTAAAGATAATATTTTTCAAAATATCAAAAAATAAATAAATTTTTAGGTACATAATCAAGTCTTAACTCATTCTCCAAAAGATTTTCTGTCATAAAGTGACACCAAACTATAATATCTTTTGTTCTTGAATGTAATACTAGATTACTTGAAATGACTATTGCATTGACATTATTCCATAAGATAGGAATGAAATCATCATAGATTATTCAAATATATTTTGAAGTGTATTTCATCAAAGAAGAAGAAACACTATAATATGTTTAAATAGTAGAAAGATACATTGCACCTTGTTTCTTACTTGATCAAGAGACCAACTAAGATCCAAGATGAAATAACCCTAAATTGTACTATTCCTATCGTCCACATGTTCAACCTAGTCGATATAAGTGTAAACCTATTAAGTATGCAAGAAAACTAAGAGGGGAATAAATCAACTATCTATAAACTTTTAAAATTAATAAAAAAATTAATTAGTTTAACCAAATTTACAAATATTCATTATATTTTAAATTATACAGATTTTTATTATTATCTTATACCATTTAAAAACTTGTCTTTTATGCCTCCTATAATTTTGGATATTTTAATGGTTTGGATATTTTAATGGTCAAGGACAATTAAAATAGTTTGATACTTTGCTTCCTTTAACACTTCCTCAATAATATTCCCCTTTCGGTGCTTTTCTTGCCTTGGTAAAATAAATGTTTTATACTATTCCTTTGTTTCCAATATAATTGGTATGCAAGTGTAATTCGCTGACTTTTCTTGTTCTTCTACTCTTTTTAATATTGCATATCCTTTATTTATACCCCAACCCCTTAAGTGCCCCTTGATTCTATAGGTGTTATCAATGAGTGGACTGCTTAGATGATGTCCTATCTACAAAATGATGGTCTTCCCAACCAAAAGAGAAGAATAAGTTTTCTTCATTGTATTTTAATTATATTTCTAAATATCTATTAAACTAGCACTTGTACCCTGTAGGTCCAAGGGTCAAGCTGATTGTCAAACACAAAAGCTGTTAAATTTTTCATGACAACAGAAATGATAAATTCCAAAAATATTTGCATTTTTAAACTTGCTTCTCGAATCAACTATCTGCATTTTACATCAAAGCCTATTTTTACCATACTACTATCAGGTTTGTGAAATAGAGATCTTTGAACTACCCATACCTTTTCATCATATATAAGACAACCCTTTCAATAGACAAGTGAAGATATTGGTTTGTGTCTATGAGAGTCTCCACCTTTACTTGCAGTTGTTCACCTTTAGGAAGGTATTCTTTTTCTTTGGATTTGTAAAACTTTCCTCCACTAATACATCAACATAAAAACTCTCAATCTACGGCCATCAAATCAGAGTTAGTAATTTTATTATGAGATTGGATTTAAGTGCAACAACTAAGAAAGGAAGCTCCAAAGTTGTAAAATGGTTCCATTCATTTCTAGTATTCTGCTTCAAGGAGATGTTTTGTTATGCTTTCAAGTAATAAGTTTTTAAAGAAGAGTGAATATAGATCAAGTTGCAAAGTTTAAGACAATTGACTCATACCATGCATGTAGGTAGTTTGAGTTACATAAAGAAATAGAGTGGCATAGTGGAGGCAAAAAAAAATCATTAGATAATTTGAAGTCATTGCAGCAACTTTGAAAATCTTTATCAACTTGTCCATTATTGTGTTGGTGCTTGTCTATAGTTAGATATTTTTTCCTATTGCTAGAAGCTTGAATGAAATAAGTGTAGCTAAATTTTGCTACAAAGGATAAGAGTTGGAAATAATAGTAGCACAACATGTTGCAAGAGAAGGGATTTAAAAAACCCTGCAAAAAGTGACTTATAGAAAAGTTCTCAAGGGTTGAGTACACCAATGATTAAACAGAGTAGTCTCAACTTACATATGGATAGAGATCAACTATCTATAAATAGAAAACTTGGCTGATAGCACAAACATAAAGAAACGAACCTAGTATGGACTGGCTAATAGAGGAACCAAGAATTTAAATGCATAGCCTTATTCATAGCTTCCATTTCTTTGCTGGCACCTTTAATACCTACAAGAGGTATTGGCACACATAGCTTGCAAGAATGAGGCAAATCAATCAGAGAAAGCATACAAAAAAAAAACAACCATGGCAAGTTAAAGATATTGCACCTATGTAGTTGTTGCCACATATGCATAAATTTTCTAAATGAACTGAGTTATAAGTTCAATATTCATGTTAATCGTTACTATCAATTCACCTACATATTTAAAAATCTAATTTTCAAGCAATCCATGATTTTAATCACTCTGGCTATCAAATAAATTACCTGAAGGTTTGGGTGGAATTTATTGAACCTATTGAAATAAGAAAAGGTCCATTATTGCCTAATTTTCTCTTTAAAAATCCAAATGATAAAAGAGATTTTTTTTTTTTGTAATATTTTTTTGTACATGATCATAGTTAACCGATGTTTCCTCTTTTCAAATCAAGTAGTACAATTATAACTTCGTACTAAGGTTCAATAGAAACAATGTAGTCCAAGCAAAAAATGTAAACAAGAATGCATCTTGGATTAGCAATAATACCTGGGAAAAATTGAAGTCTAGTGGATATGGAGCATAACTGCCAAGCTTCCCTGTTTGGGTAATAATACCTAGGGAAATTATAGAAAATGCAAGACCTAGAAGAATAATGAGTCCATACAGAGAATAGTAATAAAATATGAAGTGATTTCTTGACCTTACCAAATAATTTGGAGACTCTTGTCGGAACAACTTCTAGTCATTAACATGTTGAATCGGGGTCCTGTGTGTAAGTAATTAGATTTCATTGGTGGTAACATAATTATTTTAATATATTTAGAAGAACATAATTATACATGTATTTTATAATTGAGCATGATTCTATGAAATTGTTGCATACCTTGAGTGTGGAGAGGGTGATTTGATGTAATCAAGCTTCTTCTCCTTTCCTTATGATTGTGTATGAATTGTTTTCCATTTTGAAGATCCTTTCGAGGGATAAAACTAGTTGAATGTGAAGGTCTTTCAATGATCTAACTCTAGATATTGTTGTGAATGTGATCCCTTACCTTTCTATTCTACCAATGTAAATTGTTGCTTTGTGTAGTGCAAGCCCTTGGGATTTGTGAATGTTTAAAGCCCATGCCATTGTTAGGGGCATTTGCCTTCGCATGCCCAAGGTCAAAGGAATTATTGGTACTACTTTTGGATCATATTTATCCCATGGAAAACCATTGTAATTATCAATTCTTTTTGCAATGTATAGTGGAAGTTGTGGGAGTTTGGAACCGTCCCTATAAACAATCTCAATTATTTCACCCAATGCTCCATTTACAAGGCCTACTTGTGTCCATATGTTTTTTGTGAGCATGATATGTTGTCCTTTGCATAGTAGGATTTCCTTTTCAATTCATTCATCAACAACTACATATTTTGTGTTGCATGTGGTACGTATTTCTATACTTATTGCAATTGGACAATTCAATAACTTCAACATTTATTTTATTCTGTAGTTTGACAATATCATTCGTAGAAAATAGGTTTATTTATTTGTCAAATTTACCCTTTTCATTTGATGCAATATGTTGGTCAATGCATGTGAGTAGGAGTTCCTAGTCTTCTTTTGTCAGTTTGGCATTTCGTAGGTTTTACAAAAGTTGAGGAAACTGTATCTATTATGTATCATTGCCTTGTCACAAAATATTGTATCTAATGTGATGACTGCTTTGAATGTATCCCATAATTTTCATGTAGTTGAATGTGATGTTGATGCAGGGAAGGGGTGAATAACTAGGGCCAAAGGCTCACCCAGCTATCCAAACCACCCTGCAAGAGTTAACACAATAGAAGAAAACAAAAGAATAATAAGCAAAGGAGGAGGAAGAGTGAAATACTTTTATTAATTCATCAAGATATCTTCATACATGCCTAGCTATAAGGCCTTTTGCATTATGGTCAAATACAAATACATTCACATTCAAAGATCCAACAACAAATTCACACTTTCCAGTTCTACTCTGTAATCCTCTTCCAAAAAAACTGCCTAACTCTAAGCCTAAATACTCTATATATATACTTGCCAAAATGGCTTACAAATCATTCTAGAACATTACATAAGAGGAAGGCCAACCCAAAAATGGTTTAGACACATCCCTAGAAAAGATCTTAACATAAATATCGCGAACAAAATAAATCCTACAAGTTGGGTTGCAGAAATCACGTCCAAATGTTGACACTAGGCACATACAGTAACTCAACACCTACTAAGTGCTACAGTAACTCAGCACCAAGTGCTACAATAACTTGACACCAACTAAGTGTTACAGTAACTTGGCATCGATATGCATAATGAACAAAAATGAGCAAGATAACAAGGCAACCCAGGATGTTCCTGCATCAGACAACCGAAGTTGAAAGAAATAATTCTCCTGAATCACTAAGATGTCACAATCTGAGTTGAATCAAACTCATATTGAGAAATCCATGAAGTATCTTCCATAGGCCTATTCTTCCACTTCTCCAAATATTCATACTAATATTTTCGTCTTGTGCTCTTGCCATTTCTCTGATCCAATATCTATTCAACTTCTTCAATCTACTTCTTAGGATAATCTTTTGATACAACAACTTCATCATAAGACTCATGATACTTATACAAATCAGCAATATTGAATATAGGAGATATATCCATGTCATCTTGTAACTCAACTTCATAAGCATTACCACTATCAAACTTCTTCAAGATCTTACAAGGTCCAAATTTCTTCATCTTCAGCTTACTGTATGTTCCAACAAGAAATCTTCCTTTCATTAAATAGTTCATCACCTCATCACTAACTTGAAAATCATGATGTCTTCTAGACCTATCAGCATTCTCCTTATACTTCTGATTAGTTTGTTCCAACCTCAACTTTACTTCCTTATGCAAAGACTCCATAAAATTAGAAAATTCTTCTCCTACAGTGGTTATCTTTTCTTCGCCAGCAACATCTCTCAAATCCGATATACCTCTAGGCTGTGTTCTAATAACAATCTCAAAAGGTGTTTTCCCTCTACTCCTATTTATAGAATTGTTATATGCAAACTCAGCTTGTGCTAACACTACTTCCCAATTACTTGGCTTATCTCCTTGACTAAACATCTCAGCAAATTACCCAAGCTTCTATTCACAACCCCTATTTTTCCATCTATCTGTGGATGGAATTAGAACTAAACTTCAACTCAGTACCCATCTTCTTCTACAAAGTCTTTCAAAAATAACCAACAAACTTACTATCTCTGTCAGAAATAATACTTCTTGATAATCCATGCAATATCACAATCTCTTTAAAGAAAAGTTCAACAACATGCTCAACATCTAATGTCTTTTTACATGGTATGAAATGAGCCATCTTAGAAAATCTGTCCACTACAACAAATATGGAATCATACCCCTCCACTATCTTAGGTAAGCCAAGAACAAAATCCATACTGATGTCACTCCAAGATTTCTTAGGAACAGTAATGTATACAAACCAATATTTTGACTTAATCCTTTTGCAATTTGACAAACTCCACAAATCTTTACAAATTTCTAAACATCCTTATATATTTGTGGCAAATAATACTTCTCTTTAAGCAAACTCCATGTCTTATCAATTCCAAAATTTCCAGCCAATCCACCACTATGTTTTTCCATAATTAGATTCATCATAGAATTTCTAGGAATACACAACTGAATGCCTTTGAACAACATACCTTCTTAAATGAAATACTCATCATACTTACTTATATAATCTGTTAGATTTGGTGCTCTGCACTCTCTCGATGCCTCAGAAAAATCAGAATCAACATCATAGAACTCTTTCATTTCATCAAAACCAAAAACCTCAACCTTCATTTTAGTCAAAAAAGAATGTCTTCTACTCAATGCATCAACAACTCAATTAGTAACTCCACTTTTATGCTTAATAACAAATTTGAAACTCTGCAAGTACTCAACCCACTTCATATGTCTCTAATTTAATTTATGTTGACTTCCCAAGTATTGTAAAGCTTTATGATCAATATACAACACAAACTCCTTAGGAATCAAATAATGTCTCCACTTCTTAAATGCTTGAATAATAACATAAAATTATTGATCATACACAGAATACTTCCTTTTGGCATCATTCAAATTTTCACTAAGGAAAGCAACAAGTTTACCTTCATGACTTAATACAACTCCTATTGCATTACCACTTACATCACATTCAACTTGAAATACCTTGTTGAAATCAGCCAAAGCCAATATAGGTAATTCAACAACCTTTTATTTCAAAGTCTCAAAACTCTTATCAACTCCATGTGTCCACTTGAATTCTTTTTTTATCTCCCCTCATTGTTTTAGTCATACCATTACAAACAACACTGAAATTTTTTATAAACTTTCTATAAAAACTAGCCAAACCATGAAATGATCTTACCTCACCCACATTCTCAGGTATAGGCCATTACAAAATTTCTTTAACCTTCTCAGGATCCATCTTCAATCTATTAGCTAAAATCACAAATCTCAAATATATAACCTTCTCTTGCATAAAAGAACACTTTTTCAGATTAATCAACAACTTTTCCTCTTTCAACCTCTCCAATACTTGTCTAATATGCTCAAGATGTTTTTCCTTAGTCTTACTGAATATCAGAATATCATCCAAATAAATAATCACAAACTTACCCAAAAATATTTTTAGAACTTCATTCATCAACCTCATGAAAGTACTAGGTGAATTAGTCAAACCAAAAGGCACAACCAACCATTCATACAAACCATCTTTTGTCTTGAAAGCAGTCTTTCATTCATCACCTTCTTTAATTCTAATATGATGATAACCACTCTTCAAATCAATCTGGGTAAAATACTTTTCTCCACTCAAACAATCCATTATGTCATCCATCCTCGGCATAGGAAACCTATATTTCACTGTTATCTTGTTAATAGCTTTGGAATCAATACACATTCTCCATTCTACATTCTTTTTAGGTGCTAATACAATAGGTAAAACACATGGACTCAAGCTTTCTCTAATCAAACCTTTTTGCAACAACTTATGCACTTTTCTATTAAGTTCTTTATTCTCTATAGGTGGCAATCTATATGGTGCTTTTTTCGGTAAACTGACTCAAGGAATCATATCCATACAATGACTTATGCTTCTTACTGAAGGTAAACCATCAAGAATATCATCAGCAAAAATATCCTTATATCCATTCAGCAATTTTGCAATTTACACTACCATACCAAATTTTTTTGCTTGGTCATTACTACCAACACTCAGTCCTCTAAGAACTATAGCAAAACAAACTTGATTCTTCTTTACTTTCTTTTCAAATTGCTTTCCATTAACCATGCAAACTTTAATTGTAGTACAACTAACCTTATTTGGACTTTGAATCAAAGCCAACAATGTTTGTTTCTTCTCATTTAACCAAAGAGTATATTGATTCAATCTTCCATCATGCACAACATATCTATCATATTGCCAAGGTCTACCCAACAAAATATGGAAACAATCCATGGGATAATATCACACAAAAATTCATCAAAGTAATGTCCAATTTTGAAATTCACAACGTATTGCTCACTTACCAATATCTTATGCTCATTTTTGATCCATGCAACATGATAAGGTTTAGGATACTTTAGCCTTTGCAATTACAACTTTGCAACCAACTCTTCTGATGCCAAATTTGTAGAACTTCCACTGTTAATGATCACTTTGCAACATTTTCCAGCCATCTTACATCTTGTCTTGAAAAGACTTCTCCTTAAAACAGGGTCCTCATCACTTCCCTTATTACATAAGGTTCTTCTCACCATTAGATTTTCTCTAGCCTCAGCTCCACTCAGTGAACCCTCATCATCTCCTTGAATCACAACATTTCTGTTACCTTGCCCATTTTTAGAGGATCTACATTCAAAAGATATATGTCCCTCTTTACCACATCTAAAACAATAACCATGAAATCCACCTCTAGAATAAGAATTACCTTTTCTTCGGTAAGAATTACCACTTTTGCATTCAGTCTTGCCTTTTTCATCATTCTTCCATTCAGATTTCCCTTTATCTTGCACAAACTTTCAGATTTGCCACCTTTAACATAAGATCTACTTCTGCCTCTCTAGAATCTACCACCTCTACCTCTTTGGCTTTTTTCATGCTTCTTTGATAAGTTCTCCTTAGCTTTCAAGGCATATTGATATGCTTCTTCAACACTTTCCAAATTCACAAAACTTATTTCATCTTGAATTTTAGATCTCGATCCATTTATGTACCTTGCAATTTTCTCAACATCATCATCCACATGTCCATATATGATGTCCAATCTATAGAATTCTTTGGTATACTCTTTCATAGTCATGTCCTTTTGTTTCAAATTTTGCATCTTTCTCAACAAGCTAACTTAGTAATCAGTAGGAAGAAATTTGTTCTTTACCTTGTTCACCATCTTTAGCCATGTTTTGATCTTCTCCTTTCCTATCCTTTGTCTATTAGTTTGCAAGTGATCCCACCATAGTGATGCATGACCTTTCAACCTAGTGACTACAATCTTCATCTTTCTATTATCAGGAGTGTTTTCATACTTAAAGAACTTCTCCATATCTGAGATCCAATCCAACATAGCATTGACATCCAATTTTTTATCATAAGAAACAACTTCTACATTAGGCTTTGAATTTTCCCTAGACAACACTCGCCAACAATCTTTCTTCATCTTGATCTTCTTTAGTTTTTGGATTATGGTTTGTTGCTACTACTTCATCATCACTTACATCATCAAGATGTGTTGCTCTCTTCTAGGTTGTCTCCATAGCATCTAATCTGGCTATAGTTTGTCTCAACTAATCCAATATGAAATTATCAACATTTCCTCTACCATGAACCATCTTTACAAATTAGGTTCCTGCATGATCGTGTAGTGCCTCTCCCATTTGACTTCGGTAAGTCATCTTGATGGATGCAACCTTGCTAATCTTTTGTTGTGATGGGATCATGATTGTGACCCTGAGTGGTCGACACCGTCGAGGTGTTTGGATTTATGTTTCTGTATCAGTTGCTTTGATTATGCTTTTGACTTATCTATGAGATTATGATGTGATTTTTGGTTTACTGAGGTTTGTGCCAGTGGTTACCAAGATCGATGTGATATTATGAGGTTGTTCCGTGATTACTTTGAGATGTGTGCAAAGATTGCACTGTGTACTTTTTACCATGCTACACTGGACTAGGTTCTTGTAGCAGTGATTAGTCATGTTTATGATTGTGTTTTCTTTTGCATTTTAAGTGTCTTTTTAATGTTGTTTAAACAACCATTATTAAATGGTTAAGTAATTAAATGGATTGTTCATGTTGGATTCTTTGGTTATGTATTGCGAACATTTACCTTGTTATATTTTGATCTGAGAGATATCTATTCTTATGTGATACTTTATATTTGAGAGGCCTCGAGGGTCAAATGTTCACTTTGATTTTAGTATCATAGATATTAGACTACTATGTTGTTCAATTAATCATATTGCATGATGATGCCATTTTGAGATGACAGTGTGTTTTATGATGATATCTGGTTATCTGGTATTTGGACATACCTCTGATTATGTTAGGTGATGGATTTAATGCTATGGTTATTTACTTCATTCCTGCGTTGTTATGCTTTATGCGAATGTGACTGATGTAAATAGATTATTTTAATATAATTAAATAAATGGTTAAATTAGGTGATTTAACGCATTTATTGCTTCGGCTATGTTATTATATGGAATCGCACTTGATCATGTTGTTTAGTGTGCAGGATTTATATCCTTGGTAGTGGCACATGGAGTTAGTGATTCAACCTTTCATATTTTACCAATGTCATCCATGTATGGTTGACGTATCCTTATTTTTAATGTTTAAATTAAACCTTTTGGTGATTATTAAATACGAACTCATTTGCATTATGTGATTAGACCAGTGAACGTGTCTATGCATTTAGAGTTTTGCATTGTCGCGAAAGTGGTTAAGGAGATTTATGTGTTTTTTGGGTTTTTGGGCTTTTTATTTGATTTATTTTAATTTTTGACAGCTTTTCCATAGATGAATTCCTATTTATAGGAATAGCCTATTTTCATTTGGGTCGATTCAGAGTTTAACTAGATTGGTTGGTTAAATGCCCTAATCGATTATTCACCCGAAAAGTGAATAAGTATCCAAAAGGAATTTAATTCCTCACTTCTCACTTTTGAATTAGAAAGTTTGAGAGTAAAACCCAAAATCTTTTTCATGAGGATTTATTGTTTTGTTCGTTGTGGGAGCTATGGGCGTAAGATCGTCGTGAGGTTGGGCTCGTTGGATCTAGCTCGGGGGAACCTTGGATTGCCGCAATTTTTAGCTACTTCTGCGAGATATTTATTTTATGGTTCAGATTTTCATTTTGCCATTTTCGCTGTGAGGTAGGGCTTTCTTGTTTTATTGTTTCTGCTCCATTGTTGCTTCCATTTTTGGTAGCCGTTTGTTTGGAGGCTGAGAACTAGTGTTCCCCTCCATTTTTGTATGTTAGTTCTACCTGGTTGGGCGGGTACAAACATTTCCCTATTTTTCAGGATGAGGATTTGGGTTTCGGGCCGTTATGCTGGCCATTTTTGCATACGGTGTTCGATTCTTTTTATTTTTGGATTTTTGGGATTTTTGAACCCAAAGGCCAAATGGGTTTTAATTTTGAAAGTTTTTCAAAATTTGGAGTTTTTACCTTGTTTTGCATGTCGCCCTATTTTCTCGAGTTTTCTTGGCACAATGTGGGTCATGGACTTGGATGATCTGCTTGGATATCAGTCAGACCACTTTTGCATGTTTATGTTGCATAGGGATGCGTGTCACACCTGTACTCCCGACTTTGTGTTCAATTGAGTGATTTGTTACCTATTGTTATAGTTTGTCTTGCACCTTTGTTTTTGTTTCGTGGACACTTGGATTCGTGTAGAATCCACACTCTCGGATTGAGGTCGGTGGAGTGAGTTCATGAATGTTGGTCTTGTTGCATCATTGGGATTCGTGTAGAATCCATACTCTCGGATTGAGGTCGGTTGAGTGATTTCATGATGTATGATTTTGTTGGCTTTGGGATTCATGTAGAATCCGTCCTTCCTATGTGGCTTTTGGTTGGGTATTTTCTTTGCAATGTGTTCTCATTCTGTCCTTATGTTATGATCTTCGTGATGGTGGTGCGCCACACACGAGTACATGCACATACATTTTTCGGAGGACTCGCGGGTCTCGACCTTCCATGTCTTTTCTGGAAGCTTTGATCATTGGGGTTGAGATGGGAGTATGCATGCCCACAGGCACTTGTCGTAGGATGAGCATGGGTAGGGTAGGGTAGCATATGGAGGGGGCTTCTATCTTGCAGCTTAGTGACCTCAGTCCCATAGGGTTGGCGGAGGATAGGAAGTTTTAAATAAGTGATAACTAAATAAAATGTGTGAATGGTAATAAAACTTAAGATAATAAAATGTTGTGCCGAGCCATTCCGTTGAGGGATGCTGAATCCGCATGATCCAAGCTTGGGCTTTTTGATACCAAGCAACTCTCCATGATGTCAGTCCCTACTTAGTAGCTTTTTGAGTGTTTGACCAAGACCTGTACTCCTTGCATTGTCTTAGGTTCTTGGTTGCAACCATCATACTATTTGGCGTGAGTGTTAGCCATGGATGTTGTTTGGTGTGTTTTGTGGTTGGATCATTATTTCCATCACCATAGTGGGTGTGGACCTATGGGTTCCATGTGGTTGGGAGGTGTAGCTACCTTCACCACTGCTAGGGATCAGTGTACAGAGACGATCTTTTGTCCTAGTGCGACCGTTGCTGGATGTTTTCACTTGGTACTTTAGGTTCTGGAGTATGCTTTCTTGTGATTTACGCTTTCATTGGAATGCTTGGATATCATGTTTAGATGATGTTATTTTATTTGATGCATTCCCTTATTATGATGTTTAGCATATGATTAGATGCTGTAAATTGTTGTATTAGCATATCCGTTGCTGATTGTTGTTTAGCATGTGATAGGTGATGTTATCTACTGTAGGATTATCTTATGCTTTACTACTAGCATGTTAGATTTCCTTATGCTTATTTTTTTGCATGTTGTAGTAGTGACGTCCCTATTACGATAGTACTGACGATCTGGTCGGTGGCTTGGGATGTTACACACGAGGGATGACTAGGATCCATAATGATCTTATAATGCTATTGACGGTTGGGAGGAACCACGTACTTAGTTTGGTTGTTTTGTTGCTGAGATGTATTTATGTTCATTGCAATGTTGCTTTTGTTCACTACAATGTTTATTTTAGTATGTTCCTTACTATTATGGTTTAGATGGATAGTTGTTCCTCTTTCCTTGCTGTTAGTGCACTCGAGTGTTCATTCCTCGATTTACGTGGATCCAGTACTCCCCAGTGTGGAGGTTTCCTTATTTTTTTAGCTTTTTGTTTGTGTTTTTTTGTCATGCTAATTTATTTTCTTACGTGGAAAGGTAGTTCCTCGCGTGAGAATGTATTTCCTCACATGAGAGAATACACTTCCTTGCACGGTGCCCAGGGAATCCTCGCATGAGAGTGAAAGCCCTCGTGCGATGCTTAGAAGACCTTGCATGAAGCTGTGCACTTTCTCACATGCAGCGGTGAAAGATCTCGCGCAAAACTTGGGACTAGTTTTCTTTCTCGCGCGAGAAACAGGGGCTATCTAGGCTTGTCGGATGAAAGTTCAAAAGTTGGTTTTGGACACCCTTTTGGTTTTTACACTTTCCTTGTTCAAAATAGATTTCCTAGGGGTTTAAAATATATCGTTTATATTTCAGATATATTTTAATATATGCGACGAATCTTTTGAGATAGGTTTCAGACCTCTCAGAGACAAGTTAAAGATTCTAGGAAATTTTAGGGCTTTAGAAATTCAGACAGCCAATTTTTAGGGCTTCAAGATTTCAGGCTTGACCAAATTTTAGGTTTTTGCATTCTACCCCAACTTGGTGTTTTGTTGATGAGTGTTCATTTCTTGAGCCCTCATCATGTGCGTTGTCATTGTTGGCTTTGGTTGTGTGTGTCAGTTTGGTAGTGGCATTTGGAGATTCATTGGTTGCTGAGATTGTGGTGAAGTCTTCCGTTGTGATCTTTGTGATCCTTGTATGATGTTGTCATTTGCATTCATACTAGTAAAAAAAAAAAAAACTTGGCTTGTATTTCATCCTTGTTTCTAAGGATCTCTGGGCAGGGCATTACAGATCGCAACCCTTTGCAAGTTATAGGTCAAATTTGCATATCTGCCACCATACAACAAAATTTGAATCAAGGTTTTACATGATCCAATCTCCACAAGGATGAACCTCAAGCTCTGATACCACCTGATGTAAGGAAGGGGTGAATAACTAGGGCCAAAGGCTCACCCAACTATCCAAACCACCCTGCAAGAGTTAACACAACGAAAGTAAACAAAAAGAACAACAACCAAAGGAGGAAGAAGAGTGAAATACTTTTATTGATTCATCAGGATATCCTCATACATGCCCAGTTGTAAGGCCTTCTAGGTTACGGCCAAATACGAATACATTCACATTGAAAGATCCAATAACAAATTTGCACTTTCCAGATCTACTCTACAATCCTGTTCCAAAAAAATTGCCTAACTTTAAGCCTAAATACTCTATATATACTTGCCAAAATGGCTTACAAATCATTCTAGAACATTACATAAGAGGAAGGCCAACCCAACAACGGTCTGAACACATCCCAGAAAAAGATATTAACATAAATATCACAAACAAAATAAATACTACAAGTCAACTCATAGAAATCACGTCCAAATGCTAACACTCGACATGTATAGTAACTCAACACCTACTAAGTGCTATAGTAACTCAGCACCAAGTGTTATAGTAACTCGACACCAAGTAAGTGCTATAGTAACTCGGTACCAAGTGTTGCAGTAACTCGACACCAACATGCAGAACGAACAAAAATGAGCAAGATGACAAGGCAACCCAGGATGCTCCTACATCAGATTTATACAAAGGCTTTTCCATCATGGGGGATAGTTGGGCAAGGACACCAACTAGGATGATGGAAAGGCCACCAAAACAGAGCTGTTGATTTTTTAGAAATGCTTGTCGTAGTCTACTATCTATTTTCAATAGTAGCTTTGGGCCAATGAAGCTCATTTCATTAATAAGAATGTATCTTATTTCTTTTAATTCCTATTACAACATGGTTAATACTTTCCCTTGTAGTGGTTGCATTTGTTTAACAAGTATCTTGAGCATTGTATGTATAGTTCGATATGTGTATGTTGAATGCATCCACACCTATAGGAGCCAGTGCCAGTAGACATTCTTTTTGTTGTTTATTTTCAAAGAGGGGTAAATACTTTGACCTGGAGCTATGAACCAGTGAGGCCACAAATAGGGGACCTCATCCCCATGAGATTTGAACCTTGATAGCAAGGATAACAACACAACAACTTAACCATCACAACATGCCACTATTGGCAAAAAGGGTTTGTGGTAAACCTAGTGTGACTCGAACCGGAGTTGATGCGTAGCACCGGGATCATTAGCCTAACACTACGCCTCACGACTCGCCTTCACACCAACTCGGCTACTCACTCACCCTTACATTCTTTTTGTTGTTGACCATTATTGTTCATTGCATTTCTCATGCAGTGAATCAAGTATGATTTTCCTATTCCATTTTTTCCTTGAATAATCATGTAAAGAAGTTTGCTCTAGGTGGACATTTGTTGTGTTCCATAATTATTGCTAGTGCTTCCTGTTGACTTGCTGGCGATAGGTGGCTTAGATTTTGGTAGTTTGATAGGATGCTCTCACCTTGCAAAATTTGTTTATTTGTATTTATGAATTGTGTTGAAACTTCATATAGATGTTGGGGAATGATAACTTTATCCCATTTGTTGATATTATAAAAATCATGTATGCCTAGCATATCAAGTTCATCAAGGCTAATATTATGTGAGGTGCCCATTTGTGACAACATTTTCCATTCATTCATCTATATTATTTCTTGCTCCTCTTTTGCTTGTTCTTCTTCTTATTTTGGCTCACATTCCAACATGCGATTGGATGCCAAACATTATATCCATTTGCATTCATACTTGCCTAATTTATAATAATAATTTCTTTAGTCAAGCCAATGTCATTTTCTATAATATGAAAAAAAATTATATAAAAGAAGCTCACTCTTATAGAATATTTCAAAATGGTTTGAGTCGACATATGGAATATTGTTGAATATTGGGTAAACATTGACAATTTCTTGTGCCTTTCTTTCTTTCCACCTATCATTTTTAGGTTTTTTAAAATAAGTGCACAATCGTGAAAATTCAAGAAGTGTTAGCCTCTCAAGCTCTAGAGGTTGCTGATTATATGCCTGCAAGTATGTAGATTGTATTTAGTTTGTGTCTGACACATCTATTATCCACTGGAACATTTTTAATCCAACATTCAAGGATGTGAAAGGATGACTGCACATGACCAGAGGCAATTTTTGAAGCGTGTGACATGTTTCATGTGCCCCTATGTCACTTTCAACTATGACATCTATCATAATTTCATGTATGTTGAAAGAGCTAGGCTGTCAAATTGTTGGGTTGAAGATATTCTTTTTCAACATATCAGTATATGTCTTAGATGCTCTTTCTGCCTTAGATGCATATTTAGCAATATATTTGAGAATGAGATCTTGTGAGATAACTGGTTGGCAATCAATGCTTTCTCTCCAAATTCTTGACATTTCTTGATTGTGAATGTTAAGTCTATCATCATTTATTGCAATACATATTTTTTCTTTCCATCTGCATCACATGATAGAGTAGATATAGTTTTTCTTTCCATGGAGCTTTGTAATGAAACTCTAATTTTGTACCCCCTTTTTTAAGCATGTGCCTTGCCTAAATTTTGTATGCCTTTGAACTTGATTAATCAATTCTTCATAGTCATAAGCAGGCTCTTTAGATAATATCTTATGTGTGTTGAGTAAGCATGGATCATCTTGAGAATTGTGGAAGAGTGTGGTATTTATTTGTGAAGCCTCACGAGGGTTCCAAGCTATAAAATATTTGTCAAAAAAGAGTCATGCTCTTTCAACTTCTACAACATTATTTCAATCATTTTATGCATATTTGGTGTATTTTAATCTAGATGATTCTGTGCAAATGTGCACTTCCTCTTCTTTGCCACTCGGATCTATACCAATAGTTTTCTACACCCAAAAGTTTTTCAATGACTTCCTTACGGAATATTGTAAAATGATAATGCATATGTAATGCTATTGTATGAGGCTTATTGATTATGTTTTCCATGCGCTGTCTATTTGATAACATCCTTGGGGAAGTGTCATTGGTGAACAATTGATGTACATCTGGCCATTTTGTGTCAGTTGCACTCAACATGAAGAATAGTGTAGGTGATCCTATCTGGTTGATCAAGTTTATCAACTTTGTTTGGCACTTATTCTAGTATGGTCGAGTTCCTTGCATGGAAGACTGTAGTGCACCAACTCTTGTGCAAGATGGTTATCTAAAAAATTTGTAAGGTGTACACAAATATTTTCTATAGTAGCAGGAAAAGTTTCTTTTGGATTTCTTTTAATTAGTTCTACTGCAATTTCTTGGCTGCAATGTCTAGCCATCAAATTCAAGTTGAAATATCAAAAGTGGGGATGCCTTCCAAATTTGTTGTCATGGAAATTCATTAAGTGTTTTGAAAATTCTTCAGCATTAACTTCCCTTATATGGGGTTGTATGTAGAGTGCAAATCTATTTGGGAAGAGTGAGGGAAATGCCATATCTATCAAGCTCTTTGTGTTGTATTCATTTATTGGAGATGAATCTATCACTGGCCAATTGATAAAATTGCATGTGTTGTCTTCAAGTTGTAATTTTTCCTTAATGATTTGTAGCTCACATGATGTGTATGTCATGATCTATCCATCCATCTCCTCATCCATATCCATTTCATGATTTAGCATTGACATGTCTTCAACTGTTTCAATGGTTTTAAGCATACTTGAGACATTTGTTCTTATTTCAAGGATGTCGGCTAGATTTTCAACATAAATAGTGACATATTTATAGTATGGGTCTTATTTCACCTTATATTTCAATACAACTATAATGTGGCTTCTCTTTACATAACAATCATTGGATTGGTCTATCATATGTAATATTTGAACAATGAGTATATCTAGGTCTTGTATTCTATGTGGGAGGATATTTTCAATGTTGTTTATATCCTCTACGAAGCTTATTGTGTGACCACGGTATTTATATTGACCTCCAAAATTTTGAGTCACCTGTAATACTAGGTTAACTCTAGCAATCAACATCTCTTCAACCTAGGTCAATCTTTTGAGTATAATAGGTTGTTCTCCTGGATCCATTTTGTTTAAGAATCAAAACCAGTGTATGCCTTTCTCATGGAAACATCTCTTGCATGTGGAAATTATGTTTGATAAATACAAGTGTATTCATGGGTAACATTCTTTGAATATAGTGCGACTTTGTAAGTTGGAAAATGCATCAATCCTTCTGCAAAAATTTTAGAGTGCCATTATATAATCATTTATTTACCTAACCTTTGTTTGTTTATTCCTTTCTTCCTATAATGGAGTTTCTCAAACTTCAAGTGGTTCCTGTTCTAATGTTGGAATTGTTTGTTGTGTGCCTATGTGCTCAACACTCTGTATTTCTATTTGTTGTGAGGGATTTAAGGCTTTACCCAATCTTTTAGCCTATCTCTAAGAATCTATTTGATCTTTACAATGGGCATAGTATTATCGATTTCTCTTTCTACTCTACTCTCATTGCAGTTTGTAAAGAACAATTTGTGGAAGGTGGATACATTGTTCTTGTAGTGGAGCTTTTTGGCCCTATAATGGATGAACCTCTAACTATTCATCATCTTCTTTTGTGGTTTTTTCTATAGTACTCTCTTCTTGTATATGTTCAGCCCTTATTGTTGAGCTGTCATTTTGTACAATGCTTAACGATAGGAATTATTTTGAACTCCTCTCTTGAAAAGTTAATTCGAGAATCAACTCCAAGGTTTCGAGTAATCTTGTGACCTACTGGAATCCAGTCAGTTGAAGATAAATGTGAATGTTCACAAGGAGGCCTTTGCTAGTTCTCATAACTTTAGATGATGTGAAATCTATTTGCCACTTCAAAAGAATATAACACACAAAAAGGAAACTATGTTTTTGTATTTTTTATTTTTATGATGGATGCAATCTAACAATGCAATTATATGAATTCCTAATTTAACAAGGGGTTAGTAAAGCAAATAATGAAGATAAGGTAAGAAGAAAATCAAACAAATAACATGACTGTAAAATCCTAATGGACATAAACTATAGAAATAACAAGTCTGCGAGTTAAGCTTTCGAAAAGATCGGTGGGTAACCAATGAAAGTAGGAGCAGCGCTTCCTTAATTCTATGGATGCAATCATCAATGGGGAATATAGTAACCATATGATTTTTACCTTTTATCAAATCACAAGGCCATGGAAAGTGCACTCATGCGATACAAACAGTTATGTAGGAACAAAATGGGTGATCTCTTCTCGAACTAGATAAGTCAGCGAGATTCGTAAAACCATAGCAAACACTAGAATTAAAACACTGCACAAACAAAAATAATGCAATAAACTTTTGGCTTAATTAAATTCCATGAACATACATTCACAAAACATAACGGATTTAGGCAAGAATCACTACACTCCAAATACGAGCACCAAAAGCATATATTATTGCAAAATAACGACATCCATGATTATATATTACGATCCCGTATTTATAAGAAATCACCTCCTCAATTTGTGTTGAGAGTGAAAGATATCTTCATGAAATTATATGCTTCTAATTTAATAAAACAAACTAATTATATACAAATTGACTATCTAACTGGTGCTTAGTAGGACTCCATCCATTTTTATATCATTAATTGGATGCATGAGCCTTTACATGTCATAAAACAAAGAAATCATGAGAGAATAAGAAGGGAGACATGAGTTGATGTAAAAGTGTTTGGAAGTGTCAAAAATAGAAGTTCAACCTTCACTAGGCATCTGTCAGAGTTAAACTGCTGCTAAAATGTGTTTCTAGTGCATGGAAAGCTCTAATTTTGGAACTAGCAATTAATTGTGGGCACACCTTTAGAAAAGTGCACCTCGGAAGAAGCGCCCCTATGCACCTCTGACGACTTCAACATTCTTCCAAAACATTGTTGCAAAAAGCACACTTGACACACTAGCACAACAGTGCACCTCAAGGGTCCAAAAATGCAAAATTTCATTGTGTCAAAAATGAAATTCTAGCTTATGGGTTTTGTTCCCCTTCATACCAAAGCTATGTCTAGGTGTTTGCCCTTGAATTTCTCTATTATCTCAGTGAACTATGTTGCATCTAGTAAATCTAAGGCATTATATATATCTTTGACGTTTTGCCTGTAATTATCTACCTCTATACGAGTTTAAGCAAAATCACCGAGATTAGTATCTAGCTCTTACAAAGATTCTTCCATCCTAAACGTTTGCCGAATATCTTCATCAGTAGAAACTTCATCAAAAATCTTCCTGAATCTCTAAATGACAACCTCTATCGGTATCAATTTCAACCATGCATCATCTTCAAAAATGTCCAGGCATGCATCACTATAATGTTTCTCAGCTTCCAAAATTTTTGCTCAGGCTTGGTCCTTGAGCTGGTGGATCTATGCATGTAATGATTCCATTACTTTATTTCTATCCACTATCTTCTCTATCCAATCATCAATTAAATCTAGCTCCTCTATCATATATACATCCATGAGCATCTAATACCTTTGGCCTTTTATTGCATGAAATACCTGTAGATCCTTTCCCCAAGTATGTACCTCATCCATAAGACCAAAATCTTGATTCAAAATTGCTACCATTTTATCCACGTCCTCCTGCATAACATGTAGTAGCTTGAGATTCCCTTGGATGATGAGTATGCCTTTCTCTTCAAAACTTTCCTACCATATCTAACATGCACTCAAAAATGGGTCCAATTGCATCGCTTCCCTATTTCTCCTTTGAATTGCTACATTTAGAGTCTCCTTGGAGTTAGCAAGATCTAGAGGGCCAACAAATTCACTCAACTATCCTTTTAGGATTTGATTCTATGGTCGAAGTGTTATAAACTTAGCCCCATCCTGTTCTAGGCTCCTGAAAACTTCCTTCATCCCAATAGTGACCATTTAGCTTTTTAGTTTCTAAGGTTGGCCTCCCAAGAAAAATTTCCTAGATCTAATAATCCCTAGGAGTTAGTTCTTCAACATTTGACTCTGGAGGAGGGATAGCTACATGAGCAAAAAGGTCCTAATCCTGATCACTTGTAATGAAGGCTAATGGTCACACATCCTTAGGAGGTGAATTAGGTTTCCTTAATACTTCTATTAGTTCCATTCTATCCTCCTCTTCGGTAGTGAACTGTTTCTTCTTGTTTCTGATTACTTCTTTTCAGAGCCACCTTGGAACATGCTACACTGGAGATTTTCCTTTTGAGGATGAAGGATTCTGTTCCACTATGCTCTTGCCCTTATTGCTTCTCTATGGGGTCTTTCCCCTTTGCAAAGGCTCCTCTTCTGTAGTCCCTATATCGGTGGAGTCCACAGTTCTCACCTCTGTGTCCTAAGAAGTTTGGTGAGGTTATTCACCTATTTTCCCCTCTTCTAACACTTCATTGGTGGATACTTTTTGTGGCTATCCTTCAGGTTCTATCTAGACCTATTCAATTTCTATTCCTAGAGGAGGAGGAGGAGTAACTGATCCCTTGTCAACACAAAGTGTAACATGTAGCTAGGATTCTGGGACTATCTCAAGTCTTTGTGATTTTGGGGCTATATGAGTCCAATCCTCCTATTTAGGTTGATTGGTTGGTGTATCTCGTATCTTATCCCCAACTAACTCAGTACCTACGGACATAAATTCTAAATCTAACATCTTAAAGACATTAGTCCCCTCTACATACTACTCATCAATCAATTGTTACATCTCATCCTTTGATGTAGTATTTTGCAAAGGTTCATTTGGGATTGATGGAGATGTAGCCTTAGAACTTGTTCTCCATTTTTGTTCTATGGCTCTAGCTAGCCTAGTTCTTTGACTTAGTGACAATTATCTTCTTCATCCTCCTCATCCTTCTCTTCTTCCTCTTCCAGAATAGGTTCAAGGATAGATGGGAAAGGGATCACCTTCTTGATCACCTTTTGTCTCCTTTTCATCTGAGTCTTAATCTTTCTTCTTTTTGGTGCTGAAGGAGATGCCTATTCTATTTGATGAGGAGGGAAGACCTCTTGAATCTCAATCTCAATCTCATTCTGGCTCAGTGTAGCTGGTGGCACTTGAGGATCAACTTGGACTTATGGAGTTCCAATATCTTCCAGCCCTTGTATATTTTCTTCTCCTTGTTGTGGAGGTGTCAGGATTTCACCCTCTTTTGGCTCAACTCTTGGAGGAGAACTTCTTTTCCTCTTGCCTCTTCCTCTTCCCTTCTGAGCTCAATAATATCCAACTAATCTATCAAGTTGGTGTACCATTTTCGGCCTTACTACTGACGAAGCTGCAAAGGTAGGGACAATGATGTTTTTCCCTCTACCTTTGGTTGGTTAGGCTTGTGCATGAAAGATAACTATTTTAGGAATTGGATTGACCTAAAATGGTTTCTTGATCCAATCCTGCATCATTTTAATGACATGCCTCACCCTATGGTTGATGTTAGAATTCTCTTCTTTGTCAACCTCAATGTTCATGATGGGCCTTTCACCAACCTTATCCCTGTTGAAGAAAGGATCAAGTAACTCCTTTGAATCTTGTTGTTGTATTTTCAATAGAATCTTTATTTTTAAGGCCTTCTCTACTAGATACAAGGTCATCCTACAATAATCCTTGACGTAGACATCATAGTCATTTGTCGTATTCATCTAATGATCCTCAATGGCTTCCTCATGATTAAATGTTTTACCAACCAAGTACTGCACTCTCCTGATATTATCAAAATATGGCTGAGGAGAATTCTATTCTTCTAAGGGATATTGATCCTATTCATACTCAAAAGAATCAATATACTGGTATCTATCCACCTAGAAAGGCCCAATGGTTATAGGCCACCTCCAACATGTTTTATATTGCTTTCTAACTCTATCATATGCAGACAAGAGTTTTTAGGAGATCTCCAAGAGAACAAGTCTATCACAAGGATACCTTCGGAGCTTCTTCAGGTTAACGGTTGTACCTACTACCCTTAGATATGTAAATTTCCTAAACTAAATGTAATAATCCCTGACCAATAGAATCTATGCCACTACATCATCTAATAATCTCTGCACATAATCTCCTTCTATGAATCAAATTATAGTGAATATGAAGGCATCATTTACAATTCCATATTCTCTGTTCTGCTTTGATAGTCCCTTCTTTACCAATTGAGGATAGATGATATATGGACATGCATTAGGATCCTACATGCTACCCTTTTTGTACATCCCTCAATAGTCTGTCGCTCTTGCAGCTAATAACTATAATAGGTATGGTGTCATGTAAAATTTCCTTTGGTTCTTTACTACCACCAACTGTTCACACAAATTCTAACTGAGAGTAGAAGCCCAATCTAGTGACATCTCAGCTTTATTTATCATCTCAATAAAGTGCACCATAAAGATGTTCGGATGCCCAGCTACCAGTAGACCCATAACTCTACTCAAGAGTATGATCGAGTATCCAATGTATTCAATCATGTATTCTCTGGTCATATCCACTTTTTCAAGGTATGAGGATTGAATAATTTCAGAGGCCTCCTCAATGTATTCCCAATACCACCTTTCTGCTTGCTCATAGGTGAGCATGATGAACTGATCTTCTTGTGGGAGATGAATTACTTTTTCAATATTCTTAGGTCATAGATCAAGGACAATTTCTCCTGTTATGCTCTTCACAACCCTCTCCTTAGGGACAAAGTATTTAGCAAGTGTCATAATGAGGTCTGAAGATTATATCAACATTGGGTGTGAAGCCACATTGATGAGTCCTCATCTGATGAGTGCAAAAATCATTTGTGGGCTTTCAGTGGGTTTGTTGCATATCTTCATAAATTCCCCCAAGTCTGTATGTCCCAAATCTATATCCTTGATCTTAGAGTTATCATCTTGAAACCTTGATTTCATTGGAACACCTTGGAACTTAAAGACCATAGGTTTTGGTGCTATTTTCTTGCCCAAGGAAGATGAAGAGGATGCCATTATAGCTACACAAAGGTACATTCATTAGTTCAAAATTGAAGAGAGCACGATTAATTTAGACCCTAAAATTAATTTGTACAAAACCCGAAAAACCATTTTTCTTCAAAAAAACCATATTTTAATCTCTAAGGTACTAGAAAAACAACATGGCACACCAAGAAGGTGTACCTGGTGCGCTACACTTTTTTTTGTGTTTACATTTTTTGAACACATTTGAATATGCATCAACGCGCCTGATTAGTTGCGCACCTAAACTTGTGTTTATGGATTTTTTTCTTTTTAAATTTTATTTTATTTTTTAATAGTTTGGTGCACATCAACACACCGAGGAAGGTGTGCTAATGCACAACATCCTTATTATTATTTATGTGTTTTATGTGCTTTGCGTAGGGTTTTGCAAAGTAGAGGAAGTAGCAAACCTCTCCAAATGTAGGGCTACGGTCTTTAGCCTAGAGATGTAGAGGAAACAAAGGCAAAAGTGAAAATGAAGGAAAAAGACAAGATGAGGAGGGAGGGGACCCCCCTTTAAATATATTTTGAGGAAGCTTGGCATAGCTGCACAAGTGCGCAGGTGCGCAATTGCGTAGCTGCAATGTGCAAGAGCCCATCTCCTTTTTGGTGCACTAGCGCACCTTGTGAGGTGCACCTGGTGCACCAAAATTCTCAATAAATAACTTATTCTCTTAAATTTCTTAAATTTTTGACCTTTGGGTTTCTCCAACAAGACCTAGACATGAACTAGGGGACTAGGGAAAACATCAAAATGGTCCAGATCCCAGACTAGGAGTCCTAAAAGCCAAAAAAAAAAAAGTAGGGGGGGGCCCATTTTTGATTGGAAATGGGGTGTGTGTTGTGGAACCACAAAAAATAGCCTTGATAATAGGAAGAAATGACAACGACATTTCTTCATCAACAAACATTCGTCTAACATGTGTCAAACACCAACTGGATCCTAAATATTCTAGGTGTATTTCGAATGACTTCACAACCAAAACTTTAGAATGTCAAGCTCCAAGTTCAGTGTGTCTGTTCAGTGTATTGATTTCCTTCGATATCTCTGTTAGGTGATGCGATGCACTCCCCTGCCCATAGGTGGTTAATTATGTGGTGTTCTATGTTCACTAACAGTCAGTGCAACGGCAAATGGGCCCAACAATTGGTATTAGAGCCTAGTTTTGGCCTAGTCATGGGTTCAAATCTCCTCGGTGCCTTCTCGACCTACGTAAGCACCTGGTATGCACGTCGAGGGGGAGATTGTTGGGTGATGTGACGCGCTCCCCTGCCCACAGGTGGTTAATTATGTGGTTTTCCATGTTCACTGACCGTCATGGCTTTTGGTGCAACGAAAAATGGGCCCAAAAATCTCAGGATGTAGTCTATCAAAACTTTTTGGCAACTCGAAAACAATCTTCCACCCCATTTGGCTCATTCGTCAGGAATCTCCATGAAAGTTGTTTTTTGATCCTTTGTATGACCAAATGAGAGAATCAATTTGAGGGCTCTTGGCGGGTTGAGACTTTTGAATTTCTTGGTAATCCTTTGAATACTTACTTTATGTAGTTCATAATGTTGCCATTTGATTCTTCAATGAAGCAATTTTTTGATATTCGATAGCCTATTTTGAGTGCATATCCCAATTTATCTGATTACCCATTTTAGACATTTTAGAATCCTTCAGTCTTAACACCATTTTAAAAATTATTATTTTAAATTTGTTGTACCTTGACCATGCTTAGACAGTGTGGCGAAGAAATTGGTGTCATTTCTTGGATTCGATCTTTGGTGAACATCCCTTGCGTTCCTCTTTTAAGAACTTTTTAGAAACTCTCACGCCAAACAATGATCTTAACAATTCCTTTGAGAAGACCCTTCTATTTGAACCAATGGGGCTTGGATTGTCCCTCACTATCTTCAACTTTAGTTTGATAACATCTGAGATGATCGATCTTTAAATTTTTAAAATGTTGAGAACTTATTGCTTTCCAATCCTGAATTGAAGACAAAAAGTCCCCTATTACTACAAGTAACATCCATTCCTTGGTTGGTATAAGACACACAATTGTCAAAATGTTTTGACAAAGAAATACCTCTTCTTGAAATTAGAACCAAAAGAGTAGTTAGTAAGATATGTCAAGATAAAAATCTTGATTGCATCTACCCTTTGGGCTGACGCAACTTTGAAAGCAAACATGTGACTGAAAGCAAACACGCAACTGAAAAGGAAACACACTTGCGAATAATAAACACACGTGCAAAAATGAAATCTATCTATTTTTTATTTTTATTTATTTTTAAATATTTCTTTCAAGCTTCAAAGTAATATTTCAAATATTGCCCATTGACAGGCAATGGAAGCAATTCCCCCTGTAAGGAAATTAGCCTAAAATTATTTTCTCCAAGAATTTCCACGATTTGATAGGGACCAATCCACAAGCATTGAAATTTGGTGTGGTTGCCCGACTTTTCTTTTGCCTTATCCCAAAGTAGAAAAAGGTTAGAAATTTTGAAGGATTTCATCATGACCCTTTTGTCGAACCACCTTTTGACAAAAACCTAATGTTTAGCCATGTGCTCCAATGTAGTTGTTTGTTTCTCATCCATCTCTAAAAGATTCATCAATCGAATTCGCACTCTGTCAGCATCTTAGCATACCCACTCATGAATTTCAAAACAAGAATCTTGAGATTAAGTAGGAATAGTGGTTCTTGTTCATAAACAAGCAAATATAGAGATGTCCCCAAAGTTTTCTTCACCCTTACTCGATCATTCCATAGAGCATATTTGAGTTGCATATGCCAATCTTTAGGGTTTTCCTTCAACAAACATCTTATTACCGTGATAAGGTTTTTATTCATAGATTCTGCTACACTATTCCCTTGCGGGTAATAATTTGAAGAGAACTTGATAATGACTAGATTATCATCATCCCAAACCTAGTAAGAATGTGTTCTTCTAGGAAATCTGTTACTACCTTAGCAGTGCAATTTCTGAAAGTCTTTGCTTCTGTCCATCACATACAATAATCAATTTTTGTGAGAATAAAAATGTGTCCAATTGATGATGGTGGATTGAATAGACCAATGAAATCTAATCCCCACTTTGCAAAAGGGCATATCTCAAACACTGGTTGTAATGGCATTGCAAGATGTCTTTCCCTGTTAGCACTCGTTTGACAATATGACAAGAATGTACATGCTCAAAAGTGTCTTTGAATATTGTGGGCCATAAATAACCCAATCTTAAAATCATATGAGTAATTGCTTCTTCTGAACCATGCTCCATACTATACTTATCATGAAATTGTTCCAAAATATCTTTTACTTCCCCACATCCCAAGCACTTCAGGTAGATTCCTTCATAATTTCTTTTGTATAACTTTATATCATGTAGCATGTGGGATTTGCACTTCATTTTGAGTCCCATACATTGCGAGCTATTCATCCAACTAGGGTATTAATTTTGTAAAAGATAGTATACGATATACTGATACCAGACATCTGTCACTACACCTTGACCAATATCAACTTGAGATACAACCATCTTCTTCTGGTCTTATGTATCTGTTTCACTATCAAATCTGAACTTCTTTTCATCTTCAATTTTATTATCCACTACCATTTTTTATAAGCCTTGACCTCTAACTAATCTCATAGGTTGGATTTCTAGATCAAATTCTTGTAGTATCACCATCTATTCCCCTCGTCTTTCACCAAGTTCATTTTGCATCAGTAATGTCTTCTCTATTGGATTAGGTACAATAGCATACACCTTGCTTCTTAGTATATAATGATGAAACTTCTTTACTACTTTAATTAAAGCAAAATACTATTTATCGAGGTTGGAATAATTCAACTAGGCATTTTTCAAAGGGAAACTCATAAAAGCAATAGGTCTTTCATCTTTCTTTTCTTTCTTTTGGGTTAAAATCCCACAACATGAAAGGAATATATCTTGAAGGGAAGCTCATAGTTAGGACTTACCAGTATTGGAGCCGTAGAAATGGCTACTTTGATATCAAGAAAGACTTATGTTCTTTTTTACTGTGAGGTGGCGATAATTCCATAATAACTTCTATTCTATCAGGATCAATAGAGATTCCTTCTTCAGAGATAATTTGACCTAGGAGCTTTCCCTTAGTGACCCCAAATGAACATTTCTTAGGATTGAGAGATATACTATATTTATGACATCTATTGAATACCTATCTTAAATCAGCTATGTGAGTACTTTGATCCTTTGAAAAGATAGTTAAGTCATCCATGTAGATAACTATACACTTGTTTATCAGTCCCTTAAAAGCTTCATCCATGGCTTGTTTAAATGTAGCCCCTACGTTAATCAGTCCAAAAGGCATTCTCTTGTAGGCAAAAGTTCCCCATTTGGTTGTGAAGGTTGTCTTTAACCTATCCTCTTCATCAACCATTACTTGGTTATAACCGAATATCTATCCAAGAAAGACATCATCTTTGAACCATTCATAATTTGCAAAACTTCATCCAGTAAAGGCAATGGGTAGTTGTCCTTCTGGAATGCAAGGTTCAAATTACAAAAATCTACAAAAAGAAAAATGTCTTTGATCTTTTTCCATACAAGAACCAAATTAGCCACCCATGTAGAGTGGCACATGGGGAAAATGATCTTGGCATCTAGTAACTTCTTGACTTCCTTCATTATCAGTTGTTCAAGGATAGGGTTAACAGGTGTTTGCCTTTGTCGAAAAGGTTTGGCATCGAGTTTGAGTGGAATATCATGCGTAATAATCTGGGGATCATATGTCTTTAGTTCTTCATAGCTCCAAGCAATGATATCCTTGTATTCTGTAAGCAATTTGAGCATGTCTTCCCTTTCTTGTGCATTGTATGCTTTCCCAATGCTTACCATTCTAGGATCATCATCAATACCTAAATTGTACTAATCGCATTCCTCGATCACTTTCTCTTTGATGGTCCTCCTATGAAGTGTTGATTCGTCACGATAAAAAATGCATTCCAACTCAATCATCCCCTTAGGAATAGGGATAGTTTTCAAATTTAGGATACCATCTTCATCTTCAAGTTCATTTTCCTCACGTTTTCATCTAGAGTGTCATCAATTTCTTGCCCCTTAAAGTGGCCATTGCACATAATAAATTCAAGTATATGTTGATCATCCTGAAAGACTTGAAATTTTGTGATATTGTCAAGAATTGATAGAGTTGCAACCAACTCAACTAAAAATCATTTCAATTTAGTTCTCTCAACTGGTTGTAATGCACTAGCTGAAATGACGAGGGCATCTACTACCATGTTTGTAATTCTTGGAATGGATTTTATGTTTAAAGCTTGAAAATCATCCATCAAATCACATACTCTTTTCCTATAAACTAACAATCTCTTATCATTGCAAATGTATACTGATTTTACTTTTCATATGGCTAACTGAAAATCTCCTTCGACTATGAGAGTTATAACTCCTTTCTCAAGTGCAAAAAGAAGCCCTCAGATCAATGCTTTGTATTTTGCAACATTATTAGTACACCTAAACTGTAATCGATATGTTGCGTAGAAAGACTTACCTTTTGGATTGATTAGCTCGATACCTATGCCAGCTCTTGATTTGCTTTTGGAACTGCCAAAGTGAAGTGTCCAAATTTGGTTTTCCTTGGGTTTTCTAACCTTATGCTTATTCATCCATAGCTTTTCCTTTACTTGAGCCTGGAAGGATTGTCTCTTGGGTACCCATTGTAGTCTTTCACAGGGTGGACTTAGTGATTTTCCATTGTTATTCCTTGATACTAGGTGTATGTTTTTCTTGTTTGTCCTAAATTTCTCCTATCAACTCTTTAATTTCATCTATTTTAGGTTTAGGATGGACAACTACTGAAGTCCATCCTTGGGCTTTTACATACCTTCTTCTTCTTTGAACTTTGATCAGTCTGGGTGGAGGAGAAGGCAAACCTCCACCATCTAAAGAAGTATTTCTATATGATACATTTAGATTTTCAATTTCCTCTTCAACCTTTTCAACGGAGTCAAGTATCTTTATAAAACTTTGGTTTTTCATGGGTTCATCTTTTGGATCATTGCCTTTCTTTACTTCCATCATTTGTGTTAATACCTTAGCAACTACTTCTTGACATGATGAACATTCAAACTCTGAATGGCTAACTTTATGCAATTGAAAAAATCTTGGAAGGAGGAGGATATTGGGGCCAGCTTCTCCTCCTAGACATTGTAAATTAGCCATAATGTTGTCTATGAATTGTGTTACAACCTCATCTTTTGGGGTTGAAATCCTAGATTTCTTATCTTGATCATCTGATATTTTGATCGAAGTTGTATCAAAAAATATCACCTTGTAGGAGCCCAAATCTATTTGTAAGAATGCTACCTCATTTAGAGCATTGTATTCTATAATCATCTTTTTCAACTTTGGCTCTGCATCTATTTTGATTTGATTGTTCAAACCTTTCCATGGTAACCAAACCTAAGTAAAATCTATGGAAAACCATCCCCTTAGGCATTTGGTCCATTCTCTAATTAGTAGAAGTCCACGAGTTTTAGGAATATCAACTACATGTATATCAATGACATCTTGAATTCAAGGGTCAACTGTCAATTGTATAAAGACATCTTTTAACACACCAATAATGTTTATCTTTGTTTTATCTAGTTGTATCACTATCCGATTAGAGGGTTGAGGAATAACTCCTAACCTTTGTGCTATTGATAGTGGCATAACATTACATGAGGCTCCTGAATCAATTAGGAAATTATGAAGATTCTTCCCATATATCCTCATGCTAAGTAGAAATGGGGACACCTCAACCTTTTCTTTAAACATAGTTAGCATCGCCTTCGAAGCATTGGCTTGTTGGGATACTGTCTTTTGAGAAATAGTATTAGTACTATTGGGTACTTTTGTATGATCCAGAGTTCTCAGTAGCACTTCTCATTGTTGAGGACAATTTTGCAGCATATCAAACATAGACATGTTGGCCTTTGTTCATTTCAAATCCTCTATTGTGCTATATTTCTCGATAGGCCAAGCTGAATTTTCCAAGATTTTGGGGATAGTTCCTTGGTTATGATTTTGTTGTCCTCCATAAGGTGGCCTGATTGGTACTGGATTGTTAATCACTCTCAGATTAGGGGTTGGTTGTAGTCCTAGAGGGATTCCATCTATCATAGGTTCTTTTCTACTTCTCAGATTGTATGTATTTCAATTGTCATTACAAAAAGAAAACATCTCTTTGTGTTGGATATTTGGTTCTTGACTAAATGGAAAAGAGAACTCTTCATTGGTTGGTTATTCTACCTAATATTTTGTGTAGAATCATAGGATTATAGTAGCATAGCATTAAACTATATAGGAGGAACATTACCATTTTCTTGTAAATTCTGATTCATCTCTTGATTCCCATTATAATACAAACCATCATTGTTAGATGCACTTTGACCATCATCATATTGGTTGATATCCGTATATTGAACATTGTTGTTGTTATTTGTGAGAATGCTTCCATTATTTGGATGAGTGTTCCACTATCTGTTCTACCTCTCGAAACCATTATTATGATCAAGAGGATTAGAACTATTTCCTCCATTGTTATTCCCAACATTGTTGTTCCCAACAAAGTTCCTATTGTAGTTCTGATTGTAATTGTTGTTGTAAGTACTAGCATTATTTCTTTGGAAGTTGCTATTTTGTCCCTATGCCAACCTCAAATGGGTTAACTCTTTGTTCAATTGTGACATGGTCTTTTTCATTTGACCAAATTCGGAGGCAAAGTTGTTGTCTGCCTCAGTGGAAGTCAGTGACTTTTGTTCGAAGAAAGTAGCTTTTGGAGAATCACACCCTGGATAAATTAAAGCAGGGTTTTGCGAAGCAGGTGCCTATTGTAATGGAATTAGATTCATAGGTATGAATTGACTAGGAATCATAGGTGCTCTGATAGGGTATGTTGGCACTTTTATAATAACTTGAGCTAGAAGCATCAATCCTCCTCCATTGGGATTGGCTTGCTTAGTGAAGGTAATCGCTTCTGCAAAGACTTTGTCTAATGTGTTGATATCCATTGGTGGAAGTCTTCTTAAAAAAATGGTAGTAAGATGGTCCATAGCATTCAGATAAATTTGAATAGAAACTTCAATGGGTATAGTATATGGCGCTTCCAACTTGTAGTATACCATATAAAAAAATTTGTTGAAGTGTGAGACTATCTCAAATGGATCCTTCTTGATTGATATGAATTATTGATGTAGTATAGTTGGGTCGATGAAAGTCTTGAATTGTTCCAAGAACAATTTTTCAAAGGTAGCCCAATCTCTAATACATCTAGGTGGTAGATTGGTGTACCAATTAAAGGAAACTTCCCCCAAAGAGTAGGGGAATAGGCAAAGAACCACACTCTCATGATCGATCTTCTTTCAATTGCAAATTTTCTTGAATACCTTAATGTGATCTTTGATAATTTATGTCTCTCCATAGATGAACCTTGGGAAAAAATTCTTAGGATTCTTTGGAAGATCATTGAGTACACCTATCAAGTTGATGGGTGAATCTACAACATTTTCAAAAAAGGCCATTAGAGGATTTGGTGGACCTAGGGGCGGTTGTTGTGGAACTGTTGGAGTATTTGGTGGTCCACTAGGTGGTTGTCATGGAGGCAGAGCCGAAGAAGAAGATGATGAAACATTAAATGGAAGTGGTTGAATTCGAGGTATTCCCTTGTCACTATGTAGTTTTTTAAAATGGGTGAGTTCAACGAATGCATGTGCACTTGATGAAGATCTTAAAGCTCACTGAAATGGGGATTCTAGATCAAAATCCTCTAGTTTGCATCAACTCTAGAAAAATTGCACCTTTGCAAAAGTACACTTTCTCACAAAATGAGGTGCACCACAAAATTTAGTGCACTAGCACAGTAGGCACAGTAGAACACCTATGACACCTAGTGCACATGCGCAGCAACACACCTACAAATCCAAGAAACTCAGGAAATTTTTTAGAAATTGTAAAAAAGGTCAGAATTTTGAAGTTTTGGCAAATTTTCTTAAAATCTTGGTGTTAATGGGCCTTCATTCTAGTGCCACTTCTATTGATTTGTCATTTTGCATGATGCTTAATGGTAGGAATTCTTTCGAACTTGTCTCTTGAAAAGTTAATCTGAGAATCAACTCCAAGGTTCTAGGTGATCTTGTGACCTACTGGAATCTGCTTAGTTGAAGATAAATGTGAATGTTCATGAGGAGGCCTTTGCTGGTTTGGATAACTTTGGATAAGATGTGAAATATGTTCGTCGCTTTAAAAGAATATAACACTCAAAAAAGAAACTATGTTTTTGTATTTTCTATTTTTATGATGGATGCAATCTAACAATGCAACTATATGAATTCCTAATTTAACAAGGAGTTAGTAAAGAAAATAACGAAGATAAGGTAACAAGAAAATCAAGCAAATAGGATGAATGTAAAATCCTAATGGACATAAGCTACAGAAGCAACACGTCTAAGAGTTAAGCTTTCAAAAAGATTAGTGGGTAACCAATGAAAGTAGGAGCAATGCTTCCTTAATTCCACTGATGCAATCATCGATGGGAAATTCAGTAACTATATGATGTTTTACCTTTCATCAAATCACAAGGCCATAGAAAGTGCACTCATGTGAGACAAATAGTTATGTAGGAACAAAATGGGTGATCTCTTCTCGAACTAGATACATCAGTGAAATTTGTAAAACTATAGTGAACACTAGAATTAAAACATTGCGCAACAAGAAATAATGAAAAAAACTTTTGGCTCGGTTACATTCCATGAACATACATTTACAAAACATAACACATTTAGGCAAGAATCACTACACTCTAAATGCAAGCACCAAAAGCATATATTATTGCAAAATAAGAACAGCCATGATTACATATTACAATCCCATATTTATAAGAAATCACCTCTCAATTTGAGTTGAGAGTGAGAGATATATTCATGCAATCATATGCTTCTAATTTAATAAAACAAACTAATTATATACAAACTGACTATTTAGTTGGTGCTTAGTAGGACTCCATCCATTTTTATATCATTAATTGGATGCATGAGCCTTTACATGTCATAAAACAAATAAATCATGAGAGAATGAGAAGAAGAGAGCCATGAGTTGATGTAGAAGTGTCTGGAAGTGTCAAAAATAGAAGTTCAACCTTCACTAGGTGTTTTTTAGAGTTAAATTGTTATTAGAATGTATTTTCGGTGCATGGAAAGCTCTAATTTTGAAACTAGTACTTAACTATCGGTGCTCCTTCGAAAAAGTGCACCCTAGAAGAAGCGCACCTAGTGCACCTGCGCACCTCTAACTTCTTCAAAATTCTTCCAAAACATTGTTGCAAAAAGTGCACTAGCACACCTAGCGCACTAGTGCAACAACGCACCTCAAGGGTCCAAAAATGCACAATTTCACTGTGTCAAAAATGAAATTCTGGCTTCTGGGTTTTGTCGCCCTTCATACTAGAGCTATGTCTGGGTGTTTGCCCTTGAATTTCTCTATTATCTTAGTGACCTATGCTGCAACTAGTAAATCTAAGCTATTATATTTATCTTTGACTTTCTGCCTATAATTATCCACCTCTATACAGGTTTTAGTAAAATCCTTGAGTTTAGTATCTAGCTCTAACAAAGCTTCTTCCATCCTAAATGGTTGCTGAATATCTTCATCAATAGAAACTTCATCAAAAATATTCCTAAATCTTTGAATGACCACCTCTTCCAGTATTAGTTTCTCTCATGCATCATCTTCAAAAATGATGCAGGAGCATCTTGCATGGGAAAATTATTGGAAAAAAAAAATTTGTGGAGGAGAGAGAAAGTGACGAAAATTAGAGGAGAAATAATAAAAAAATAAAAAAGGGGAAAAAGGAGAAAAGAAAGAAAAAGAGGATTTCTATTTTTGAGGTGCATAGGTGGCATAATAGAAAAAAATAAAAAATAAATAGTTGTCATTCCATTTATCGAGGTGTGTGGGTAGAATTTTAGAAAGTTATGAATATTGTAGAAAGTTGTGGATATTGTAGAAGGTTATGGAAGTTGTAGAAGGTTGTGGAGGAATTCTAGAAGGTTGTGGATAAGTCATGTATTGGGTGGTAAGTGCCTATTTAAGCAAGGCATATGAGCATTTCTAATCAAGCTTGGAGAAGCTCAAGGAGTAGCTTGAGAAGTGGAAGCTCAAGGAGAAGCTCGAGAAGGAGAAGCTTGAGAAGTAGAAGCTTTGGAAGGAAAGCTTGGAAAGGTGAAAGTTGTGGAAGGTGAAGCTTGGAAAGCTTGGAAGGCTTCAAAGTGTGAAAGAGAAGGAGGAAGTGAAGAGTAAGTTTTTCTGAGTCTGTAGAAAGAGCGCCGAATGTGAGGCAGTTTACAGCAAGATTGTGATGGAATTGTGAGTGTGTAGACAGAGCGCCAAATGTGAGGCAGTTTACAACAGGATTATGGTGGAGTTGTGAGTGTGTAGACAGAGCGTCGAATGTGAGGCAGTTTACAGCAGGATTGTGATGGAATTGTGAGTGTGTAGACAGAGCACCGAATGTGAGGCAGTTTACAGGAGGATTATGGTGGAGTTGTGAGTATGTAGACAGAGCGCCGAATGTGAGGCAATTTACACTTGGATCTTGGATAAAGTTGGAGAAGAGCTAGTGACTGCGGTTTAGAAACAAGGAGGTTGCTTGGTGGCTTGCGAGCACAAGTTGAGATCTCAGAAGTTTCTACTGGAGTGTGGATCTGGGCTAGCTTGGGTTTGGATTTAATCTTGAGAGATCTTGTAGAAATGTTATTGTAATTGATATTGGATTTTCAAGTATAATAAAAGAGTTCTTTGGGAAGCATTTTATTTTCTTGATCTTCATATTGTTGCACTTTTGGTTATAAGTTGGTAAGGGTGGTGTGGCCTTTCGTCAGTTGTATCAGAGCGTACCTTCATTAAAAAATGTCTAGGCATGCATCACTATTGTGTTTCTCAACTTCCAAAATTTGCTCTCGGGCTTGGTCCTTGAGCCGATGGATCCTCGCATATAATGATTTCATTAGTTTATTGCTATCTGCTATCTTCTCTATCCAATCATCAATTAAATCTAGCTTCTCTATCATAAATACATCCATGAGCATCCAATATCTTTGGCCTTTTATTGCCTATAATACCTATAGATTATTTCCCTAGGTATGTACCTCATCCATAAGTCCAAAATCTTGATTCAAAATTGCCACCATTTTATTCACATTCTCTTACATAACATGTAGTAGCTTGATATTTGCTTGGATGATGAGTATGCTTTTCTCTTCAAAAATTTCCCATCATTGCTGACAGGCACTCAAAAATGGGTCCAATTGCACTACTCCCCTATTTCTCCTTTGAATTGTTGTATTTAGAGTCTCCTAGGGGTTAGCAGGATCCAAAGGGCCAACAACATCGCTCAAATATTCTTTTAGGATTTCATTTTATCACCAAAGTGTTATCAACTCAACCTCATCTTGTTCTAGGCTCCTAAAAACTTCCTTCATCCCAGTAGTGACCATCAACTTCACACTTTCCAAGGTTGGCCTCCCAAGCAAAACTTCCTAGATCTAATAATCCCTATGGGTTAGTTCTTCAATATTTGATTTTGATCACTCATAATGAAGGCTAATGGTCACGCATCCTTAGGAGGTGAATCAGGTTTCCTTAATACTTCTATTAGTTCCATTCTATCCTCCTCGGTAGTGAACTATTGCTTCTTATTTTTTATTACTTCTTTTCAGAGCCACCTTGGAACATGTTGCACTGGGGATTTTCCTTTTGAGGACAAAGGAGTCTTTTTTGCTATGCTCTTGCCCTTATTGCTCCTCTCTAGGGTCTTTTCCCTTTGTGAAGGCTCCTCTTCTGTAGTTCCTATATCAGTGGAGCCCACAATTCTCACCTTTGTGTCCTAAGAAGTTTGCTGAGGTTGTTCACCTATTTGTTCCTCTCCTGACACTTCATTGGTGGATACCTATTGTGGCTCTCCTTCTGGTTCTATTCGAGCCTATTCAATTTTTGTTCTTAGAGGAGGAGGAGGAGTAATTGATCCCTTGTCAACATAAAATGTAACTTGTAGCTGAGATTTTGGGGGCATCTAAGTCTAATCCTCTTGTTGAATTTTATTGGTTGGCGTATCTCATATCTTATCCCAACCAACTTAGTACCTATGGGCATAAAGACAAAATCTGACATCTTAAAGACATCAGTCCCCTCTACATACTACTCATCAATCCATTTTGTATCTCATCCTCTAATGTAGTAGTTTTCAAAGGTTCATCTGGGATTGATGGAGGCCTAGTTGTAGAATTTTTTCATTCTTGTTATGTAGCTCTAGCTAGCCTAGTTCTTTGAATCAATGGAAAATTATCTTCTTCATCCTCCTCTTCTTCCTCTTTCAAAATAGGTTTAGGGATAGATGGGAAAGTGATGAAGTACTACTCTGATACCACTGATGACGGGCCACACTACCCGTACCAACTCACAACCAAAAATGAAACAATATGGAGATAGAGATGACAAAAATGCTTCATAAAGCATCCATTAATACTTAAAAATTCACTACAAGAGCTTACACTTGAAGAGCTTCTATTTTTCGAACTTGATTACAAATGATAATAAGCCTTCCTTAAATAGGCACTTCTAACCCAAGACATTACAAACACAACCAATGTGAGATAAAAGGTAAATACAACTACCTTTAAATAAATATTAAATTCCCACCCAAATACAACTAAGCACCCAACAAATATTAAATACATGATTTATCCAAAACCTTCTAGAATTTCCACCTACACACCTCAATTAATGGAATGACAACTAATTTTCTTATTTTTCTATTTATGCCACCTATGCACCTCGAAAATAGAAATTCCTCCTTTTTTTATTTTTCTCCTTTTTCCCTTTTTATTTATTTATTTATTTCCTCTAATTTTCGTCACTTTCTCTCTCCTCTAGATTTTTTTTTTTTCAATAATTTTTCCTTGAAAGATGCTCCTACATCAGACTCCCCCGGTAGATAGAAAAGTGTGTCCCACACTTTGACACCAAAAAGAAAGATCTACAGCCTTCTTCATCTTCACCAAAGGTTTCCACCTCAAAGGGGATAAGAAAACCACCATGCAAATCTTCCACATTTGTATTACTCTATCAAACACTAGAATCTCAACCATCCAATCAACATGCTCATTCCCAGGAACAAATTGAACATAATGCTTCATCAACAAAACTTTATTCTCATCAGAAACTAGTGAATCCACACCAATAGCAACAAACTCCATATCAGCAACAACAAACTCCATATCAGCACCAACATGTAGATCTCCATCAATACATGCCAAACTCTCAACACCAGCAACCTCATTGCTCACAAAATGCTCTGCAATGCATAACTCACCTCCAACAACAATTGGATCATCCACGACCAAGTGCTCTGCAACATACAAGTCATCACCAACATCAACTGGATCATCCGCGACCAAATGCTCTATAGTCTCCATATCAAACTCAACCAACTGATCATGAAAACCAACATTTGTCCCAACATCAACAAGGTTAGGAAAATCCTCAGCAACAACGTCTATTTTCTCTACAAGTTCTGCATCAGGCTCCACAAATTGATCATCAAAACCATCCTCTTCCACCTTGACCTTCTTAGCTTGATCAGCCAATCTAGCATCCAACCAAGAAATCATCTTAGAAAAATTCCTCTCCACTATATCATGGATTTTGGCAATCATCTTAGGGTCCAATCCTCTTGGAGCCATCTTCCAAAATCTTCATAAACCCTCTGCAAAAAATCTGTCCCACGCTCCTTGTGATAACCAAATTTTTTGCAAGTCAGATCGCAACCTGCCACCTCGAACGAACAATCAGGAACCACATCACAAGTCTAGGACAATGGATTTGCAATCCACAAGCTCTCTACGATCATGCCTCAACAAGTTCAGTCATCCATCTCCGCATCAATCCATCAATCTGCATGTCCTCCCAAGGTCCTAGTGCAAACTGCCTCAGCTTCGGCGATCTGTTTACATGCTCAAGAACTCCCACTCTAATAAACTTCACCCAACCAAGGTCCTGGTAAAAATTGCCTCACTCCTCGGCGATCTACTTGTACACTCAAGAACTCCTGCTCTAATACCACTGATGAAGTACTGCTCTGATACCACTGACGATGGGCCACACTACCCGTACCAACTCACAACCAAAAATGAAACAATATGGAGATAGAGATGACAAAAATGCTTCATAAAGCATCCATTAATACTTGAAAATTCACTACAAGAGCTTACACTTGAAGAGCTTCTATTTTTCGAACTTGATTATAAATGATAATAAGCCTTCCTTAAATAGGCATTTCTAACCCAAGACATTACAAACACAACCAATGTGGGATAAAAGGTAAATACAACTACCTTTAAATAAATATTAAATTCCCACCCAAATACAACTAAGCACCCAACAAATATTAAATACATGATTTATCCAAAACCTTCTAGAATTTCCACCTACACACCTCGATTAATGGAATGACTACTAATTTTTTTATTTTTCTATTTATGCCACCTATGCACCTCGAAAATAGAAATTCCTCCTCTCTTTTTTTTCTCCTTTTTCCTTATTTATTTATTTATTTATTTCCTCTAATTTTCGTCACTTTCTCTCTCCTCTAGATTTTTTTTTTTTTTTCAAATTTTTTTTTTCAATAATTTTCCCTTGAAAGATGCTCCTGCATCAGAAAGGGATCACCTTCTTGGTCACCTTTTGTCTCCTTTTCATTGAAGTCTTAATCTTTCTTCTTTTTGGTGCTGAAGGAGATGCCTATTTTGTTTGACGAGGAGGGGAGACATCTTGAATCTCAACCTCTATCTTAGTTTGGCTTGGTGTAGCTAGTGGCACTTGAGGATCAACCTGGACTTGTGGAGTTCCAATATCTTCTAACCCTTGTATATTTTCTTTTCCTTGCTATAGAGGTGCCAGGATTTCACCCTCTTCTAGCTCAACTCTTGGAGGAGAACTTATTTTCCTCTTGCCTCTTCCTTTTCCCTTCTGAGCTTGATAATATCCAACCGGTCTATCAAGTTGGTTTACCATTTCTGGCCTTACTGGTGACTAAGCTATAAAGGTAGGGACAGTGACTTTTTTCCCTCTACCTTTGGTTGGTCGGGCTTATTCATGAAATATAATTGTTTCAAGAATTGGATCAAGGTTAAATGGTTTCTTGATCCAATCCTACGTTATTTTAATGATGTGCCTTTCCCTAAGGTTGATGTCAGAATTCTCTTCTCTGTCAACCTCAACATTCATGATGGGACTTTCACCAATCTTATCCCTATTGAACAAAGGATCAAGTAACTCCTCTAAATCTTGTTGTTGTATTTTCAATAGAATCTTTATTTTTAAGGCCTTCTCTACCAGATACAAAGTCATCCTACAATAATCTCTGATGCGGACATTGTAATCATTTTTCGCATTCATCCAATAATCCTCAATGGCTTCCTCATGGTTAAATGTTTTACCATCCAAGTATTGCACTCTCCCAATATTGTCAAAATATGGTTGTGGAGAATTCTATTCTTCTAAGGGATATTGATCTCATTCACACTCAAAAGAAGCGATATCCTAGTATGTATCCACCATGGAAAGTCCCAATGGTCATCGACCACCTCCAACATGTTTTATGTTGCTTTCTAACTTTGTCATATGCAGACAAGATTTGTCAGGAGATCTTTAGGAGAACAAGTCTGTCACAAGGATACCTCGGGAGCTTCTTTGGGTTAATAGTTGTACCTGCTACCCTTAGATATGTAAATGTCATAAACTAAATGTAATAAGCCCTGACCAATAGAATCTATGCCACTGCATCATCTGATAATCTCTTCACATAATCTCCTTCTATGAATCAAATTATAGCGAATATGAAGGCATAATTCAAATTTCTATATTCTTTGTTCTGCTCTAATAGTCTCTTCTTTACCAATTGAGGATAGATGATATATGGCCACAAATTAGGATCCTACATGCTACCCTTTTTGTATACCCTTGGATAGTTTATTGCTCTTGCAACTAATAAGTATACCAAGTATGATGTCATGTTAGAATTTCCATTGGTTCTTTGCTGCAACCAATCGTTCACAGAAATTCTAATTGACAGTAGAAACCTAGTCTAGTGACATCTCAACTTTCTTTATCATCTCAATAAAGTGCACCATAAAGATATTTAGATATCTAGCTATCGGTAGACCCATAACATCTATTTAAGAGTATGATTGAGTATCCAATGTCTTCAATTATGTATCGCCTGGTCATATCCACTTTTCCAATCTTCTTTCCCAAAGGAGTCTTCTCTATGAGGTACAAGGATTGAATGATTTTAGAGGCTTCCTCAATGTGTTCCCGATACCACCTTTCTACTTGCTCATAGGTGAGCTTGTTGAATTGATCTTCCCGTGGGAGATGAAATACTTTCTCAATATTCTTTGGTCATACATCAAGCACAATTTCTCCTATTATGCTCTTCACAACCCTCTCCTCAGGGACAAAGTGTTATGCAGGTGTCATAATGAGCTTCAAAGATTTTACTAACATTGGGTGTGAAGCCGCATTGATGAGTCCTGATCTAATTAGTGCAAAAAATCATTAGTGACCTTTCAGTGGGTTTGTTTCATATCCTTAGAAATTCCTCCAAGTCTGTATGTCCCAAATCTGTATCTTTGATCTTTGAGTTATCATCTTGAAACCTTGATTTCATTGGAACGCCTTGGAACTTAAAGACCATAGGTTTTGGTGTCATTTTCTTGCCCAAGGAAGATGAGGAGGATATCATTATATCTACACAAAGGTATGTTCATTAGTCTAGAATTGAAGAGAGCATGATTAATTCAAACCCTAAAATTAATTTGTACAAAACCCAAAAAATCATTTTTCTTGAAAACACAAAAAAAACCAAATTTTAAACTCTAAGGAACAAGAAAAACAATATGGCACACTAGGCACACCAGGAAGGTGCACCTAGTGTGCTACACTTTTGTTTGTGTTTACGTTTTTTGAACAAGTTTAATTGCACATCAGTGCACTTGATTAGGTGCACTGATGTGCACCTAAACTTGTGTTTATGGCTTTTTTACTTTTTAAAGTTTTTATTTTGTTTTTAACAATGTTTTGTGTGAAGGGTTTGGTGGGCATCAACGCACCTACGAAGGTGCGTTGATGCACACAACTTGTATTATTGTTTATGTGTTTTATGTGCTTTGCGTAGGGTTTTTCTGAGTAGAGGAAGGAGTGGACCTCTCCAAATGCGAGGGTGTAGTCTTCAATTTGGAGATGCAGAGGAGATAAAGGCCAAAGAAAAAATGAAGCATAAAGACAAGATGAGGAGGGAGGGGACCCCCCCTTTAAATAGATTTTGAGGAAGCTTGGTGTAGCTATGTAGGTGCACAATTGTGCATAAATAATGTGCAAGAGCCCATCTACCTTGTGAGGTGTGCCTGGTGCACCAAAATTCTCAATAAATAACTTGTTCTCTTAAATTTCTTGAATTTTCAACCTCTGGGTTTCTTTGACAAGACCTAGACATGAACTAGGGGACTAGGGAAAACCTTGAAATGGTTTGGATCCTAGATTAGGAGTCCTAAATGCCAAAAAAAAAGTACAAGGTCCCTATTTTTGATCGAAAATGGGGCGTGTGTTGTGGAACCACAACACGTATATGCTTAGAGCTAGTTAAAAGTCTCTCTAACCTTTTAGTGCGTCTATGGGTAGCTATCGCATCAAGTTGTTATGTGAATAATAGTCTCTATTTCTTTTTCTATTTTCTTGTATTTTGTTTTTCAAAAAGTGGAGTTCTTGGGGGATTTTTTTCTTTTTGAAGACTCCATTTGTTCAAATCTATAAATAGGATATATTATTTGGTTAGAGCCTAAAATTGGATGCCACATCTAAAATTGAATTTCTTTTTTTCCTATAGTTTGAGAAGAGAAGACAATATAAATATATAGTTAGATCTAAAACATAATGACACGAAATATAATCATCTCTTGGTAACTTACCCAAAGCAAGAAAGATGTTGAATACCAGAAAGAGAAAGTGTTCCTAAAAGAAAAGTGATTCTCATGGTTGACATATCTATTTAGATGTTTTATATAAATGTTCCAACTAAGAAAATTAAGATAACCATTGCATCACACCACACGTTATCATAGCAAAGATGTAACTGGGTTTAAGTGATTTAAAATTCCCTAATTCTTAGTTTAGGCTGCTTATTATCTTTTCATCATGGGAATTATCAAATGAAGCTGAACATTTTCATCGAAAGATATGGTTAACTAGAATATATTGAGAATATCTTTAATAATTTTTTCACTTTGATTCGTATTAGAATTCAAAGTAGTTGTGGTATTTGTCTTTGTCAGAAGTCTCACAGTAATGAGTCAATATGTTGATTAATAATATATCTCCCATATTTGATTTTGCACATATCAAGTATTTAGAAGGTGGTCACAAGCGAACCAAACTTGGTTCATTAAAAAATTACAGAGGTTGAATCAGACGAATGTCTCTACTTGGAAAATGAAGAGGATGGATCCGAAAAATAGGGCATTCAAGAATCTCTAACACAATTGATAGGACTTTGAATTACCATAAACATGATCTGAAGATCGAATATTGAATGTCAAGCATCAATTATGGCAAAGAGGATATTTGAAAATGTTTCTAAGCATGGAATAGAGTACACATCCATTGACTTGTTCTCTAAAGCAATACCTCTACGTCACAAAAGCTTTTTCATACAATGAGGTGTCATACTAAGAGTTGTTATTGTTATTCAAGAATTATAAAGCTAACATTTAATGGTCCATGGATAATGCCAATTCTAGTTTCTAGTAGATTGTTCCAATGAAAATTTGTAACAGGCAATACTATTGGCAGTTTATTTATGTCTTAACAAAACATCATTGCCATTTAAATTGGTATCCTCACACAATTAAAACTATAAACACTCTTGATCACTACTATAGACTAGAAATATTATTTCTCTTATTGGTATCCTAGTTCCTAACCATATTGCAGTCTAACCATGTACCCATTCATTTGTTTGGTAATTAAGCCATAAACTAAAATCAAAAGGGCTTTGCTAAGCATTATATGCAATAGTTTGTAGTGTATGATCATTTTGGTGCTAATGTCATTGTTCTCAAACATCTTACTTTTACAAAAGTGCCAAGGAAAAAGAATGAACCTACCAACATAAATAGGACCAACAAATATAAGGAAAATCCTCAACTCATGGTTCATTTATCTACTTGATTTTGTTCTAAGCTTTAGCTATAATTCGATAAAGCATGTAAATATTGCATAAAGAATGACCGTTTTTGTTTGTGTCTTGGTATAGCCTAGGTATGAATGATCATTTTTTAAAGACTAGGGAGCTATAGCCCCCTCATTCTAGGCATGCCTTCAGCTCTATCATCTTCCCCATTTATCTCATTTTTCTATCTTACTTTTACAAAAGTGCCAAGGAAAAAGAATGAACCTACCAACATAAATAGGACAAACAAATATCAAGAAAATCCACAACTCATGGCTCATTTATCTACTTGATTTTGTTCTAAGCTTTAGCTATAATTTGATAAAGCATGTAAATATTGCATAAAGAATGATAGTTTTTGTTTGTGTCTAGGTATAGCCTAGATATGAATGATAATTTTTTAAAGACTGGGGAGCTATAGCCCCCTCATTCTAGGCATGCCTTCAGTTCTATCATCTTCCCCATTTATCTCATTTTTCTATCTTACTTTTTCAAGTTGGATTCAGATATTAATACACAACTCTTCTTTGAAACAAGAAAAAATAAAATTCTGTAAAATCTATTACTCTCAATAGTTAAAAGAAAAGAATTTGTTGAAGGAAGATAATGAAACATGTTATGCATGATATTCCACAACATACCTAAACACTCCTTCAAAAAATGGCCAATAAAGATGAGTTGTAGCTTTCATCATGAGAAATACTCTTAGGTTTTGCATCATCCTTTATCACCTACAAAAACCATAGAAGCACACTATCAATACACCTTGAAAAAGGGATTATCCAGAGAAATACAATATTATAATAGCGAATATGAAATTGAAATAATCAACACACTCATCACACATTCCAAACAAAGGAATCAAGGTATTACTAACCTCTTTGTAGATAAAAAAATAAGATTAAGAACCTCTGACATTAGCATCCTTTCATTTGTTACCACTTTCTTTGTAAGAAGTAGCTGACTATATATGATGCATTTTGGCACTACTGTACATTGTGTTCTAGCACTATAGGGCAGAGGGATTCAGACCCTAGCTTTCATCTTCCAAAGGATGTCTTCTTTAAAGCATTATGTCAAATGATCCATGATCATCTTGCATACATGTCTACAAGGAGAAATCTTCAAATAAGAGAATTGATTAACAATATTTTTTGCCAAAAAGTGTGTGGAAGGGGATGTATGTGTAGTACATGCTACTCTAATAGAGTTACATAATCGAAGATGTGGTTGAAAGAGATATTGACGCCCTATTTATATCATCACACACAAAAAAAATCCAACCAACTATATGGCATGCTCTCCATTGCATCAGTCTTAGTCACTCCAAGCATCTTGGTATCCACATACCCAGCTATAGAAACACTCTTATTTTTGGGTGTCTGCAAAATTATGACCACCATAAATGTTAGGAATCGAATGATATAAGACATATCGATGGCATCAGACAAATTTCCGTTAGTGGGCGATGCCCATAGTGAAAAGCCTATCAACTTAAATATGTACATGTATGTAAATAGGTAATAAGATTTAATTCGAGAGATATAAGAGGTAATAGGTAATATCTATTGAATATTTTTCTATTTCATTAGGGTAACAGTGCACTTTAATAATTATTATTTATAAATGTAAGATATATTAGTAATGATGTTATATTTATATATTATTATATTTTTAATAAATGTTTTTATCATTTATAATTATGGGGTTACATTTTGGGAGGGTCGTGATAGTCTGACCTTCCCGAGATTGCTTGTCCTCAAGCAATTATAGTTTATGCAAACATTTTCATGTGGAGTTAGCATATGAAATGTGACATGAGGAAATGTAAAACATATAAAGGTAAACATATGAATACACGAAGCGTGTCCAAGTATACAATTTATTGCATGAAGACATAATGTAGATACAATGCAAAGAAATATTGCATGGAGACATGATGTAGACACAAAGTAGACACACATTATATATTTATCCTATCTACAAAATTTTGTTATGCTTTTGATTATGAATCTTGAAACCACAAAGTGAACATTAATACATACATATATATAATCTTTAAAGAAAAAATAGATTCAAGATAAGTTAGTCCAATTCAATCCCATACTAAGCCCAAGAGAGAACCTTTCCCCCCATTGGCCCATGTGGAAGGTGTTAGGCAAGCACACAAGGTGGTCCACTTAGTGGGATTCTTGTTTCTATTTTTATATCGTATCTTCACTAAAAGGTTCCATAAGCATCTTTCCCTTAACTAATACTACAATAGGTTGCCCTATCTATTCTCCCTTTATTAAACAGTGATAGGGAGTTTTCTTAGTAATTCTCCCCTAACTAATTTTGTGATAAGGTGCCCTCACAATTCTCCCTTAATTGTAGACCCCATAGGAGAGGTATTGTAATAGGGTGCCCTAGATGTTCTCCCATAATTGTATAGCAATAGGGTGTCTTCATAGTGATTCTCACTTAACTGCCTCTACAATAGGGTGCCCTAGTGATTCTCCCTTAATTGCATCTCTTTTAATTAAATTTATTTATTTCTTAAATATAATATTATCAAAATTAAGTTACATGAATAATATATTAGTACAATACTAGTAAAGATAATTTTCAATTACTATTGCAACTCATGATGTACTTCCTCAAAACTTCATCAACTTTCTTCTTTGTTTGTTGATTTGATGTTATTGAGATTCCCTTGACCATACTTAAATGTCTTTAATAATGTTCGTTCTATTTCTATATTGACTATTTCTTCTAATGTATGAACTTGACTTATTTTATGTGCTTATATCCTGGTTCCTATGATTCTTTACATCAAAAACATAACTTTCTCTTTCTCAACCCTTCTCATTTCTTTTTGGATTTCTCATCTCGACATATGTGTTGACATTCATAGTTCTTGTTACAATGAAAATATTTTCTTTTTGGAAATTCACTTGTATTTCATTCATCTCTATCATGAAATTGTTTTGTGTGGTTGCTTAAGGGTTTGTTGCTTGCTAAAGAGGTTTCCAAATTTAGAGTTTCTTCAAAAGCATCTTCAAGATTTCCTAGTTTTAGAACACTGACCAATGCTATAATTGGTTTCTTTGATCCATCAATAAATAGTTAAGTGATCCTATCCTCGTCCATTTTTTTCACTTGCATTGATATTCTTTCAAACTCATCAATGTATCTTTCAATTGTCTCATATTGTTTAATACATATTAGCCTTCTGAAATCTTGTTGGGGATATTTTCTATCAAATCTCTTCATAATTTTTTTGTGAATTCCTTTTATGAAGCAATACTATGATCGTGAGTCTTTTTCCCATGGAACCACCATTTACATGCTATGCCTATTGGGTGGATAATGACAAATTGGATTGTATTTTCTTTAGTCATGGGGTTGAATGTTAGGTAAGTGTTCAGTGTTTGCAACCAATCATATACCATGATCTTTTCTGATCTATCAAAGTTTTGAATATCCCCCTTATTTTCTTTATTTTTAAGATCTTTATTAACATTTTTTTTAGGCATATCCCTTCCCTTATCTTCATAAAATTCCCTAAATGTCATTGTTTCCTATTACGAGGTTCTAGTTTTGCATAGGCTCTTTCTATGTCCTCAATTTGGTTCATGGGTTTTTCTATCCTTTCTTCCTCTCTTAATAACTCTCCCTTGGGTAAGAATGCAGGTTATGGTACCTTGGACTTGGAAGACATATTGTTATTCTCTGAGTGATTTGAGCTAGTGTCTCTTATATGAGTAGGTTGATCCGTCAATTTATTACTAATTGAATGTCTCATATTTTGTAGTGTTTGGAGAAGTGCTTAGTTTATTATTTTCATTTGATTAATTAGTGTTTGGTTGTTTTGTTCCATGTAGGATATGATTTCATTTTTAGGTCATTCATGGTGGTTCCTTTGTTGGAAATAGAAAATACTAAGAGGGGTGGTGAATCAGTATTCTACAAATTCTTGCCCACAATTGAATATTTTTAATTACTTTATAACTTGCATATGAAAGTAAACCAACAATGTTGAGTAGTAAATATAACCATACACATAGAGAACTCATAAAACTATTATTTGTCAACTAGTGAAACCCTAGCCAAGGGAAAAATTTGGTGGCGATGATACCCACAAGATGATTCACTAAAAAAAATGATCATGTTAAGGATATTGACCCTATTAGGAGTCTATGAAGTACATATAGTGTCTTGAGTCCTTGTTAGAGGACTAGGCCTTGTTAGAAGCCTCAACCCTATTAGGAGTTGCTTCAACCAATACTTTCTCATAGATGTAATTTGTACTTGCTATGATCATACATCAAATCTCGCATCACATAAGGCTCGTATAACTCTTAATTTTTTTGTACAATAGTTCACATATCATATGTCATCTCATCAATTTCACATTCTTTGCACAAGATAAGATCTATACTTATACTTCACAAATTAATAATTCTCTTCTCAGTCGGCCTTCATGTGTTCACACACTTGATATAATATAAAATAACTTACGGAATAATATCCAAAATGTTGGCTTATCATGACTTAGTAATTATTTTGTCACTAAAACAATTCCTTATGTCATACAACTCAATTCTCTGCTATGCTTTGTTCTGCTCTATCAAATACCCATACTAGTATTTCAATTGTAACTTGTGTTGTATTGTTCATACACATCTATGCACTTAGCCACATCATCCTAGTATTTTCATAAAGTTATCCTCAACTGTGCATAAGATGATTCAAATTTTTTCATCCATACACATCATATCTGTCTCTGTGCTGCTACAAACTCTAGCACTTAGACAATTTTCTAACTCTAAATGCATAAATGAAATGTTGAATATATGTTGCCATAAATGACAACACTCCATGACATCATACTAACCATATTGCCAACAATCTCCCCCTTTGGCATTGATAGCAATATTTTGGAAAATTGGCTAAGTCTCAAAACGATGTCATACATAACAAAACAAATAAAAGTAACTACACTAAATTTCCTTCAAAATATAACAATTTTATTCATATTTTGATGGATCATTACATTCCTTATCACTACTTACATTGATATATAAGTGCACTCCCCCTTATACAATCATAAAATTTACATATTAATACTCCTTTCCATACATACAATTTTCCTTATGTATTACTCCCCCTTTGACATCAATGGCAAAGGTGAAAAAAAAATTGTATACAAAAACTTGTGAGTTATTGTTAATCAACTTGATATCCTGGAGAAACAATCTATATATAAAAGTCTTAGTCTTTCCACTTCCTTCTTCAAGTTCTCCTTCACTATATCAAAAATACTTATCAGTGCCCATAGTGCATAAGATGTCACTTCAACTATGGTCAAGTTAGTATAGGAAAACTTATCATAAGAAGTCCTTGTTGCAAGACATTCCTCCAGTTGCCTCTACAAAATGTTGATCTTTGGTGACAAGATTTCTCTAAGAGTAGAGAATATTTTAGTTGTCTTTTCCTTATCAGACTCCAAACCTTTGATCACATTATAGATCTTCTCCACTTTTGTTCCATAGTCCTCAATACTAGTCTCAGGGAGCTGTAATTTTGTAGTGAGTGTGTCAAGATCACTAAACTTACCCTTTATTTGACTCTCAAAGTTTTTCATGGATGTGTATGACAACATGCACTGTCCATACAACTTCTTACCTTCATCAACGTGTTTCCTTAACTACTTTTTTCTTACATAAAGTGCCTTTAAGTTGTTTCTCACACTTGTGTACAATGTATCAAATAGTATTGCATCATGCTTGGCCTGTGCTTACACTAAAGCTACCTTGACTAAAGTTGTGAATTCCTCATCAAAGCTCTTCACCAATTCCTTAGCTTTTGAATACAAGTCTAGATTAGCTACAATTGTGGTAACTATCTTCTATATTCTATCCAAGACTTCAATTAGCGTCTTCTCCAAGGACTTCATAGATTTGTACTTTTGGAGCAACTTGCTCAAAGAACTCATTAGTCCATTCTAATCATCATCATCATCATATGGAACTATTACTACTGTTGTTGCTTCTACTAGAGCTACTGTTGGGATAAGTGTAACTACTTTTAGCTAAACACTCTTCCTCTCTTCCTAAGCCTTCTTCCTCTCTGCTTCTAGTCTCTTAGCTTCTCTCTTTAACTTTTCTTATTCTTTCTTGTTTTCTTCTTCCTCTTGATTCTTCTTTCTTTCCTCTTCTTCTTTCTTTTTATTTACCTCTTCTATCCTATTTTCTATACTAACCTCTATGTTTCTTTCTTCTTCTCTTTTTCTTGTTTCTTTTCTACCTTTCTCCTTTCTTCTATTCTCCTCTTTACCTCTTATTTTCTCTTCTCCTCAGCCCATTTCTTCTCTTCCTCTTCTTCTTCATCATCAAATCTTGAATAAGTTGTGATATTGCCAATAATGGATTAACCAAGTGTTGCAAAAGGATTCTCCTTTGCATCTATTATTATGTGTGTACTTTCCACTTGCATGGATTTAGTACCCATAACAATATGTGGCGGTGACAGTACCTATTGTATCTCTTCTACTTCTTCCTCATTACTGGAAGGTGTATTTATTTGTACATAAATAGGGCTCTCTAGTTTGGACTATGCACTCACCTCAACTATTGTAGGCACTGAGGTCATGTATTTCATAATGGCCTCCTTTGTTTCCTTTTCTTTGTTTCCTTTTTCACATCCTCATAGTTGCCTCCCATCAAAATAATTTCTCTTCTTTTGTTCCTCAGCAAGGGCTCAATACCCTTCAAAATTATGTCTAAGTCCTCTTTAGAGATAAATTCACATATCTTCTTATGTAACTCTTTTCTTTCTATTTAACAACCTATTAAATAGGTCTTTCGGTATCTTATTCATAATTCTATCAAACCTCTTATTCCACAAAATCATATTTTTGACTATTGCATTATTTAATTGCCTTCTATCCATAATACTATATAAACTATAATATTTATTCAACTATACAAAATTTTCATCATTAATTATTTGCATGTAAAGGTTTTCTACCTTGGGCTTCCATACTTTATTTCCTGTTGGTGTTTTGTCTTCTTGAGCAGCTTGCTCTACTAGCCTATCCTTGGCTTCCTCCTCAAAATCTTTAGAACCATGACTTGTAGTGTCTTACTTCTCTTTCCTAGTCCACTGATGGTCTACTTGATCCTTTTCTTAGTGGATTTTGATTATTCTTGCTTACTCTTCACCAGTCTATCTAACTTTCTCTACATAATCAGTGTTTCTATTTGTGACTACCTCCTTGACTGATCACTTCTTGTTCTCACTAGTTGCACTTGCACAATTGCTACATAAGGTTCTTGCACACTAGGTTCAGATATAGTTACACCTACTGAAGGTACTACAACAACAATATGTGTTGATGTTATCACCTATGATTTCTCGCTTGCCTTCATTTCCTGTGTAATGTCTTTAATTTCATTAAACTCCTCATGAGTCATACCTAATTCCTTAAGGATGGAATCTATCTTCTTTTCCACACCCTTCTTTATCTCTTTATTGTGAAGTTTAGAATGAACTTCTCTCATCTTCTCTTCATAGGTACCCCATCTAGGGCACTCAGTGTCCTTCTTAGATTGAAGTATGATCTGCACTCATCTCATATCCCATGGGTTCTATGAACTTTACTGGTGGTTCCATAGCTTCCATGCAGGTGTTATCAATTTCCACCATGAAGGCAAGTATTGTGTACCTCCATTTCATCTCAGTCAGGAAAATCTTCATGATTCTATCAATGCCATTATCTCTAACATTCTCCAACTTTGATCTATATCATTGAGTTACCAACTTCATTTCCCACTCATTGCTCTCCCAATTAGTCATTCCTGGGAACTCCTTAGTTGCATAGAAAAACAAATGAGTCAATAAGGACTCAAATTTGAATACTATGTTCTTGATCTTCTTCAATTTAGCAATGTTATCTAGCAACTCTAATATGACTATCTCACATAGATTCACTTTCCTTCCTTAAACTATCATTACATAAGTTGTGTGCAAGAAAGATTCACTTTCCTTCCTTGAACTGTCGTTACATAAGTTATGTGCAAGAATTTGGTTAGTACTGAGTTAACCCTTGAACCATGGTCAAACTTGTATCCTAAAATATTACTTAATAGCTTTACTCCTTTGACCTAAATTGTATCAACCTTCATCTTTCTTCCATAAAATCTTGTATTTAGGTTTGTTTCAATTGTCTTCCTTACATTCTTTTCATTTACGAGATTGCATCCTTTGTTACTTAGTCTTGTGACCTTGTGAATTAGGTCATTATCAATTGTGACATGCACATCTCCTAACCAAAAAAATTCATCATGTACCCTACTCAGAATGATTTAGGTTCATTCATGATTATCAAAATTAGTATCAAACATTTACTTCACTAGGTTTAACTCATTCAGGGGTGCATACTCAAACTTCAAAGTTAGATCATTGTTACACATGACTCCTAAGTCTCTATGTATATCTTCATCTCCTATACTCTCAATCTTGCAGTGGATATAACTTCTAATGTCTTCAACATGAAGCACATTCTACAAGATTTGTGAAAATGCACCTAACAGATCATCCACAAGAGAAGAAAATGGATGTTTCTTGAATACATATCTTGGTCCTTCACTAGCATCATAAACTGACTATCTAGCCATTATATCTCTAACTATATGCACTGAAAATTTAATTTAATCTTTGTAAAATACCTTAAACTTACGTTTAGGGATTTTGCAACTTCACGCTTCAAGAATTACTTTTTGCACTCTAAATTGATGTCAAATTGCTCTTCAATTTTCTCTAGATACTTCACATGATCAAATGGTACTCACAATCTTGCTTGTGATTCTTAATGCATTAAATGTGTATCTAACACAAATTCCCAAACTATCTTTGTTTACTGGTAACTTTTCTTTCTTTCTCAAAAATTCTTGAGATCGTATCTTTGCTTGCACACTCGACCATAGCTTTCTTTCTATGCATTCTATCTTATGTTAACTATGAAACTTCTAATCCTTTCTCTATCATCAATTTTGGACAAATAATGCTCTATCTCTGCTACAACTACCCAATTTAGATAGGATGAGTTACAAACAATTGTTGAATTCAATGTCTCATTAGGTGCATCGAAATATTGTTCCTCCAAAACTGTATAAGAACTTTTTGGATCCTTAGCTTTCATAAATGGTTCCTTGAATTCATCAACATGTTTCTTGATTGCTTCCTTCTGACTGTTATCACTATCATTTCCATTCCTTTTGTCATTTATGTTGTTGTTCCTTATGTTATTAGGGTTCTTGTTGATATTCCTTCTATAAATTTTGCAATATCTCATTGTATATCCAAAGTTATTACATAAGTGACATACAAGTGTGTCCCTTCTTTGATTGGTTCCATTCTAACTATCAGGTGCTCTGTAATTCCTTGCAATGTGTCCAGGTTTGTTACACTTGTAACACACGAACTATTTATTTTCTTCATCTAATCTTCATCATTAGATCTTCTCTATGATCTCCCTCTTTCATTACCTATAGGGTTAGTGTTCCTAAACATTCTACATCAAACTTAGGTTTCTTTCAATCTACTACTTTATGTTCATAACCATGACAATTATAACAATAGAAATTAGTAATAGGTTTAAAACACTTACTTTTTCAATCTCTATTCATATGACCAACTTCATTACATATGAAACACCTACCTATGAATTCATGTCTCACTTCCTTGGGTGATTCATCTTGCTCAGGTCTATCAACTTGCTCTGTTTTCTTAGTTTTATCATGTTTTGTTGACAAATCAACTAATTCAATTTCTTTTGATACTTAAATAGTTGTACTTGATTCTACCTTACTCAAATAATATTCTTTAGGGGATTCAACAACTAGATCTAGTTCTCTTCTAATTTCAACTTTCTTGGTTGATTTCTCTCCAATAAGATTTCCAAGTCCTATCTTATCATAAGGTCTCTGGTGAAATATTTGTTCATCAATCTTCTCACTACTAGACTATAGTTTCTCTAACTATTTCTTAGCTTGTGTCAATTCTCCTTTCACAATGATATTGTACTTTTCTAATTCTTCATGCTCCATCTTAATAGAATCTAATTCAGATGTTACTTGACTCAACTAGGATATAATATTTGCATTCTCAGATTTTAGATCAGGTTCATTCTTACTACCATCTTTCTCAAGACTCAACTTAAGTTCAACAATTTTCAACTCATGCTTCAAGATCTCATTTTCTTTCTTAAGATTTCCTACTTTATCATTGTCATTAGCTTGCACAATTGATTCCTTGCTAGGTTTCAAATCATCAATTATGTCTTTCAGTTTGCCAATGTAATATTTGCATCTTCATAGCAATCTTTCAGGTTATCTCTTTCTTCTGTAAGAAGGTCAATTTTTTCAAGAGCTTCTTCAAGGTTTCTCTTCAACTATTCCATATCCATAGGGAACTTATTCAATTTGTTAAGCTTCTTCAAAGTAACTAGGCTCTAATACCAATTTTTAGAAATAGATAATATTGAAAATGAGCGGTGAATCAGTATTCTACAAACTTCATTCCCACAATTGAATATTGTTAATTACTTTATAACTTGCATATGAAAGTAAACCAACAATATTGAATAGTAAATACAAAAATACACATAGATAACTCATAAAACCATTATTTGTTAACTAGGGAAACCCTGGCCAAGTGAAAGCCCTAGTGAGGACGATACCCACGAGATGATTCACTAAACAAAAGGATCGTGTTAAGGATATTGACCATGTTAGGATTCTATGAAGTATGTATAGTGTCTAGAGTCCTTGTTAGAGGACTAGGCCTTGTTAGAGGCCTCAACCCTATTAGGAGTTGCTTCAACCAATACTTTCTATAAGAATTTTCCCTGGGGAAAAATCACTCAAGATCAGGAAGCTCACACACTAGCATAATATGGACCAATAAAGTATGATCAAAATAACAATATGAAATTGAATTGATGTACATACACACTAGGAGTCAGCAAAGTGATAAGTCCCACAACTATGCACATGTCCACCAAGAGTGGATTATCCTCCAGTGAGCACAGAAGTTAGTGCAGTGATGAGAGGATAAGCTTAACATAGGTTTGTCACATAAAAAGGTGTTGCAAACACCATGTACTTAATTAGAGTGTGAACAACTATGTTGTCTACATGACAACTCAGATACATCTGAAAACTCCTATCTCATAGACACCATGTGCTAAAATGAGATGCTAACTCCTATGTTGTCAACAAGACAACTCATATGAGTAGGCATACTCCTAGGTGTCTGATCTAATAAATAATAAAATAATGCATTAAGCTAAGTAAAGTGTAATAATAATTAATTATTTACACTAACACACCCCTTAAGTGCAACTTAGGGGAATGCACTTAAGCTTACGAAAGCTATGATGAAAATGCATGATGGGTCCCGACTACTAGGCCATGTTAGGTACCCATGTACAAATGCAATGCAATCTCTCTAAAAATGGAGAAAGAGGAAAAACTTCATGGGAAAAACTCTCCCCCAAAAAGAGAGATGAAAAAACAAGATGCATAGATGGATGGAGTAATTAAGACCCCCCCATTACAACATACATCATGTATATACAATAGAGAAGTATGAGAAGGCCAAATCCCCATAAGAGGAAAAAGTCCTCCCCATAAGAGAGAAGAAGAAGAAGAAAGGAGACAAGGTAGTCCCCCCCCCCCCCAAAAAAAAAAAAAATTAGAATGTTGATCAATGATAGCTACTCCAAGATGAATGTAGAAGTTGATCGATGACTACTAAATAATGTTCCTCCCTTTAGGAAGAAACAAAGTCATAGATGCATATGAGATGCTTCCCCAATGTGTGGAAAGAATCCTGAAGATAATGGTGTCTCTGTAACCTGCTCAACTATCCTTGTGTCAATATTGATGGTCACTCCTTCCAACACTACTGAAAAGAACAATTTCAGATCTAGCAAAGATGGATGTAGAACATGTCCCAAAGAACCAACTGTCTCCCTGAATGATAAAGAGACCTCCTAAAACTGTTGTACATAAGAATCCACAATCATATCAACCTAGTAAGACTAATCATGTAGAGAATGGACAAAAGGGTTAGAGTATTCCCTCACAACAATTGAAGAAGGATCTTCTTCATCAAAGAGAAGATGTATATCATCAATGATGTCTCCCAAATCTACTATGTATAACTTCACAAACAAACCAAAAATATTTGTTATGTAGTCATCCCTTGATTTTGGAATTGGAAGACAAGGTGTACCCAACTACACTGAATTACATGGACCTATCACTGTAGCAATGTATGCATGTGGAATGTGTTGTTGTTGTGACTATGTTCTACATCTATCAATAGGATCCCCCAAATTTGAACCTATTGAATCACCATCATTATTGTTACTATCAATTTCCATAATGTATGTAGTATGGAGAGGATTATAGGATAAGCTTGATGAACTTTCCTCAAAGTGAACATTCCTCTCTGTGAATATCTCATGAGTCTCATGATCCATAAGTCTATATGCCTTAATACTTTCATCATATCCAATGAAAGTACAAGGCCTTGGTGGCAGTGCCTTGCATTCACTTGAAGATATGTGTGCTCATGCTAGACAACAAAAAACTCTGAAGTGTTTCACAATTGGTTTTATTCTGCACCATGCCTAAAAAGGAGTCATTCCATATAAGACATTATGAGGAGACCTATTAAGGATGTGATTGGTACCACTTATAGATTTGACTTCAAGTGATGGATCAAGAGACATAGCTTGAATCATGAAACTTACCATTGACTTAAGAGTTCTAATCCTCATAGCTGCTACACTTGTCTTTTGTGGACTAAATAGTACAAGATTCTGAAGATCAATACCCTCAAGTTCACAAAAGTCTCTAAGTCTTGAGTTCACATATCTACTTTCATTGTGCATATGAAGAACTTTCATGGCTTTTCTTGATTGCTTCTCAACATGACTCTTGAAGGCTAGAAACTTATCAAACACTTCATTCTTGTGATTAAGAAAGTAGACCCATGTGTAGTGTGAAAAGTCATCAATGAAAGTGAGGACATAGCGACCATTGCTAACTGAATTCATTGAAAGGGGGCCTGCTAGAACCATGTGAACCAACTCAAGAACAAATGATGCTCTCCAAGACTTCCCTTTATCAAACTTCTCTTCTAGATGCATATCCATTAAATAATCTGAACATTTACCCTTAGAAAAGTCAATTGTAGGTAGACCTTTGACCATATTTTTTGAGCTAAGTTGATGAAGATGGTGGAAGGCAAGTTGTCCATACCGCTCATGCCATAATTTACTTTGTGATTGTGAATGTGTCAACAACGCATGTGAAGGAGACTTAGGCACAAAGTGGGAGAAAGAATAAATTCTCATGTCATGATTGACTTTACCCACTACAACCAATGAATCATCTTTAAGATTTCACACCATTACAGAATCAGGAAGGAACTCAACTTTATTTCCACCTCCATAGTGAGTGATTTGGTAAATTGAAAGGAGATTTGTGCAAAGGTTAGGAACATAGAGAACATCTTTGAACTCTCCATTTTCCATCTCAACTTGGCCTTTCCCTTCAACTTCCACTCGTGTATCATTCCCTACAAAGATGTGAGGTACCTTAGACTACTTCAATGAAGAAAAGTGTTCTTTTGAAGAACCCATATGATATGAGGCACCTAACTCAAGAATCCATTCCCCTAAAGAACTTGAACTTTCCATAAATGCTTGCCCTTTTCCCTATGAAGTGGATGGATTTGAATCCTTGGAAGCATTTGGCACATTAGTTTTGTTCTTCCTAAGTAAATTTTACAACTCATCTATTCGCTTAGTCTTGCAATGATGGTCATCATGATTTGGTTTCTTGCAATATGCACAAAATAGTTTATTATTCTTGTTGTTGTTTCCCTTCTTGTTGGAAGAAGAATTTCCTTGTTGTGAGGAGGAATATTGTTGGGTCTTTGATTTTGATTTTGGCTTCCACTGCTTTTTCTTTTTGTTGGTGAAACTTTTTTTGCCTTGATTTGTTTGGTTTTCATTACTAGCTACCAATGCTATAGACTTGGATGACTTGAGAATTCCCATATCTGTCAACTTGGATTGTTCCAACATCAACATTTCTGCAAATGCATCAAATGTAAGCTTAGTGAAGGCACTTTCCATGGTCAACTTGTGAGTTTTGTATCTTGAAAAAAAAGATGCATACTCTGAAGGTAGTCTCTTCAAGATGTGTTGAATCAATCTATCATCCTTCATGGGATTACCACAATCATTAAGTAGTGCTCTCAATTTATTGGCTTTGTTGACATAGTCTTGAATTGTGTCAAAATTCTTAGGATTCAATAGAAGTAGATCATCCTCAATTTGGAATCCCTTTTCCTCATCCACCTTACCATTCAAACCTTCAAGTTTCTCCCAAGCACCCTTGGCATCCTTAAAGCTAGAAATGTGGAAGAAGAGATCTTTATGAACACAACTCCTAATAATTCCTAAACCTTGGTTGTCTTTAACTTGCCAATCAACTTGTGTATCAACATCAATGGGTTTTATAATTGTACCATCAACATATAGATTTAAACCTTTTTCCATTAGTCTACTCCATACAATATATTTCCATGTAGTATAATTGTGTGAAGTTAAAAGTGGAGTATTAGGTGAACCCATGATGCAAAAATTAAAGAACACAAGAGAGAAAGAGAGACACAAGAACACAAGACACACACACCCTATTCACTCAATCAAAGAACCCCCCCAAAAATGATGCTTTTCACACTTTATATGTAGTGTGTTTACAATAGGTTACTTATCAAAATGGACAAAAGTGAACTTCTGATTTTGTTGTTTACAACCTCCTTTTGGAGTTCAAATCTGGTACTTAGCAATGTAGCTCATATGTACAACAATTTTGAAGTTTTATCAAAGCAATACAATGCAGAAAAGGACCTATTTTTGAAAGTGGTATTTCTATCCACAAAGCCTCTAATTTGATTGCAAATTTGGAAAGTAGATGAAAAATTAAGCACTTAAAAAAAAAGGAACCTAAAACCATGTCTAGATGAGCCTGTACGAAGCATTTGAAGTTGCAAAATGCAGGATTGGATAGGTACAATTACCAAAAACTAAAATTTCTGACAAATCTATGCCCCAAAATCAGAAAAATAATAGCACCACTGAAAAGTTCAAGAAATTCTAGCCAAAATAAAAAATAATTGCACCTGATTTGGAGTTTAGATGACTGAGATATGGCCTCCCAAAGTTGGATTTCAAATCAAAACTTCATATGGTGAGGGGTCTAATCAATAAAATACTAGATTAAATTTGACGTCCAAATGGCCATCATAGTAGTGAAATTTGGTCCACTGGTGACGATCAAATGACCATCAAATTTAATGTCATGAAAAGGTGACATCAACAAAAAAAGGGGCTCGCCTAATGATGTGGTAGGTCATATGGGTGACATCAACAAGTGACATCAGTATTGGTTGGTCAGTCCATATAGTACAAACTATTGAGCTAGTGGGTTGACGTGGCAGACACGTGTCTGCTAACTGTGCACTTGTGAGTTGGCAGTGCTGACGTGTTGTTTGCTATGTAGGAGCACCACGTGGAAAGGATTTTATGGATGCCACATGGTGCTATTAAAAGAGGCCTACAGAAGTTGGTGAATTATCATGCCGAAAAAACTTTGATCAGTGCTAGAAAACCTTTAATTAGTGTGGGAGGTGGGAGAAGCAGTAGTCGTCGAGTTTTGAAAGCCGACGTGATGGATGGGCTAGAGAGGGAGTCTGGTGAGTGCACTTTGGCCAGTGGCAAAGGTAATACACCATCAATTGGTAGGTGTGGGATTTTTAATCCCACATTTACCAATTTTGTGAAGCCCACGGTGAATAAAATGTAGAACCCATAGACATTGAAAGTGGCTTGAAAGCCACCATGGGTTGTTAGCCTGCCAGAAATTGTTGAAACTGCCAGAATATGTGGAAACATTAGTTATGTCAGTTTATGAAGGTGATGTTGTTAAATTTTAAAATGTGGCCAGTGGTTAAGGAGTATGCTAAATTCATAGAGAATATTCCATCGTGAGGACCAGGATTTGACCACTCGGTTCCTGCAAAAACATTCTCCTCTACAGGCCTGATGGCCAAAATGTTTTTTGAAAAAATAATGCAGAGAAATTACAGATGGAAATTAAAATTGTAGATCTAAAAAAATAAACTCACATATCTAATAGATCATACCAAATTGTGCAAATTGGGCCTTCAGGTGCTGATTTACAAAAAAAAAAGCCTCAATTTTGATTAAGGCCTAGGGTAGGAAAATTTATAGTAAAATTTCATTGAATCGATGCTTCGAATGCAATGGTGATGTCTGCTTTGCCTTTAGATGCTCCTAGTGACTGCGATACTCTGGGTCTGAATCAAGGTCCTTCGAGAGGTGAAGCAAAAATGGTCTCCAATGGCTATGTGAAGAGAAGCTCCCTCAACTCTGATACCATGTAAGAATTTTCTTTAGGGAAAAATCACCCAAGATCAAGAAGCTCAAGCACTAGCACGATATGGACCAATAAAGTATGATCAGAATAACAATATGAAATTGAATTGATGTGCATACACACTAGGAGTGCTTGTATATAAAGGCCTCTAGACTTACTAGGAGTCAACAAAGTGATAAGTCTCACAACTACACACATGTCCACCAAGAGTGGATTATCCTCCATTGACCACAGAAGTTAGTGCGATGATGAGAGGATAAGCTTAACATGGGTGTGTCATGTAAAAAGATGTTGTAGACACCATGTGCTAAAATGAGATGCTAACTCCTGTGTTGTCAACAAGATAACTCCTATGAGTACGCATACTCCTAGGTGTCTAATCTAATAAATAATAAAATAATACATTAACCTAAGTAAACTTAAATAAAGTGTAATAATAATTAATTATTTACACTAACACTTTCTCACTATTGTAATTCACACTTGTTCTGATCATAGATCAAATCTCACATCACAAAAGGCTCATATAACTCTCAAGTTGTTCGTACAATAGTTTGCATATCATATGTCATCTCATCAACGTCACGTTATTTGTGCAAGATAAGATCTATACTTTGTAAATTAATAATTCTTTGCTCAGTCGCCCTTCATGTGTTCGCACAATTGATATAATATAAAATAAATTATGGAGCAATATCCACAAATTTGGTTCGTCGTGACTTAGTAATTATTTTATAACTAAAATAATTCCTTAAGTCATAAAACTCAATTCTCTACTATCCTCTGTTCTACTCTATCAAATACCCATATTGGTATTTCAATTGTAACTTGTGTTGTATTGTCTGTACACATCTATGCACTTAACTATGTCATCACGGTATTGTCATAAAGCAATCCTCGACTACGCATAAGCTAATTCAAAGTGTGTCATCCATACACATCATATATGTCTCTATGTTGTTGTAAACTACCTAACACTTAGATAATATTCTAACTCTAAATGCATAAATGAAAACACTCAATGACATCTTACAGACCATATTGTCAACATCCTTTTGTTCCTCCCCCGTGATTCTCTATAGACTTCTATTCAGAGGATGGTAGGATTATGCTTTGATACCACTTGTAAAGATCCTATTTAGGATCTTTCTTATTTTCCTGCAAAACCCCTAATTAGAGTTTGAAATATGTTTATCGATGATGAATTCAAATATTTCATATTTTATGGTTCTTGTGCACATGTATTCAATAGGCATCGGTGAATTCACTTAGATGACGTCTTGTTTGCAAAATGGTGGCCTGTGCAATGAAAAGGGAAGAATCAATTTTCTTTATTTTATTTTAATTAAATTTCTAAATATCTATTAAAGTATGTATAGCATAGATGAAAGGGTAATAGGATTTGATCTAATTAAATTTTAAAAATATAGGTTATTAAATATCTATTGAAATATATACATGTCTATAAATAGGTAATATGATTTAATTTGAGAGAAATAAGAGGTAATAGATAATATCTATCAAATATTTGATTATTTCATTAGGGTAACAATATACTTTAATAATTATTATTCATATATATAAGCTAAATTAGTTATGATATTATAATTATATATAATTATATTTTAAATTAGTGTTTTAATCATTTATAATTATAGGGTTCCATTTTAGGAGGGTCATGACAAGGAGTTGTATAGAGAGAGATAAAGAGGTAGATTAGGGGTTAGAGAGAGAGAGAGAGAGAGAGAGAGAGAGAGAGAGAGAGAGAGAGAGAGAGAGAGAGAGAGAGAGAGGGAGGGAGAGAGAGAGAGAGAGTAGGGGGTTATGAATCAATGAGAAAGAGGGGGGTTAGGAGTTAGATAGTGATATGGAGGGGTTAGGGGTTTGAGGAGTGAGAGGGAGAGAGGGTTTGGGGTTTTCCAGAAGAGAGAAGGGTTACAGGATAGAGGGAGTGTGTGTTATGGGTTTCTAAGAGATAGAGAGAGGTAATGAATATATGTATAGAAATAGAATAAAAATAATAAAAATATATAATTATATATATATATATATAACATTACCTTAAGACTATTCATAACTAGATTAGGTTATTGCTATTATTGTAATTGGATGGGGTTATATGAATGCAATATTTGCAATTCAGTCAAACATAACCCGGTTAAGTTTTTTCTAGTAGAATAACTTGATTAGGTTATGTAAACATGGCAATGCAAATCTATGCCTTAAAACTCGATCAGGTTATGGCTTGGTAATAACCTTGGGAGTTGACCCAAGGTCTTGGGAGCTCATTTTCCCTCTAATTTTATTACTTTGGACTTTTTTTTTGTCTTCTAAGATGAACTTCTACATTTTCCTTCATCAACTTTCCAAATGATAAGGTAGGTATCTCTGAAATCACTACCGTAGTCTCACACATCTTCTTAGCTTTGTAACCATATTTTTTAAATTTTTTTTAGGACAACATTAACATTGGAATCTTTAATTAGTTTTACCACTGCCTTCACAATCCTCATAGACACATGTCTAACTTTTTTTAAATAACTTCTAATACACTTAACCAAATCCAAAATAAATGACATATTATTGTTCTACACTTTATTTTATACACTTTAAAAAAAATTATTTTCAATTGTTTTGATGCAAGTTCTACCCTACACACGAACAAGTACCAAAATATCAAGATGCAATCACTTCAATAATTCATAAAAAAAATACTCATTAGAAAATTATAAAATAATACACAACTTCTAGAAATCACTCTTAACTATCATCCTACCAAAGAGATTTGTAAAATATGGAATATAACTATGTCTTATATGTTGCACACAAAAATAGCTATGTTATGTTTTCTAAACAAATCAAAAACTATTTTTTGTGTGCATAGGGTTTGACCCACCTAATCGTATTTGATTTTTAAAAAATCTAGTAGTTTAGGAACTATATTTAGAGTACTATAATTTATATTTTTTACACATCTTTTCATTTTGAGTGGATCACCCTCAAGCGTCGCATCCAAGTTCAAGTTTAACTACTTTTAGAAAAAAAATGCATCAGCTTAAACCCCCTTTTTGTACACCATCTTGGGGCACTTACCCTCACACAAGGAAATACTAGATACATGAAATTGATGACATAAACACTCAATACAATCATAATCATTGTAAATTAAACCTATTCTACAAGTGTAACAACATATATAGATGATCACTAAACTTAAAATGAAAAAGGAAAGGACGAGCACATCATACGAGAACTCTATCACTAGTATTAGTCTACCACATGTACACTAGTCCATAGTAGGATGTGAAATGCCATCCAACTATGTGGTAATCTCAAGCTCATACCTACTATACTTACAAAGGTGGTCACAGAACCCAAACACATAAGTACACACCTACATAATGGCTCACACATGAGACACTCAAATGTAATAAACAAGGAAGTTTATAGTGAGTCTAATACAATCACTAGATTGTAGAAAATAGAGTATGACATGGTTACAAATGACCACTACTCATCACTAACAAAAGGCTTGTTGGCTCCTAATTTAACAGTTTTGGAAATAACCAAGAAACCAGACAGATGCATCCTAAGGCTAGCAAATTCCTATGATGAATGCACCTGACTACAGTCTTGGGCCAACTATAAGGATAAATCCTTCTTCACTTTAGGCTTTGCTAGACCTAGGCAGGCTAACCTTGAGGTTTTGAGATATAGTACCAGTGCATTTAAAACATAAATCTGAACCTGTTTACTGCAGATGAAAGCCCTTATATCTCCTAATAACTCATGAAATGGCATAGATCTACAGTAGCTAAATGCAAATCTATGAATCTCACAAGTTGAGTGAGGGCATTCTATTATAGCTCTTTGATGTAAAATGTAAAGATGACTTGAATTTGATTTTGATTTAAAGATTTGATTTTCTCAGCATAACCTAGGTATGCAACAATAGAAAACATGTATCCTTCAAGCTAGCCAATCCCTTATCCATTGGGCATTAACTAAACCTTAACATGCAGATGGATACCTAAAGTATACTCATATATTTAGGCATCTGATCTATCTATTTGACTTGCAAACAGATATCAATCTTCATAACAACTCTCGTACTTATGATAATATCCTCCTGGTGTAACGTGTAACCAGTAACCCTATTTGTATAAACAAGCATTTACTTGGCTCTTTGTTCCAATAGAAAATCTATCTTGATATACAACTTTAAGGGATTGCAACTGAGTTCAAGCTCTTTGTTCTCAAACACAAAACATTATAGATAACAGAAGAAGGAGATGAGAATCAAAATGAAACAAAGAAGGTTAAACTCTTTGCATTAATTTCCTTGAAACCAATACATCATCTACATCTCAAAACTCAAAAAATACACAAAGAATGACTATGTAATATGAAATACCTCAAAAGGAATACAATATGTTGTTCATAAAAGAGAAACACTAGGAAAATTGGTATCACAACTCTAAAAACTAGAGCCAACCTTGTGGTCTCACAAGTCCTAACAATTGGAAACCTTACAATAAGCAGATTAGGAAGATATATAGGAGAGAAGATATTTTTGGGTCTCTCATCTGAATTTGACATGTGTCCCACTAAAAGAGTCTTCAATCTGGAGTTGTTGAAACTGAACTTCCTCATCTACCTGCACCTTGAAAACCATAAATGATGCCAAAATATCTGCTATATCCCCACTTAAAATATGCAAATATCTCATGAGAGAATATCAAGAAATCATCACAATCTACACTACGGCTCCAAAAATCTGATCTTTACTTGTCCTATCTTCTTTTTTGTGAAGATCAACTTGTGTAGTTGCCAAAAAAAATAGATTGCTTCAACTACCTCCAAAACATTCAATTCATCCTTACAATGGTTGAAGAAGTTAAATCAGATGAAAATGTATCCAAATCTAATTGCAATTTCATCTGCAACATTAAATTCGCACCTCCTCTCTATATAATTCCTGTCACAATTCTCAGGGTCACTGGATGAAATATCTATGCCCTAGCTTTGAGCTTCGTGCTATATTTAACTCTCAGTAACGTTACCTCCAAATTGCAATCAACTTTAAATTTTACACATAGATTTTCACCGCATCAGGCGATTCTAATTCAAAAAGGAAATGAACTTTATATCCTTAAGAGTGGGGCCATGTGTCTCATTACTGCTTACCCGCATTCCTTAAATTTCTTGCATTTTGAAAATGCAGGTAAGCGGCAACTGTTGATCAAGACAAGATCAACGACTATGGAATGAAAACTGGGTTGACCCACCCTCTTCTTAACATGCTAGCAGTCAACCCAATAAAATTCTTCCATCTGTACTATTCCTTCAAATGCTGGCGCTTCAAACTGGGCCCACGAAATTTTGAGGACACGTGTTGTTGAATCGCTATCTCGCTATAAATAAAAAGTGAGCACCTTGCTATAGTGAGAGAGTGACCATCATTGATTCTGCATTGATCGTGTGGAAGACATTTGATGCATTACTAAAGAGAACAATGGTGGGCCCCTTGTCGCTATGTCATTGTTCGTAACCTTCGTGCAACTCACCATAGCGAGATAGTGACAGCTGGAGATTTGAGATCAATCTAATGATCAAAATCATTGACGTTCTATGCATGGGGGTGTAGGTCCAAGGCACTAATGACGCAAACAAATATGCACTGCTGGCAACAAACCAAAACCTTACTTTCATCCTAGTCACCTTTTGAGGTCCCACCATGTGTTTATTTCTCGGCTGGGTGCTATGTTGCTAATGGCGAGAAGAACAAGTTTCTCGATAGCGATATAGCAACCTCCAGTGCCATCACTTTTCTCGGTGTATATGTGTATCCCACTAGATGCCATCGTGTGCCAAAACTTTATAACTAATATCTGATGGAGCATTGTCTGGGACCCACTTTCTCTAAAATATTGCCGCAGTATTACTTTCCGTCAAGGCACTATGTCGCTAACGGTGAGAAACACAAATTTTTTGATAGCGACAAAGCGACTTCCAAGGACTTATCAAAATTCGGGGCCGGAAAGATAAAGGCAAGTGAAGTCATAACCACCCTCATTAATGCTTCTGACAAAACAATAAAACCACACATCCATTTGACGGAACCGCCTTTCAACTTAGCGAAAGTCGCTATGTCGCTAAGGGTAAAACACTTGCATCTTTTCATAGCGAGATAGCGACCGTCGTAGATCTTTCAAGGATCGGGTGGTGAGAAACAAAAAGGAAAAGGGGAGACTCAGGGTGTGGAAAGTTTGAAAAGGATGGAGAATATTCGCATATTTTTTAAAAGGTTTTTGTGCCATTAGTAGATCCAGTCTGATTTTTTACCCAGGCAAGGGAAAAATATCATGTGAAAAATCAGACCAACAAGGCTTATTATAGGAAGTCAAGGATGATTTTTTATTAAATAACATGTATAGTTGTCCCATGTAGTATTGATACTTTGATCAATGTCCACAAATTAATAGACTCATTATTGTTGGAAATATCAATGGGAAAAGTAAACTTTGAGAAAGGGGGGGAGGGGGTGGGGGAAGGGCGAGGTGAATCAGTACTTCAAAACTCTAACCATTAAAATATTCACCACACATCCATCTCACAATGTGCATGTAAACTGAAATAGCAAAACTAAACATATTCATCCATAGCATGAAAGAAAATAAACATATGACACAAGATATTTGGTTACCTAGGAACCCTCCAATGAGAAGGCAAAACTAGGATGGGGATGACACCCACAAATCTTCACTACTGTAATTGTAAAGTGTATCTAATGAAGGTTACAATTGTTTGATCATAAAATATGATCTACCTTGTGAAAGGTCTACCCTGTTAAAGGCTTAGAAAGACTGTTAGTTCTTACCCTATTAAAGGATTTTAACACCCTGTTAGAAGTGTGCTTGGTTAAAGGACTTCAACTTACAAAGAACTAAGCACCCTATTAAAAGATTTACAAAAGCCTACTGGGACTACTTGGTTAAGATATTTTCACTAATTCAACTGTTAGAATGTTTCAACCTTGATCCTTCGGTTAGCACCTCTCTGCTAGATATTAGATCACCTACTTAATCCTCTTTGATCATATGTATCACTTATGTCCTCTCTCTATTTTCCTCTATTCTCTCTAGTGGATTATGTAATTCAATCCTTTGTCACAACTCCTTAGTCACCATGAATGTTCTGTCTGTGCATGCATACTTCTCTCTTCGCTCATAAAATCTTTCAGGGTTTTCCTTCCTTAAGAAGATTTTAGTGACCTAAGGTTAGGTAGGAATCAACAATTATGACTCACCTATTTTTCCACTTAATTCATCCCTTTATTTGATTGGTTGCATGTACTACATAGGGATTCTCAATATAGATTCATTCTTATCATCTAGAATCACAAAACAATCCTTAAGTCGGCCCAAAAATGGTTTACATAAGAGTTTGTGCCATTATAAACAACTATGTCCAAAACTATTTACTTGGCACTTGAAGCCTTGGATGCTCGGTATCCACTATATCTTCAATGTTGTAACATGAACTCTGAATGACTCAACATCCACTATTCACTCGGCATCTAAATCACTCAACATGTATTAACTTGCTCGTCACTAGAGTGACTTAGCACTAACTGTCTGCTTGGCATGCATTATCTCACAACTAATGCTCAGCACACACTAGTTGCTCAACACACACTAAGTATTGTTAAGTAATGACTTTAAGTGTATTATCACTCATATGTTAAAACCAAAATGAGATCAACAATTATGTATCTTTGATCAACATCTATAGATGAATAGTTATGGTACCTTTGATCAACATCCTTAGACAACCAAGTATTGATTTACCTGTAATAAGTATCCTCAGATGAATAGATAGTCATAAAAATTCTTGTTAATGTGTTTTTCCCAATTTATTTGTTTAGTTTTCCCATAACCACAAGATATCATAGAAACTCCTTTGTAGCCCAACCCACTCTAGAGAGTACCTCCACTCCACTATCCAAGCAATAAAGAAAACAAGGACTCCAAGTCATGTAGCCAAAATGATATAAAGAAAACTCGATTGGCATTAACCAAGAGCATTGGTTCCTCAAGACATCGATAAGGCACACTCAATTGTTCTTATGATGTGGTATCAACACCAATCATCAATATATCAAGATGTTGTCTCAAATCAACTATCAAACAAGAACCAAAAGAGAAAAATGAAAAATTACTCATGCACAAAGCACACTCAATCAGTCTCGTTGCCATGAGAGAATGGATTCCAAAGCAGATATGATATCCAAACACATGAAATAAATAGTGAGCAAAAATATGGGACTAACTCACTATCACAAATTATAAGAAAATGCAAAATATGTACATTGATTAAATTGAGTCCCAAAAGTTGTCTCAATTGGTAGTCCTTAAAAATTAGCTAACTTTGAATTAGAAAAAAAAGAAGAAAAAAGCATGTTAGTTTACTAGAACCCAACAACACATTAATCCAATAGAATTCTTGTTCCAAGCCCACCTGGGAAAATAGGTAGCATAACACCATATAATACTCTAATTTTGAAAGCTTAAATGGGAATGGAAACAACCCATAAAATTGGGGGAAAGCATAGAATACATGTCATAGATCATTTGCATAAATTACATAAAAACTCAATTGAGAAATATATGAATTTTGAGGAAAAATAACCTCACACAATGGAGAAAATCAAAAAATGAGGAATACATTATGAATCTACAGAAACTTAAATGAGATTGTTGGCAAAGTGAAACAATGTTGGCAGAAACTCAACAATACAATGCCACAAAACTATGTTGAGAAGATCAAACCCAACAAGAAAAATATCAATTTCCTCCATAGAATTTGGATCCCTTTTGAATTTTCTCCTATGATTAAGTGTGGGGAAGAATTCCTTTTTTATAATAAAAGGTCATTTTTTTGACAAAAAGGCAAAAGAGCAAAAAAAAAAATTATCGATAAAAAGAACTGAAATTAAATCAATTAAATAAAAAACTATATACATCCCAAAAAAACTCACTTGATTACATAATCAATTCCAATTAAATTGGAATTCAACTATGATTGATTTTCTAATAAATAAAAAAATAGCCAACATAATATTAAAATTAACATTTAACAAATAACTTAGTTGTGTTTGTTGAAGTTGCTGAAAGCTCAACCCCACAGCTCCCAAGAATCGCCTGCATGCAAACACCTATCATAGAAAGAGAGAAACGAAAAGCTATGGAGGCTAAAATTGCTAGATCCATAGATGAGACATTCTTGATGAGAAAAAAGATAAATTTTTATTATCAACAATGAATTGTCTATAATTATAAAGAGAGATCATCCTTATAAAGGAGATTGAAACCTGAAAAACGTCCAATCTAGGTTGCATAATAATAATTAATAAAATAATTAATTATTAGATGCCTAATGTTTAGCTTAAGTAGACTAGAGTTAATTAGAAAATATATAATTACTTTAACATCCCTCCTTAAGATAAACTTAGGGAGTAGCTAAAAACCTAGAAACTACTACTAAAAGTAGAAATGGGTCCCAACAACAAGGCCTGATGAGGTACCCAAGCACAACCAAATCTCTAAAAATAGGAGTAATAGAGAAAACCACACGGGAAAAACCCTACTCCAAAAAGAGATGGAAAACATGTTGAAAAGAACTAGTGAAGGACTGAAGAAGCCTTCAAACTTAGGAATGCCCCAAAAGATAGGAACAAAAGAAGATCATGAAGAACACCATTGAAGCATGTAGAAGCTACAAAGCTCTATCAAAAGTAACTATTGATTTGAAGAACTTCCACTGAAATAGAACTTGACCAGGTAGAGAAGACTGTAATCTGCATTGAATCAGGAGGCACAAAAAGGCAAACAACTAAACTCAAAGATATAGATGGCATGAAACAGCAAAGCCTAAAGAACTAATCAATCAAACCAAGAAAGCATGAGAAATAATAGAAGAACCACCCTAATGCATACAAGGGTGAGGTGACAGGCAACTAGAAAAAAGGGCCAAAAGAACTGCATGTCAAGGAACCACGATCAAGATGGACAAAAGAGTACATATGTGTGTACTAAGGTGATCAATCTCAGACACGTCATGAGGCTAATGTCACGGAAGGGACACTCACTGGACTAAGGATGATGTGAAACAAAGGCAAACATCAACTGCCCATGGCACTTTAATCATGAGTAGTGCATGTACAATAAGGTACACGATATGGTGAATCCCAAGAATACAATAATCTGCACGTGTGTCCTTATATGACACTGCTTGAATCAGAAGGCAAAATAAGGCAAAACAACTAAAATGAAAATACATATGCAATACGACACTTTATCTTAGCGTGTTTGGAAAAATGCATACAAATGATGTCTAAATAGACCATAGGAGACATAAGACTAATACAATAGATATTACAAGTCATGACAAATCATCTAAAGCAATGAAATCAATCCTCGGACTTGAAACAACTAACTTATCCACCAAATACCAAAATGCAAAAGGATGAATAAAATGTGTCTAGATCATAATCTAGAAAAGCAACTAGCATCACTAGAAAGAGTTGGGAAGGACTTTTCCAACAATATAAAGAACTCCCAAATTGGAGATCAGATGCTCAAGATGTCTTCTGAAGTGAAAAACTGCATCTCTGACTTTGATAGTAGAAAAACCATAAAAAAACATCAAAATTTAAACTAACTATACCACTATGTTGGGCAGCTTTTTAGCGATATCTCATTTAGAAAAAATGAAATTCGTATGCACGAGATATGAGCAAAAGCATGAAGGTAGGTCCAAATAGAGCCTAAAGAGGTGACAGGAACATTGATGCAATGTTGATGTGGTGCTGATGTCAAAAAGTGATGAGCCTAAATTTGATAGTCAAATGGTTGTCGACATTAAAAAAAAGCCTGAAAATTTACCCCTATTGGAAAAATAGTGATCGCTGAAAACAAGATAGAAATGTGAAAAAACTATCACCGGTAAAAGAGTTGGTGTTGGAGTAAAATTCCAATGGCCAAAACAAAGTATATGCCACAAAAATATTTGTTTGGTGGAAAAAATCAACACTTCTCAACCTCATCATGTCTCCATACAATATGTAGTCTCCAATATTGGCACTTTAAATGAAGCGCTTATTGACTACAGTGTGCATGAAGTCCATAATGGATGCATGCGGGGCCTTAAATAAAAAATTCTACCTCCAAACTGTTGTGACTTGCTATGTAGGTATGAGCAGGAAGTACAAGGCCCAGAAAGAAAGCGAATTGCTTGATTATGCACCCAATCAAATACAAATCCACCAATAATGGCACATGCATCAAAAAAATCATGCCTAGCCATTGAAAAAGACCAAGGCAAAGAAAGAGCCCCAATTGATGTAGTGAAAGATAGGAGTATCCCCAAAGGAGATGTCCTAGCCCCCAGCTATATAACCATACAATGGAAACACAACAACAAGAAGCAACAATGCAAGATCTAATACCAAATTACAATGATTTGTTCATAAAATATAACTGATTACATGCAATGTGCCCAGCTATAAGGCCTTCTAAGTTAGGGCCAAATAAAAATAGCAATTAAAAAATCAGTTCTGCAAGATCCCTCAAGATCCAACCCAAACATTATCCTAGCTAGCCCAGATCTGTAACATAATAGCAATTTGGAAGAAACCACCAAGGAAATTTCAACTTGTGCTTGCAAGCCCACCAAGCAATCTCCTTGTTTTCCAGCCACAACCCTAGCTCTGCTCAAACTTATCCAAGATCCCAGTGTAAACTTCCTCACATTCGGTGCTCTATCCACAACTCGCACTTCATCACAATCTTGTTGTAAACTGCCTCACATTCGACGCTCTGTCCACAAACTCAAGAAAATTTTCCCTTTAGTTGCTCCCACATTCCCTCCTCCTCCTCTAAATGAATAAAATACTCCACAAGACCTCCTACTTATACCCAACTAAGCCACATGTCAACCTAGAACACAAATAAAATGTCCATACAGAAATTAAATGCCATAAGTCAGCCTCCAACAAAAATTAAATGCCCAAAATCAATATCTAAGTAAAATCATGATATCTCCTAGTTCTGATTGAATTAGAACTTGCACTTTAAAACCATAGGTATTACTTTAGGTCCTCTACAACCCCTTAAGTGCATAAAGGCTAATTCCCCAAGGAAAAGTGTGCATTAATCCTGAAAGTGACGCATAGAAACCTGTCGTGCAGTCTGTCAAAAATTGATACTTTGGGAGAATTTCCATATCTCCTAACATATAAGGAATTAGAATGTGTTCCTTGAACCCTATATATAACTCTAGGCCCTATTCAACCCTTGAAAAGTACAGCCTCTAACTCATTGTGGAAAATTAGTTACATGCCTTGTAACAGGCACCAAGAAACCAGAAAACATAGTTCCAACAGCAAGGTACAAATAACTCAAACTTCAACTCAATCCATCCAATCTCTATGAAATCATGAGGAAAGGTTCCCCAATGTGCCTCTAACACATCCCTAACCATGAAAATTATAACTCCACCAAAATCCAATCTTGATTCTCTTGAATCACCAATACATGTAGACGAAAGCCAACATGGAAGCACACATTTCAAGGTGGTGGAGACCAAAACAAAGACGCATGAAGCTGAGTGAAAACATAGATGTGCTTGGGAATCTAACCAAGTGCACAAAGGGTACTAACCTAGCCACCATGTGGGGGTTGAATAAAACACTCCACCAAAAAATGAATTTTCCTTCTCCAAATCTCTCAACTCCTAAGACTTGAGGCAATTCTAAGGTTCACTCATAGGAATTAAAGTGTGCTCAAACCAAGGAGTGTATTTCTCCACAGAAGGGCAGTCAAATCCTCCAATAAGCACACCATTGAACACACTACAATACCAGAAAAAAAAGGTTGACATACATGCCAAAAAAATGGCATTCACCAAAAAAGAACCTGTGAATCAAGGTGGGGGCATGAACTATTAATGCATGGGCAGTAGCCTGGATGTCCATTAAACCCTTTGGGTCCAATGATGACAGGTGCACATAAAATTAAGGATGCCCTCCAAACATATGTGATCATATGCTAAAACACATGAAGAGTGGTGGCCTAGGTTGTAAAGGTTATGTAACATCGATGCACAATGATAGTTTAGAGCTTTCTATTTGTTGAGGATGTCAAGAAGATATAAGTAGAGATCTTGAAGAACGCACGTGACAAAAAAGTTCCAAATTGATAGAGACATTAATTCACACTAGTGTGATCAAAACTAAATTAGGAGGTGTTTTTTCCAAGCCAAAGGAACAATAAAAATTGAGTGATTGCCATGAAAATAGAAGGTAGTGTTGCCTATTGGAATATCTTCATAACTCCTAACTCCTAACCTCTACAAGCAAGACTCTTTTCATAGTTTTAACCAAGAAAATTCTCATGCACAAGCATGTCCAGGGCATTATAACATAGTATGAATAACTCTAGAAAACATGCACCAAATCACATTAGCAAGGACAAATCAAAGGGTTGCTGGCATAGGAGTACGAAGGGAATGAAACGTATGCCCTAGGGAGACAGCAAGTGCGACCTCCAAAATTGAGAACATGGGTAGGGTACGAACCCATAGCAAGTATGTTAGACCAAAAAAAAATGTAGTCCTCTCACCCATAAAAAATTCATCCACCCCTTCACTTCAATAGAATTGCATTCCTTTTGATTTAAAAAATAAATAAAATCAATCCTCAAAAATGCCTTGGAAAAAGATTTTTCTATAATTTTTTTGGATATTGGTCCAATATAACTATGTAAATAGGTTTGGAATTATCCACAAGGTACCAAAACTATAGTTTATTAATAAGGGATATGTCATCCATATAGGGATGGTATTGACTAGATCAAGAGTGACCAATGAAACTATCTCTTGTGTCATTGTCAGGGATAAGATGGGCTCAAGCATGCATCTCAATTGGAGCCAATATATGCTACCTATTCATTACAACATGCGAACATGAAGTACAATTTCTCACAATATATAACTAAAGCATAAATATGAATAATCAAAGTACACCTTATGGAGGCTCTAGTGATGCAAACATTCATATGTATCAGAAACCCATGACATTAGACATTCCATATTTGATTCATAATGTGCAACATAATAAACATTTCATTTAAATTAAAACATTGAATAGATGTTTACGGCAATATGAGCATATAGAAGTGAAAATAAAAATGAACTAACCACTAGCATAAAAAGCACAATATAATAGGAAACTTGTAATAATCATCATGATAATCATAATCCAATGTTCTCAAATACAAAATACACCAAATATCAACATAAAAAATTATGCCACATCACAATAGAACGGCCATGCAGATATGATCAAAAGTGTAAAGTATAACCGAACATCTACATAAACAATCATACTAGTAAGACCAATACAATATTTTGTAATTAAATGCATCACATAGTGCAAATATTTGATCACATCATATGCATAGTCATAAGATAAGATTTTTTTTTACTCAAATCAAAATGGAACAAAGAAAAATGCAACTAAAAGAGGCACTACATTAGGAAATAATATGATGGATGCCATCATGAATGCATAGATAAGAAAAAAATTACTCATTTTTTCCATTGTCTTGGATACTCAATCTCTTACTCTTAAGTATGTTAGTAATTGAACTCTAAATTGCAATTGAAGGTAATTTTGAATTGAATTAATGGAATCCAAAATAATAGAGGAAAACTTTCTTTTATAGCTCTCCCAAGCATTTTGGGCTGTTAATTTCAAAGAAAGTCGACATGGGCTTGAATTTCTTACTTCTACAAGCTAACTATTGTGTGATTTGAATTTGGCCACTAATTATAGGGAGTGGGGCATGTGAGGACCTATGGAAACATACTTCCCCCATTGCATGTAAAAATTGGGACCTAGGATATATAATGTTGAGAAGAAACATATTTTTAAATGTAGAATAGAGTTGGATAAGGTATATTGGACATTGGAAGCAAGGAACACTAAAATAGGGCTTATGTGACTAAGAAATTGCATTTGTATACAATTTACAATGCTAGAAGAAAAAATTATGCCAAAATGTCCAAATGGAATTATCATTGGAAGATGCATAATTATCTATTGGAATAACCTTATAGTTAATGGAGTTTATTGTATTAGTACTAATTCATGTAAGGTGTGAGATTATCACCCCAAAAAATTAGATGGAAGAAGTCACAACATAAATCCAAATGGAATAATAATTATCATGTGAATATTTATCTATTGAACAAGATCCTTATATTATATAGTATTTCCTAATCACATTTATTTACATGAGGTGTGAGATAGCACCAAAAGAAGTAGGTGAAAGATGCCACATTCCAAAATAAAAATGAAAGTAATAATTTGAGACATGTGAATATTTATTTTCCAATTGAACAATATGTCTAAGAAGTTGAACTTTATTACACTTATTCATGTGAGATATGAATAGTTTATGGAGTTCACTTATGACACTTATTTATATAAGGTGTGATATTAGCACCCAAAACAATAGGTAGAAGAAGTCACATGTGAAGTGCAGAGAGAGATAATAGTTTGACACAAATGAATATTTATATATTAATTGAACAAATATCCTTACGATCTACAAAGTTTCCTCGTCACATTTATTTATGTGAGATCCTTATAGATTATGAAGTTTCTCCATCATTCTTGTTTGTGTGAGGTACATGTGATTACCATCCCAACAAAACTTGTTAGAAGACACCTCATTTCAAATTATACAAAAGCATAATAATTAAGACACTTTTATCAAACAAGATCCATATATTCTATGAAGTTTCTTTATCAACTTTTGTGAGGTGTGAGATTATCACCTAAAAAAAAGAGGTGGAAAAAATCACACCCTATAGTTTAGATGAAGATATTATTGACACATAATTTCTTTTGCCTATTTAATAATATCCTTATAGTACATGAAATGGATTTTTCTTATCATGCTTAGTTATGTGAGGTTTGAGATTGTCACTCGAAAAGAGTAGGTAGAAGAGTCAAACTCAAAAGTTCATATGAAACTATTATTGTCACATGAATATTTATTTTCCTATTGGATGATATTATTCTAGTAGAAGAAATAAATGTATAGATTATGACTCCAAAAAAATAGATAGAAAATATCGCACCCTAAAATTCAAACAAAGATAATATTTGAATCTAATAAAGCAGATAATACCCTTAATCTTCCAACACTTATGCAAACAACACAGACTTGAAATGGCTAGAATCATGACATATGAATCTGAGAAGCTAAGTGAGGGAAACTCTTTTCAGCTCCTAAACAAAAAGGGAAGAGGGTTTTGATTATAAATTGATTTCAACATAATCAAGACATAAACAATACAACACTTTGATCCTGTAGCTAATCAGTGCCTTATCTATTGAGAAATTCCACAAATAATTGACATACGCCCTTGAAAATCATTGAGACATTTCATGTATCGGGACTTCTTGATCTATCCATTCACCTTGTGAATTAGACATCTGCATCTTTCTGACTCTCATACTTGACTTATCCATTCATGAAATTTGCAACCCTGTGATGATAGACTAAGCATTTACATGACTCCTTGAATCATAAGAAAACAATATCAACAAATACAACCTAGAAAAGATTGCAATTGAGTTTTATGCTCTTTGTTCACAAAACACAAAAGATCACAAACAACATGAACAAGAGACAAAATTCAAATTGAAGAGAAAACTTGTTGTTGTACTTTATTCATTTACTTGAAACAAATACAATAAGATGCATAAAAATAACTTATGAAACTGCTGAATAAACTAGAACTGTCTGTATTATTACTACTTGTTGTTCATTACATGAGAGAAAATGCTGAAGAAATGGTGGAATCACAGCCATGACAGAAATTTCAACCTAACTGGAACCATCCTCGTGGTATCACAGTAGTGAAAAATGTCGAAGAACTAGAACTAACCCTAAAGAAAGAGAAGAGAAGAGAATATAAAGAAAGGAGAATCTCGGATCAGATCAGATGTTGTGACTTGTCCACTTGAAACTCCTCCATTTGTAGATGAAAAACCTCTCTGTAACTAAAAATAAAATCTTTTCTTTTCTACTGAAGAATTTTTTAAAAATATCTTCAGACTGATGGAACCTCTAACAAATTTTGATGCCAGATCTGATATCAAAGCTAGGGCAAAAATACCCACCAAATGACTTCTAGAGGAAAAAATAAATTCTCAAAAATATGTTCCTCTAAATTTGGAGTCAAAAAACTTCCATGCCTACTTTGTAACTGAATTTGATGCTTCATGATGAAATTTGCCCGTTTTGTTGAGAATGCCCTAAAAATCACAAAACTACTTATTTCCTTTATTGGTGAACACCTGTGCATTTTTTGATTGCATATTTGGAAAGCTCATCTTCTCCTAGTTTTGATGGTATGTTGCACTACATATTTTTGATAAAAATTTCCCCTCAAGCATTCATTTGAAAATTAGGTCCCTAGTTCATGTTCAGAACATTTAATTGAAAAAATTAAAATATCCTATAGTCTAAACTATAGAAAATTCTTTCAAATCTTTTAAATTTTCAAATTTGGGTTCATACTTCAAAATTTGGAGGAAAAATAATAAAATATTAGTTTTTTATTATTCCATATTTTGCCCACTTTATTGAATATAAGTCAACCCTCCTAGTTGATCGTCATGTGTCAACTCCTTATTGGTTGACTTCATCACCTCGTACTGCCCTATCAACACCCTTGCCACGTGTCACCTCAACATGCCTTCGCATCCTTAACCCTGGATTCCACCTTAACTCTAGCAACCATGTGAAACCAAGCTTATCACACCTTTAGAACCTTGAGCCCTTAACTACAGTTAACCCATGTAAAACTGTCACATTACTTTTTCCAACACTTAAAGTTGGCAAAGTTGCAAGGTGATTCAGGCTAACCTTTTTGTGCCATTGCATGGTTAACCTCCAATTGTGTGGTTAAGCCTACGAGAGCGTAATTTCATGCCAACATGCGCCCTCTTGCCCCTCATGCAAGGCTTGGCTTCTAAAAGCATTGTGTCTCGTAAGACACTTAACAAGTGTGTGTTGGGGCATATAAAGACTATGAAAAACCTACCCACAATGAATGTGGGATTAAGTGAATATGAGTTCCTTGCAACCAAAATCATCAGCGAGCAACTTCGAGCAACTTGTTTATGGCACATCTGCTTTGCCGCTTCCCTTGGTACTCTACTCCTTGTCACACGGGCTACTCCTTCATAGTTTCCCCTCCTTGTGTATTTGTGAGCAGAATGGAGACTTCCTCAATTTCAAAATGCTTTCTCCTAGAGCTGGATGCATTTGCCAGAGAGAAACAACAGATAGATTTAATAGAACAGGGGAAATGTCCCTCTTGACATTGCTCCCACCCCTCCACTCTTTCTTCAAAAACAATGAAGCTTTTGAGCCTTTCCAATGCATTTTGCAAACTATACTCTTCCTTCAGTTCCTTGGTAGTAGGTACAAAACATGTTTACATAATCATCAAAGGGATAGGGAACAATCTGGTCATCCATTTTCCTAACACACACCCCTCAGCATGTATTGTTTGCCTTGCCAACAACTGACTCCACCTTTCACATGGTTTTTTTTTTTTAAAGATTCACCTGAGCATAGACAACCCCATTCTCCCTGTCCATGCACACATAAGGCCCTTCAAATAGCAAGGGGGGAAATGGGAATGAAAGACTTGTCTATTCCACCCATATCTTACTCCCCTTCTCATTATCTGTAGATGTATACATACAGGAGGGTATATGTACATGAATAAGGAAGCACAAATCATATACTTGCACCAAATAGATACGTACATAGGTATGAACCGTCACTAGGACAATCGCTTGGTGGATAAAGATAGAACTGGTACATACTTGTGCATGGACAACTATAGATACCAACTACGACATAGATACAAGGGCCCCTTATTCTCCAAAGAAGGTATGAATTTCTCTTTAATGCAAAATGTTGAGAAGTTTGCTAAGTAGACCACACAAATTGCTAAGTAGGTCACCGTGGCTTAAGATGCATGTGAGGCCTGATTTCTACCAATGGCTATTCGATCATGATCATGGCTTGAATTGACGTGTTCTTATTCTCTTCACCAAAGTCAACATTTAATTCAACATCCTAATGCATGGCATAACTTGGTTTCATAATTAGTTAGAAAATATGGAACTTGGTAGAAGTTGCTTTCAACAAACATAATGACCTTTGTATCTATTGTTCCATTACTTTTAACATTTTCATTTTCTTGGTCCCACATAAAATTGTCTCATCTTCTCCATATACCAACATTTGTATGAATAAAAATCAAAATGTGTTCCATATTGTCCATTGTTTTACTAGATTCAAGCAACGTTTATTTTCCTGCTAATTGAGATATTATACCATGAGAACATTGATAAATGTGACATCTAGGATACTTCAATATGGCTTTCGTTCTTAAAATCCATAAACTTTTAATGTAGATACACTCTGATACCACTGACAAAGGGCCACACACCCTTACCAACTCATGACAAAGAATGCAACAAGATCTCTCAAGATCCAATCCAAACCCAAGCTAGCCCAGATCCACACTCTGGTAGAGACCTCTGAGATCTCAACTTGTGCTTGCAAGCCACCAAGCAACCTCCTTGTTTCTAAACTGCAGTCACTAGCTCTTCTCCAACCTTAATCCAAGATCCAAGTGTAAACTACCTCACATTCGGCACTCTGTCTACACACTCACAACTCCATCACAATCTTGCTGTAAACTGCCTCACATTCAGTGCTCTGTCCACAGACTCAGGAAAACTCACTCTTCACTTCCTCCTTTTCTTTCACACCTCGAAACTTTCCAAGCTTTCCAAGCTTCCACTACTCAACTTTCTCCTTCTCAAGCTTCTCCTTGAGCTTCCACTTCTCAAGCTACTCCTTGAGCTTCTCCTTGAGCTTCTCGAGCTTCTACTCCTCAAGCTTGATTAGAAATGCTCATATGCCTTGCTTAAATAGGCACTTACCACCCAATGCATGACTTATCCACAACCTTCTAGAATTCCTCCACAACTTTCTACAACTTCCAAAACCTTCTACAACTTCCACAACTTTCTAAAATATTCATAACTTTCTAGAATTCTTCCCACACACCTCGATAAATGGAATGACAACCATTTTTTTTTTCTATTATGCCACCTATGCACCTCAAAAATAGAAATCCTCTTTTTCTTTCTTTTCTCCTTTTTCCCCCTTTTTTATTATTTTATTATTTCTCCTCTAATTTTCGTCACTTTCTCTCTCCTCCACAATTTTTTTTTTCAATTTTTTTTTTTCCCATGCAAGATGCTCCTGCATCAGACTCCCCCAATAAATAGAAAAGTGTGTCCCACACTTTGACGCCAAAAAGAAAGATCTACCACCATCTTCATCTTCACCAAAGGTTTCCACCTCAACGGGGACAACAAAACCACCATGCAAATCTTCCATATTTGCATTACTCTATCAAACACCAGAATCTCAACCATCTAATCAACATGCTCATTCCCAAGAACAAACTCAACATAATGCTTCAACAGAAAACTCTCATCCACATCAGCAACTAGTGAATCCACACCCATAGCAACAAACCCCACATCAACAGCCACATGTAGATCTCCATCAACACATGCCAAAATCTCTACACCAACAACCTCATTGCTCACAACAAGATGCTCTGCAATACATATCTCACCTCCAATAACTGGATCATCCACAATCGAGTGCTCCACAATCTCCATGTTAGACTCAACCAATTGATCATGAAAACCAACCTCTGTCCCAACATCAAAAACATTAGGAATATCTTTAGTAGCAACCTATAGTTTCTCTGCAGGTTCTGCATCAGGCTCCACAAACTGATCAGCAAAACCATCCTCTTCCACCTTGACCTTCTTAGCTTGATTAGCCAATCTAGCATCCAACCGAGAAATCATCTTAGAAAAATTCCTCTCCACTATATCATGGATTTTCGCAATCATCTTGGAGCCATCTCCCAAGATCTTTGTAAACCCTCTGCAACAAATCCTTCCCACGCTCCTTGTGACAACCTTGAATTGTTTGCAAGTCAGATTGCAACCTGCCACCTCGCACGAACAATCAAGAACCACATCACAAGTCTAGGACAACGGATTTGCAATCCACCAGCTCTCCACAATCATGCCTCAACAAGTTCAGTCTTCCATCTCTGCATCCATCAATCAATCTGCATGTCCTCCCAAGGTCCTAGTGCAAACTGCCTCACACTTCGGCGATCTGCTTGTACACTTAGGATCTCCTGCTCTGATACCACTGACAAAGGGCCACTCCCTTACCAACTCATGGCAAAGAATGCAACAAGATCTCTCAAGATCAATCCAAACCCAAGCTAGCCTAGATCCACACTCTAGTAGAAACCTCTGAGATCTCAACTTGTGCTCGCAAGCCACCAAGCAACCTCCTTGTTTCTAAACCGCAGTCACTAGCTCTTCTCCAACCTTAATCCAAGATCCAAGTGTAAACTACCTCACATTCGGCGCTCTGTCTACACACTCACAACTCCATCACAATCCTGCTGTAAATTACCTCACATTTGGCGCTCTGTCCATAGACTTAGGAAAACTCACTCTTCACTTCCTCCTTTTCTTTCACACCTTGAAACTTTCCGAGCTTTCCAAGCTTCCACTACTCAACTTTCTCCTTCTCAAGCTTCTCCTTGAGCTTCCAATTCTCAAGCTACTCCTTGAGCTTCTCGAGCTTCTACTCCTCGAGCTTGAATAGAAATGTTCATATGCCTTGCTTAAATAGGCACTTACCACCCAATGCATGACTTATCCACAACCTTCTAGAATTCCTCCACAACCTTCTACAACTTCCAAAACCTTCTACAACTTCCACAACTTTCTACAATATTCATATCTTTCTAGAATTCTTCCCACACACCTTGATAAATGGAATGACAACCATTTATTTTTTATTTTTTTCTATTATGCCACCTATGCACCTTGAAAATAGAAATCCTCTTTTTCTTTGTTTTCTCCTTTTTCCCCCTTTTTTTATTTTTTTATTATTTCTCCTCTAATTTTCGTCACTTTCTCTCTCCTCCACAATTTTTTTTTTTTTTTTGCAATTTTTTTTTCCCATGCAAGATGCTCCTGCATCAACTTTGAAAGACACAACTTATATTCAACATCAAACAAGTAAATATTCCTATCAACTTAAATGCCCAATGGTGTTAGATGATACATCTTCATTAGGAAAATATGCACATTTATTAATCACCCATATACACTATCCTGCAAGATGTCATATAGCTTTGATAGATTTCATCGAGTCCCAAAGTGGGTTCAGCTACAAAAATTTAAACTAAAACACTTGACCCTTCAAAATGATCCAATGAACATCTGATACTGATTTGACTTTAGTTCAATCATTATTGCATCATTTGAAACCCATTTCACCTTGTTCTTGCAAACTATTAAATCATGCCAAGAGGTCCTCTCACTAGCCTTAAAAAATGACAAAAACAAATATATGGGCCCTGAAAATTGACATGTTGATTCTCTATTCCACATTCTCTTATCTTGTCAAATCTTGTGTCATGATGACTTTAGGGTCAAAAGATATTGACTGTCAAAGTTTCCTTCATGAAACTGCTTGCAAACAAACATGTTAGAAAACCATAAAATTCATTCTTTTTTGCTTCGAAAATGGGTCAAACAAACACTTAGAGGCACAAAAATTGGGGCATTAGTTCATTATTGTGAGGAGAGTATGAATTTGTGAATTGGGCTCATGATGAATGACTAGGTGCATTTGGCAAGCAAGCGAAGTGGGGTATTTGTATTTGTAGAACTAGGAACACCGACAAGATATCAATTGTTGCAAATGGAATGGACCTACAAAAGTGTGCAAATGGATTGTTCAAGACTTGCAAACTGGTACACTTAAAGAATTTTTAGAGTAGAACATAGTGGTACAATCCATTTGTTTTAGACAATCATGGATTGAGAGTTAGGACATCACGAATAGGGTTGCTAATCAATCTGCACTTTATAACACTATTAAAATTTCACAAGTTGCATTTGGAATCATGTTTGAAAACTGATCAAACGGATTTGTCATAAGCTCAAATCAGAAACATAATAAATCTCTAACCTCTAAAATGTAATGCAAAAAGAATTTTCTCATTTTGGTCAACTAGGTCGAAGTTACAACTAGTCAAATAGGGCCTCCTAGAATTCTAAACAATTCACATCAACATTGATAGGCCAACACTAGGGAAAATAATAATAAAGAATTAATGATTTATAATGAAGTTTGGCTGGTCCATACGTGTCAATCCAAGAGTGTAAGCTTGCGAAAGGCATCCGAGCAATATGATATAAAGGGATGTTAGCTACACGATGAGGGATTATGAATGCAACTATAGTACATGAATTGAATCTATGAAAAACTAAATGAATTCGAGTGAGAAGAACTGTCACTTCCTAGTGACAAGAACATCAAAAATAGAAATAAGCATTTAAGAAATAACAGTAATAACAAATGTGATAATTTAAAGATCCAATGAAAATTTATCTAGAAGAAATAATAGAATATTGTGCAAATCTGATGCAGCTTTAATAATCTATACAAGAAATAGTTTCTTACATGAATTCAATCAATGACAATGGATATGAAAACTCAGTAAATTGTTTCACTTAGCTTATAACGTTAATCAAACTACATAAGCATTTAGACAAATTAATTATGATTCTGAAATGAAAACTTAATAACACACCATGCTGCAAATACTGAAATACAAATTACACATGTTGTAATTACATTACAAAAATCACCAACATCCCAAGCAGTCGGCCCTTCCTCCTTAGTTTGATGAGTGATGGAATTAAAATGCTTCTCCCTTAAACATTTTCACTCATGCAACGTTTTTACTTTTATTGATCACGATTTTATTCCTTTCCTTTTTTTAATATTACATAACACATATTTATATGTGTTTAGTTTACAAATATAGGATAAAACAAAATGATTTCATTTTGCTAACAACTAGGGAATATGAGGGTACGTACAAACCCATTTTCTACCCACAAATCATAAACTAATTTGTTATAACAGTGGACAGAAATAGAAGCTATCTCGACTGCTCATATCTTCATAAATAGACATCATGTAATTTGAAGATAGCCTGTATTATCAATGCTAATACCCATGTACTCCTTGATGTGTTGATTGTAGAATATAAAAAACATCGTTATAACAACAAAGATGACAGTTTATATATTTCATATATTTGTTGCATAGCATTGAAGGTATCCACGAGAAGAGGAGAGGAAATGATGGTTTTATGTGGAGAGAATGAGAGAATGTTTCCCCATTATTATGCCATGCAAATGCAATAAGTAGTGTACTAATATGTTTTCATAATAAAAACTATGCAGCTGGAAAATGCATCCTCCACTAGTCTTCAATGTCCTCTCTATGTATTCATGTAGGGTGAATGATAAGTGTAGCAAATGCATCTTATGTCAAAGTTGATGGAGTTTTATATTGATGAAAGAGCTACAAGAAGTTGAACATACTATGATAATAAAGATTAGTATAAGCAATCACTAATGAATTCTTCAAAATTTAATCCCAAAATAATATTAAATATTGCTTATAAATATTAATCCATATGCAACGTAAAACAATAAAATGGGATGGAATATAATGGAAATGGAATAAGGAAGTGAATAGGTAAGTGCATAAAATGGATTAAGTTAGGGCATTAAATAGGTTATACTTGGCTCTCATCAAGCATGACAACAGTAAATAATAAAGTTTGAGGGATTCAAAACCTAGTCACAACACATCGAAACGATTTGAAAATAGAAACATAGGTTCTTTGATATGTGTACTAAACACTCCCAAAGAGGTGAATCATGAAACATTACTGGGTGCAAGATATTCAATTGCAAACTAGGCTTCCTGTCACTATTTAACACTAAAGCAAAAATACAGATTTGAACATTGCTCAAAATGAAACTTCATGGAATGACTCAGAATGAAAATTTACCATCAACGAATGCATGGGTATGATGAATGCAAGGTGTTAGAAACATAAAACACTTCTTAGGCCTCAAAAGGATAGCTGGGTACATATGCATTTAATGCGCTTATAGGAGCTCAAAATGACTCAAAAGCTTAGAATAGTACTCAAATCGGGAATGCAATTTTGAGTCCCAACAATAAGAACCATATATTCTATAAACAAGAACCATATATCCTATGAAATTTCTTTTATCACTTATATTTATGTGGGAGGCAAATTTATCACTCAAAAGAAAATACAGAGAAAAAGTCACTCTCCAAAATTTAGATGAAGACATGATTTTTTTTTTGGTCGGTAATAGGATTTATTTTATTAATAATATATAAAAGGATTACATCATAGCTACAAGGTTCTTTTTGCCATCTATTGGACAATCTTTACACAAAAGATTCTAAGACCTATACATTCTCACACAATATAGCCTCTTAATAGGCCAAATACATCCTTTACATAACTTCAAAAACAAAACATGACTTTCCATATTCTCATATCCTTGGTTATCCACCCATAGTCAAAAACCAGTCTGCTCCAATCAGATGATTTTTCCTTTATCTAGGCTCCACGAGCAAAAACTAAAACAAGACAAATTTGCTCCTCTGCATGGGCATCTTGCCTGACCTTCTTCTGTTCGAAAGCCTTCATAATTTCCTTCGACTGTGGCTTTTCCAGCATTAGACATTCCCAAAAAATATGACTTATGCTTCAACATTTCTCGTTAAAAATTTCAGCACTCAATCTCCATATCATGCTTTGCGTCTACTCCTTACTAAGCATTTGCCCTTTGGAAAATTTTGTGGAACCACCCTCCTCCTTTTCTCCTCATTTAATTCCAAAATTGCACATTTCAAAGCCTGCCAGGCATGTTAGCATTTGTTGGTGTAGATTTCATGGTCGACTTGTCATCTTGGTCAATTCACAAAGGGTAGAATCCCCTTTTTAGCACCCTCCTCTTCAGATTCATAACCTTCGCTAAAATCAAAGGCCCAACTTGGGTGAGCCCATTCTAGTAGGGCATCCATGTTTGGGATTAATTCTTCCTCAAACAGTTCTCTCATCACCCATTCTACCACTTGTTCATGCTCGCCAACAACCTATAGCCCCCAAGCCATTATCATGATGACAATGTCCACTTGCAACTTTCACCTGTGTTCAGCCTCTTGGAAGAACGGACCAAGTGTATCCTGCATAGCTTTGATTACCCCCACTGATGGGCACTTAACCATTTTCTTTAACCTATGATCTGCAACATGCCCAAACAGGGCCTTTTGTTGTTTGTCATTCTGAATGTAAATGTTGGCTCCATTGGCTCTACTTCTAACGCCTTGTTCTCACCAAATTATGATAAGCATTAGCACCTCTCCTTCTATTTTATAGAGCTTTCTCACTCTCCATCGGACATGAATCATTTAATGCACCCATATTACTTTCCCCAAATCTTAATGACTTGTCTTTTCTCACATGAGTCTGAGAATTCACACTCTTTTTTAGAGATTTTAATTTAATTCTTTTCCATTACTCCCTTGCTTACCTTCATGTCCTTTTACTGTATTTTTGTTAGTTAATAAATATACCTCATCCTCTAGACTTAAATTCAATTTTTTAAATTTATTTGAGTGCTGGATTCTAACCTTTTCATCATTCAGTGATAGTGCCCATTTGGATAACAAATCTACTTCTTCATTTCCTTCCCTTTTAATATGTGAAATTTTGAATTCTTCAAAATAACTCAATTCTACTATGATTTGATTAATAAAGACTTCTAGGTGCCATGCTATTGTTTGCATTTTGGTTATTGCTTGCATAACCATCGATGAATCCCCTTCCAAATGGAACTTTTTAATTCCTTCTCGCCTTGCTACCCTGACTGCTAGTAAAGTTGCATGACATTCAGCAATGTTATTGGTTCCCCACGGTAATTTTTTGGCACTCTTTAATAGGACATGACCTTTGTTATCTCTTAGGATAACTCCCACCCCTGATATTCCTGGATTTCCAATGCCTGCACCATCGAAGTTTTCCTTCAAACCAGCCTTCTTGTGGAGCTTTCCATTCAGCTTTCATCCTTTCCCTCTGTTTCTTTTTAATTGCTAAAGCTCCTGATGGAGAATTGAATTGAATTCCTGGCCAAGAAGCTTGCATTATTCTATCATAATTTGTGTAAGGGATATTCATAGCTTGTCTATTTGTTGTTGAGACACTGAATGTCTCTTCAATAGTATTAACTATTCTGTTTAAGCATCTTCTTAGAGTCTCTTTTTCACCTCTAAAAATTCTTCTATTATGCTCCTTCCAGATTTCTCATAATATAAGAGATGGGGTTACTTGCCATATACTTGAGAGTGTAGTTTTACTTTGCTCTCTTGGCCATCCGTCCATTACCCCTTTTACACAATGAGCTCTAGGGCCTTGCCATCCTAATTTGAGTTGCACTAAGTCCCAACATTTCTTTGCATAATGACATTGAACCAGGAGATGATCAATGGTCTCTTCACTCTTCTCACATAAAGGACATCTTGATGGACCATTGATGCCTATTCTCTTTAGTCTAGATGAAGACATGATTAACACATGCTTATTTATTATTTACGTGTTGAACAAGATCCTACTAATATTTTATTATTATTAGCCGATAGGCTATTATAGGTGAGCATTTGAGGAAAACCTGTCCGTTCAAACCAATACCATTGATTGTTTTAGTATAACCTGAAACTACTTAACAAACAATAAATAAAGATCCTTTTGCAATCTCATATAAAATCGACCACATTAAAGCTAAAGATCTCGACGAATCTATGGATTGCCTTTTAGAAAGATATTTCTAATAGATTAAATTTTTACCAACAACGTTAAATAGATTTTTGGCTGCAATAGATCTCGAAGGAATTTGCACTTTCACTTCCATTGCCCTGATTTTGATTATATGGAGTCGGTGCTTCCAATCTATCCAAATAGGGGTATTGAACTTACACAAACAGAGCTATAGTTGCAGAGTGCATATGGGATGGAGAAACCTGACTTTAGGATAAATGTTTGATGTCATTTAATTCAATGTGTTGTTGTGGGATCGATTTTAGTCGAAGCTTTAGGGCTAAAGCATTGCCTAAAGCAACAGAGGGAAGGCCATCTGCAACTGAGGAGGCTAGGAAGGACATAATTTTCTCACTGTTACCGTTTGCTATTACTATGTGTGTTTTGCATCACCATATTTATATCAGGACATTCTTCCATTTGAATCCTGTTAACATGCAAAATGACCATGGTGGATTGCTAGTCGACCTGCACTGAGGCCACGAAACTCCTTGGTATAAGCAACCAGTGTTTGTTGGTTGAATTCGCTTGATTTGTTTGCTTTCTTTGTTATCTGCAATTTGATCTTCAAAAATGATTAAATTATGCCTTTCGTATTTGCAAATAGTTTTAATTACTTTGGAATATTATTCGTTGTGGTTCGCTTCTATTTTCAAAATGTCTTTGTTGTAATTTGTTTTCAAAAGTATTCGTAGCTTTTTTCAAATGTCTCTGATGTAGTTCATTTCCACACTGAGCTGGCCAAGGAGATTTATTGTCAATTGAAAAACCTCAGAATTGTTAGCTGGGCTAAGTTCAAATCTCTGACGCATCTCTAATTTATTTTTCAAAGGGAAATTGTCTTAGTCCCTTCGCTTCCTTCGACGAGCAAAGGTTTGTGATGAGCAACATGTTTTTAGAATCTTCACAATACCTTATAATATTTTGTTGCTTTAGCATGTCATATTCAACAACATTTCATTACGTCTACTTTCTCTTCTTAGTCAAACTTTCTATCACCTCTAAATTCTAAGGTTGTGAATTCTAACGTGCAAAATTTTGAACATCATTTTATTTCAGCTTTAGCAATTCTCTGAGTCTTCTTTAATTTTTTGAGCCCATATAATCTCACCAACACTTTTCCCCCTAAGATCTTTATCTTCATCTCTTTTGATTTCCAACACATAACTACTTCTTGCTAAATGTAATAATTTCCTAAAGAAAGACATGTGATAACAAACATATTAAATAGTGACAGCTAACTTTGTATACCATTCTAGTTATAGTCTCTTATTTAAGCCTACCCATTAAACCAAATATCAGTTACAAAAAATAATTTCTAGTCAGAATAAAGAGGTCTATAGCAAGACTGCAGAAGCAATCACTAAATAAAAGTAAAGTAATTGCCCTAAATTTTGTAAGACTAAACTACCTTGAGTCCAATGTAACCAAATCTTACCTCAAATTTCTTTGATTCCAATGTAACGAAATCTTACCTCAAATTGTGAACACTGAAAATTAGAGATAAGATATTTGTAAAACATGGATTAAAAAAAGTATTATAGCAAATATACTATCATAGGTATTTGATTTGAAAAGACAAAGATAAGTATTGTAACATATAATATTAATAAGTATGATTGTAGGCATTCAACTTATTTTTTTAAAACTTAATCTTGAAGAATTCAGAGTACTATGTTTGTATGTAGGTTTTAATCAAATTTACTATAACAAGATCATTTGAACAATTAAATTTATTTGTGTTATATTTGAATGTACTAATAATATTGTATTTCTACCACAATCAATTGAAATCGTTACTGAATGAAATTAGATCAAATCAAATCTTCCCTGAATCAAATCAGATAAAATATAATCTTGGGCAAATTAAATATGATATCTTGCAATCAATTAATATTTTACCATCAAATTGGACAAAAATGATCAGATCGTGCATGGCAAAAGAAGTAGAGAGGAGTAGAGGGAGAATGTCTACAATCTACACAACTTGCCAAACCTGTAAGAGTAGGCTACAAACTCATTTTCTATTGCTCCGGTGTGAATATAAATCTACTTATTCTCACCTTTCTAAGAACCCCTTGTGCTATTACTAGAATATGTTCTCATATATAGTTGGTGGGAACATTGGTCTTTTTCCAAAAATAGGATTGACTAAAATCATTAATAGAAATAAAATCTTTTTATCTGAAAATTGAATATTTGCAAAATCAAATCTACCAACGATCTTTGCAAAATCAATCTTTGAGTGTTTTAGGCAAAAATGAAAAATTGATTTGTATACTAGTAAATCAAGAATTAGAAACATGTAATAAATAAAAAGGTTGATTTGTATATTAATTAATTAATCAATTTTTCTAATTGCTGAATATTTGCAATTAGATTAAGTATTGTTACACAATTCATTAAAAATGATACATTGTTGATATAAATATACTAATTATTTTAATTGCAAAATAGTTTTCTATTTTCTATTCTAATAGTGTTGTTAAATAAGACATTAATATAAAGTTTTCTAAAATTAGAACAAATAATATATTAGAAAGGAATGTACAATATTACACTTGTTATTATTATAAGTGGAGTGTTTTAAAAAAAATCATAAATACTAAATACTTTAGATTGTTTTTTTAAATCATAAATACTAAATATATGAAAGCCTCTTGATCAAATAGTTGATACATGATATGTAAAGACCATTTTTTGTTGTTGAATATTTCTTAGGCTCAAGAGGGTGGCCATTAAGATTTTTTAGGAATATTTAATGGTGAGTAGTTCCATGAAAATTTAATGGAAAGAAGAATCCTATGTTCCATTAGACCATACTAAAATGGTTATAACATTCTTGTTGTTCAACAAAAAATACAATATTCACAGTATATTATATAAAAAACTACCTCCTTGAAATTGAAATTGAAATCTAAATGACGAGTCATTTAAATGATGCTACCGTTGATTGAAAGAAAGTAGCATTGATTTGTAATTTTTCTTTTGTTGAAAAACTTTAAAAAGCCCATGATTGCAGTAAGTCATCAAACTTTGAGGAATGAGAAAAGCCATGTTCCAGTCATACTTTAAACAATTATCAGATTATCAAATATTTGGATTATAAAATTGTTGGTGAATATATTTGTGATATTTACAAGAGTATAAATTGCATCATACACATTATCTTTTGTTTTAAAGGATATAAAAATGAGTACATAATCTTTTTTATGGTAAAGTTCAAAAACAACACCACCCTCAGTTGCTATCCACTTAGGTGAAATAGAGATAAAATAAAATTAACATGGATTTTAAAAAATCAACCACATGTAATTATTTTTAAGGATATGTTGATGATCTATATTGAGGTTCAATTATCTAGCCACTAAAGACCTATATCATGCATATATCATTTCAGGGAAATGAAAAACACACTATGTGGATAATAATCATCCAAACCAACATTGAAAAAAATAACTCTAAAATTATTTGTAAATTTATGGATGCAATTTTATAAATAATTTATTTTATTCAACATAAACAGTCGTTGTCTTTGTTCTATTACCTTGGTTTACATCTTTATCAATATCTTTTAAATTTTACATCAAGTTTTACTTCTCATGCATCTTTAATAAATATAAATAACAAGTGGCACAACCTTATATGATGAGGAAGTAAATGTTCCTTAACTTTAACTATAGTGTAAGTTTTTACTATAAAAGAGTACTCGATATACCTAATCTTGTAAAATAATCAATTATAACATAAACTTTCACTTGCATGACACTATATGTCTCTCATAAAATAGACAAAAGATACAAAATTTAAGTCCTTTATTGAGTAACCTATAATATGATTCTTTCAGATGTTATCTTTTCTCCAAATTAGTTTGAAGACAAAGTATGAACCGAATATCTATTTAAAATGCAAATAGTACAACACATAATTGTAATTATCATTTGATTTCACTATAATTAGTGAAATTAATGTATGATTTTATTTAAAGATAAAGATTATGGTTACTAGATTATCCAATGGATACTACACAATTTTATCATGCAATGCTAGTTAATTACTTGTTTGTATAGTTCAATTGGTAGGGTATATCCTATAAAGAGGATGACTATAGAAATATTTTGCCAAAGTACCATGACAAGTAATTGTTATAATTTCTATTTCTATTTTATGAGTTATCCATGTCATGATAATTGGAACTATAAATGCTCATTAACAAGACTATATGTGCTTCATATAGCAAAAGATGTTTTAAATACTACCTTGTGTTAAAATGTTTATGCAATGGATTTATCTATGCATATTCTTGTAATTATGGTCAAGTGAATAGTTTGTGGGCAAATTAAGCTTAGCTTGAAATCTTTAAAGTTTTGATGAACTCAAGAATAATAAGTGATAATGAATAAATTTTAGTTTGAAATTTTATATTGACTTTTTTTGTAACTCGTCTTTGTTAAATCTTCCATGGAGATATTTTGTAACTAGTTTTTTATTTTTTTTCCTGAGTGTACAAGAAGTTAGTTGTAGAGACTTATGTGCTTGTAGCCTATGAGTATTAATGATGTGTAACAAAGATTTTTGGAAACCTAAACAAATTAGAGCACTTGTATGATGTGGGGACATCTTTTTTTAAGTCAGAAAGTTCTTTAAGGTCTCATTTTGGACAAGACACCATTCTAATGGTTCATAGGATTAGTGTCTTTTGGAGAAACAAGACCTAACTCTTTTGGACTTTCCTTCATTTGGTTTCATTTGATCATATTGATGTTTTATATTCTTATCATTTTTAAATTTCTTACTTATAGTCATTGCTTCTTTACATATTCCATATTCATGATAACTCTCAAATAATTCATGTGAGAACTTGCATTCATTTTGCTTGTTACAAGAGAAAGAATCTAGGGAAGTGGTTGATTTAGGAAGCATGTGATCTATTTTAATGAATTAAGTTATGGATTCTCCACACTAATTTATGGACAAAATTTATATCAAACCAAGAACTTTTTGTATAAGTGAGAGTCCTAGCACATGGTAATCGCAACACCTTGAAGAAAGATTTCTTAAGCTAAAATAAGATACAACAAACATTTCATGGTATATAAAAAGTCTATAATGTCCCCCTTTTTAAAATAGGATTTAATGATAAATAACAATAAAATTAAAATATTAAAAAAAAAATTATACAACTTAATTACAAGAAGAGAAGAGAAAAGGGGAGAAGACAATGCACAATGATAGAATAACATCAATGTGCAATGATCAAATGTAATAAATAACAACTTCACCATTGAGTGTCTATCCACGTAACTCTTGCATCTTCTTTGGATGTAAGTGCTAGTATTTATTTATATGAAATGTGAGAGTATCACACCCAGAGTGCACGTGAAAGAAAGCGCACTCAACATTAGGTGAAAATGCTCCTAATCAGATTTATTTATAAGGTATGAGATTACCAAGATGTAAAAGAGTGAAGGAAAAAAGCCAAACCCTAAAATCCCAAAAAAACAACAGTTATGAACACAGATACGAAATGCAAAGGATCAATACATCAATTCTATTAAATTATGGATACTGAAGTACCGAGGAATAGTCTCAATGACTTGACAGGGGAAAATCTTCATAGATAATAAACAAAGATTTCTGCAGCGGGAGAGACTAATAAGCACTATACTCTCACATCATGATTCACCCGCTCCTGCAGATAAACCATTTAGTACCTTTCCCACAGTAAAATCAATAATAATATACACCCCAATAATTCAACTCTCTGACAAAGAGCTCATGTCCCTTCTCCTTTGTCATTCACCTCCTTCCATTTTTAAACATAAACTTCCTTTTCAAATGTAAGATGGGTGTTCGAGAAAGTCTAGAAAATAAATTAAACAATTCCACCCATCTTTATCTCTGCTAAGAAGTGGTCTCTGTCTCTGTCTCTGTCTCTGTCAGATGTTTTTTTCACAGACTTCTCCGTCTCTGTCAGTTGAATGCTTCTCTGCTATGTTTGATCAGTGGTTGATGCACGAGATCACCTAATAATTGAACGTCTCAATCCTCGCTAATGTTGTTTTTAATAATCAAATTAGAACTGAATTTTAAATTTAAATTTAACTATAAATCACTTTTTTTTAAATGCCGGCATAGAGATCGCCTCAATCCTCACCTTTTATTTATTTACCCATGTTTTTATCCGAGTTTTCCAAGCCGGTTGTGTGGGGAAAAATTTGGTGAAGGAGAAAGAAGAAGTTTTGCTTTCATGGCGTCTCTTCAATCTAATGGAGTAGAAACAGGGACCTGGAAATTAGTGATGGAGAATGATCGGCCCATGAAATCTCCTGTTGCAGTGAAGCATACAAAGCTTTTCATCAATGGAGAGTTTGTCGATTCAGTTTCAGGTAATGAATGATTATGGTTCATTTGTTTTTGTTTCTTGCTTGCTGTTATTTCGAGTAGGCTCTCTTCCAAAATCAGAAAATATTGGGCATTTGATCCAATCTCTTCTTCTGTAGAGTGGGGTTTATACAAGTGGACTGGTTATTATCATTTGATTTCTGGTTTTAGATTTATCAAGAGACTTATAAGTTTTATTATCAGATGAAAACATTTAACAAGTTTTAGTTGTGTATATATTCTTTGTAAATCAGTGTGACAATTTATTGTAAATATTTAACAATATTTTGTATTTTGGTACAGTCATATAAAAGAGTAAGTACATATACTATTGATTTGTAATTCGAGTAAGTACATATACTATTGATTTGTAATTCATTTCTTAATGTGTAAAGTAATTTATTTTCATTCTTTTTAATTAGAATATCTTTTTTTCAGCTTCAACAAGAATTTTATTTATTTCACCAATAATCTTTTTATCATCATCCACTACTCTACTTTTGTGTAGGTTTTTCGACATTTGTCAAAAACCTCACACCATGTATACAGAGAGGAGGTTAAGCTTTTGGTCTATATCTAGAGTGCTCTTCTAGTTCTTTTTCCAAACAAGTCTTTAATTTTGTGTATGTTCTTTACTAATTATGAGATTTCACAACTCAACATATATCATCAATACCCATTTTTCAATTTTGACCAAAACATCATTTATTTACATATTAACCTTCTTATCATCACCCACCTTCATGTTTTATTTAGATCTTGATATATACTTTGACCCCCTCCTGTGTATGTAGAGGAGAGAGGGGTACCCCTACACATGTATATCTATGACCCATCCTATCTTAGAGATCAAGGAGAATGTCATTTCTATAGATAAGATGTTCTTTTAGACTAGTTCCAAACAAATCTTTAATTTTGAATATATTCTTTCTAAATGATTTTTTGATGAATAGTCCTTTTCAATTAATAAAATTTACTAAGATTACAATTCACAAAAAAGGGTCGGGGGATACAGGATCACTCCGCGAATGAGTTCAATTGGCTGAAGCCGGAGCAAACAACAAGGCCGCAGCCAGCAATTATAAACTATTCATTAAAAAAATAAAATTTTAAGAACAACCTCATGCTGCCAAGGCAGTACCAGCAGAGGGAGGAGGATCATCTTTATCAGGAAATCCCCACGCATCAGTGGGATTGTGAGGCGGACTAGGAACAGTCCAGCCGTCAGCAGCATCCGTAGGATCTGGGGTAGTTGCAGTCTCCGCATCTTTCTTGTCTGGCCACGGAGGAGAGATTGCCAAGGCCAGCCGGGGAAACTTGCCAGAGTGTGCCCGTCCAGGGGGAGGAGCCGGAGACCAGCCAGAAGCCCGCCCAGGGGGGGGAGCTGGGGACCAGCCAGAATCACCACGTGGTGGGGAAGCGGAGCGGCGCCTCCAACCGCCATGACCACCGCTGGGAGAGTGGTGGTGGGGACCTTGGGAGCGCGGCGTGTGCGAATGGCGGCCAGAGGACTAGCGTCTGGAACGGCGACCGCGAGATGAAGAAGCATCAGCCGATGCATCTGGAGGCACTCTGGCAATGATACAAGGAGCATTGCCCCAGTGGTTTAACAATTCTTGTAAGTGGGCAACCTCTAGGGCAACTTTATTAGCTTGCACCTGTATCTGCATAATGACATTGTTACAAATGCATGCCTTAGTGTACATTGCAATGTTAACATCCCAAAAACTGTGAGTGAATAAAACTGCATTCCTATCTTTCCATAGAGAAAAACAAAATTTCCATCCTGAAAGTATGCCAAATCTGGGAAAACTTTCGAGGAAATCTGGGAGAATCACCCAGCAGGATCATGTGCCATGAAAAAGGTTCGGGCCTGAAAGGCTTGAAAAAATCATGGATCCAGTGCCAATAATTCTGAGCACATTTGCCAAACAAAAAAATATGCAAAAAGGACTCAGGATGGCCACAGAAGGGGCATTTGGGATCAGGAACCCTAATGTGCTTGAGCCGAGGCCCCAGGGGAAGACCTTGGAAAGCAAGGCACCAAGCAAAGTGAGCAATCTTAAGTTCCGTAATGGCACTCCAAATGGTGTCGAACCGTTTTCTCCATTGAGAAAGCGAAGAATGCAAATGCCACCGTTGATTAAGCGTGTCCACCATCGGAAGGTGGGGCGAAAGCCATCTGTATCCCATATTGGGCTTATAATTGGTAAATGGAGTGGCAGGAAACCACTTCCAATCATACCACCAAGGTCGAACAGACTAAATCCCCACTTTATGAAGTAAGTGCACAGGGATGGAAGACAACAGAAGCTCATAAGTCTGGCGATCGACACGTACAAGGCGGTATTGAACTTGCATATCCTCCCAAGACCTGAAATTCATGGTGACTCTTGAAAAAATATCCTTAGTAGTGCGAATGCCACGTTTATAGAAACGCAGAGCACTGGCACCTTGAGTCTTGGCAAGAGGAATACCCTGGAAGGCAAACAGGGGAGACCACCAAATGTTCTGCTGATTTAAGGACAGCCCATTGCGGAACTCATTACCAGCCCAACGAAGCCAAGGTTTAACAGCTTCTTAGGCTTTCCAGATGCTCTTTATAACGAAAGAGCCCTGTATAACCACTGGTTCTCACATAGTGAGAAGGGTCTGAAAACCAATTCCCTTCCACGCCGGTTTGTTAGCAGGGAAGCCTGAAGAGATGCAATGTCTGACAAGAATTTTTCAGGCTTCATCTCCAGAAATAGCTCCGATAATCCATTTAGCACAGAGGGCAAGGCCCTGCTTCCGAGTGGAAAGCAAGCTGAGACCCCCAGATTCCCTCGGGAGACAACAGAAATTCCAAGCAACTCTGTGAAAACCATGATGGTCAGAACCAAAGGCCCAAAGAAAATCTCTGAGCAAACGTTCTAATTTGAGGTATGAAGCTTTGGAGGGAGCCCAACAAGAAGAATAAAACACATGGGTGGCAGCCAAAATCTTAGAACAAATCTGGAATTTACCAGCAAGAGAAAGTGGCTTAGTGATCCAATAATCAAGCTTTTTGGTAATCTTTGTAAGCACAGCATTCCAAAGTTCCACAGGGGAAGCCTGGAAAGCAAAGGGAATGCCAAGAAAGCGGAAAATTTCTCCATGAGTAACCCATTTCCATTGGAATTGGTTGAGCCAAGGTGGAGGTGGCAAAAAAGACTGTCGGTAACAGAGCGTTTTATGCCATTGAATGGCAGAGCCAGAGGCTTGACAAAAAGTGTCAAGACAATCTAACGCATTTTTGATGTTTTCTTCATCTTCAAGAAGAGTGAGAAAAGAATCATCAGCAAAATGACCATTGACTAACTGGGAGGAAGAATCAGGCAAGGAAATGCCACGGACCAGCCCAGAAGACATAGAGTGAGCAAGTAAATAACCAAAACCTTCGGCAGCAAGGACATAAAGCGCAGGAGCTAACGGACAACCTTGTCTGATGGAACGAAAAAGTCCAAAAGCTTTAGATTGCGAATTATTGATGGTGATGCAAGCATTAGCGTCACCAAAGAGCATCTCCATGGTCTAAAGGAAATTGGGACCAAAACCCAGAGCCTGAAGCATAGCCAAAATGAAAGGCCATTCAATGCGATTATAGGCTTTAGCAAAATCTATCTTTAAAAAGATAGCCTGCTGCTTGGACTTACGGGCCCATTCCATACCTTCCCAGACAGCAATGATGTTGTCAACAATATACCTGGATTTGATGAAGCTAGTTTGTTCAGGCCGCACAATTAGAGGAAGCATATGGCGGATTTTGAGAGAGAGCGCCTTAGCAATGATCTTATAAGACACATTCAGGAGGGTGATGGGCCTCCAGTTGCAGATGTCCTCAGGATCACCAGCTTTAGGTATGAATTTAATATTGCCTTTATTTATGATCACTCCTAAGCTTTTAGAATGGTATGCTTCAAGATAGACTTTGTGCAGATCAGGACCAATTTGCTCCCAAAGATGTTTGTAAAATTCACAAGGAAATCCATCACACCCAGGGCATTTGTCATCCGCCATGGAGTAAGCTGCCTTTTTAAGGTCTCGGAGGGAAAGAAGTTGCTCACAGAAAGCGCATTGCTTAATCGCGAGGCGGTTTGGAGTAACAGTAATACACTTTCTGAGAGCCTCCTCCTGAGCAACCGAATGGCCCTGCGAAGCAAAAACGTTCTCATAGTGAAGAACAAAAGCTTGCAGGATGTCTGGCAGACTGGAAAGAACATCAGTTCCCTGTTTTATCTTTTTAATCCCAATATTGGTATAACGGGCTCGGAGAGCCTGAAAGAACTCCTTCGAGGCTTTTTCGCCAACCTCCAACCAGTGGAGACGGGCTTTGATTTGAGCTCCTCGGGCAGCATAGTTATCAGCAATTTGCTTTTCATGGCGAAGCTTGGCAAGCTGAAGTTGCAGATCCACATCAAAGGGGTTGAAGGTGAGTGCTTCAGAGGCTTTTTTGAGGGCAAGGGTGTTGGCTTCATAAGATCGTTTTCTGAAAATTGCCAGCTGACGCCCGTAGATGCGCAAAAAATGAGCCGTTCTGGTAATGACATCATTCCACCATTGAATCCAACCTCGATGGGAATGTGGACGTGGTTCCAAATTCCAGACACGTATGTGGGAGATAGTGGAGGCATACAATAACACAGACGTGTTGAGGAAGAATTGAGACTTAACCACTTTGGGGACAGCTGTTTGCCAAGAAATGCCAAAGTAAATGGGATAGTGGTCTGACAACGTCACATCTGTCAGGGGAATGACAGGTAGATCACGATCTTTAGAAAAATAAAAAAAAGATTGCGCCGAGATCATAGCACGATCAAGACGTTTCAATATGCGGTCAAGACCGGCTCAAAAATTGGACCAAGTGTGCCAAGCCCCATTATCATGACGGCGGCTAGTATTGGGATCAAAGAGGCCCAATTTATGACGCATGTGAAACCAGGCTTCTCTTTCCCCAGTTGTCCAACGGAAAGGCAGAATGCCATCTTTGTCAGAGGCCACTTCAACCATATTGAAGTCCCCACACAGGACCCAAGTAGCTGGCGGCAGGTTGTCAGCAATCCAAACCCACATTTGCGCCCTTTCCACAGCATCATTGGAGGCATAAACATTAATGACTCCAAAAGAATGATTGTTGATGGAAAGCAAAAGCCAAATAATATGGTGCGTGGGGTCAGAACCGTGCGAAATAATAGTAGAATGAAGGCGAGGTGACAGGAGAGTAACTACACCACCTCGGTCAGCTTCATGCTGAGAAGAAAACATGACGCTATCCTGTCAAATGACGCGGCATGCAGCAGAAAGCATGAAACTAGAAATCTTAACTACTTGCAGGCAAAGAAAATCTAAATTCCCAAGTCTATGATGGGTATCCCGGACATAGAATTTTCTGGGGAGGTCTGTAAGACCTCGAACATTCCAAGAGAGGAAGTTCATGAAAACTCTTCCATATCATCCTCGTCCTCGAGAGAGGAGTAACTATTCTGCGAAAAGGTAGAAACCGGGTGAAAGTCAGACGAAAAATCCTCTGGACTTACAGCCTGCCGTTTGACCCCTGATATCTTCGCACGTCCAGGAGGACTGCGAGAACGCCTTGTTGCTGGTGGTACTATGGAAGAGACTGCAAGAGGAGAACGAGCCCTAGCCAAGGACGAGGTCCTGGCGGTTGCCTTAATCCCCTGCGAGCCAGTAGGGTTTGAAACTTGCGGAAATGAAACTGGTGCAACAGAAGCCGCTGGTGTCTCCACGCTAGCAGGCGTTGACACTGTGATGGAAGCAGGAGGAATCGCGGTTACGGCCGCATAGGATGGCTTGGGGGCCAAAGGATTCAAGGCAGGCTTGCCTTTGCGCCCAGCAATAACCCATTCTTTTTTTTTCCTTCGACCTGTTTGACAGGCGTCGCTTTAGGCTGGGGTTTGACCCTAGGCGTGGCCAAAGGGCAGTCCCTGATCTTGTGTTCCGCAGACTGGCACCTATAGCAGGTGTTAGGTAGGTTCAAGTAAAGCACCTTCTATGCGAAGGTTTGAGCGCCAATCTGGATTTCCACCGAATCCATGAGATCTTTAGAAAGATCAACTTCAATGCAAACACGCCACTCTGGGCGAGCATTAAAATTTTTTTCTGGCTCCTTGGTAACAACTTTGCCAAGGGCTTGGGCAATAGACTCAATAAAAGGCCAGCAGGGAATTCAACCCAAACAGGAACCCTAAGCTTTTTATCGTCCGAGACAGAGAAGTCTCGGGACCATTTCTGAAAAACAAGCAGAGAGGAACGCATAGACCAAGGGCCGTTGGTAAAAACCGCGTCAGCTTGCGACGGATTAGCGAAGCGAAATAAAAAAAAAAACCTTTGGTAAGGTTTTGCACAGTGTCAAGGCGGACGCCATGAGGGGTCCAACTTTTGTTAACCCATTCTCTGAGCATAGTTTCAGGGGGGGTCCTACCAACAAAATACCCTATCAAGGTATGTTGTTCTAACCAGTCACATGCAGCATCAAATTTTTGCAAAGGAAGGATAATATCAGGATTACCTCGTGAAACACCTTCGGGACAAACTTGTGCGGGCGTTTGTTCGATGGCGGCGCCATGGTAGTCCGAAGCAGCAGCGTGAACACCAGAAACAACTGGTTCACCGCTGGCCGGAGCCATTATATCCTAACCTAAAGCTCCCGCAATAAATGCGGTATGACAAGTGCCGACAGAAGGGGAGTGCAAGCGAAAGGCTGTACACAAAAAAAACTGCAAGTTCGCATAAGTAAGAAAACCCTAGCAGAGCGAAAAAACCCTCAAAGAAAAATCGACTCTAAATATTAGATCTCTAAATGATTTTGACTTAACCAATCAACCATAAATCATTTAGCAATATAGTTTTTGTTGTAGGTCACTCTTATTTTAAAAAAATAAGTATATATAGAATTTGCAATCAACACCTTACCTGATATTTTTTGTGTTTGAACAAATATAAAATTTATTTCTATTGCAACCTTCTTATCATTCTGCCATATAGATACAGTCTACCCTATCTATATAGATTAGGCTGGAACCACATTCATGTGGGGAGTGGGGTGAATGTTCTTTTTGTTCAATCAAAATACATATATTACAACTAATTATCAAAGTGAGTCTGTTGGTCTTTAAAAGACTATTGACATGTCAATTCTGAAAATCAGGGAGATAGACAATTAGTACAAAAATTACAACCCTCTGAACCCCTTTAAAGAATATATGAATCCTTATTATTCCAAGGATTATTATTATTATATTAATTTTCAGAGATATTAGATTTTGGCAGTCCATAATGACAAATGCATTATGCTTTTGGATTGAACTACATAGTATTTATGTGCATTAATTTTTTAGATCACTTTTTAAAACACAACATTGATCAGAATGTGATTGGCAACATTTATGCAAGAATTAATGCTGCAGAGGTTCAATCTATAAATAAAACACATTAATTTATTAATATATTTTCATGACTATGGTAGAAGTTCTAGTAGCTGCCCAGGCTAACTTCGCACACTTAGATCTCTTAAACCGTAAGTCGAATTATACCAATTTTTTGATGTGCCTCCGTAGCTGACTCAAGAACTTAAAGCTAAGGTTTTGGCATTTGGTCATTTGCAGATCTCTCTCAGAGGCTGAGGCTGTGGAGTGCGAAGTGGTGAAAAGTGTCATTATAAAACATTCGTCCGATATCCTTTATGTTCAATCATCAATGGTCGCTCAGTGAAAACCCCAACCAAAAAAGCTAAAAAATGATCTACGATTACTACGTGTAATCGACTATTAGAAGTATCTATGACAAAACTCTACCAGAGATGTTGGACCCCTATCAGTTACTGAAAATTTCAGACTTTAATTGATAAAAAAAAAAAATTCTATTACAGTCCTCATCAGCAAAAAGTCATAATTTCAGTTGTATAAGATATAGGCATAAATGCCATATGAATTTTGTAGTCAACTGTCTTGCTGCACATGGCAATCTTTTAACTGTAGTTTTTCACTCCTTCCATTTGCATCAGTTTTGACCATCGAAAGCACATAAACATATAAGTGAAACTGAATCAACTGACACATAAGTCAAACTGAATCAACTGTGTGTGCAGGGAAAACATTTGAGACATTTGATCCAAGAACAGAGGAAGTCATAACGAGCGTATCAGAAGGCACAAAAGAAGATGTTGATTTGGCTGTGAAAGCAGCGAGGGATGCCTTCGACCATGGCCCATGGCCTCGCATGTCTGGTCAAGTCAGTTCTTTAACTCTCCATCAGGAAAAACTACTCACTTTCTTTTCCTTTTTTAATGAAGAATGATATAAACCCTAAATATAAATCTTGTTGCAGGAGAGAGCACGCATACTTAACAAGTATGCAGATCTGCTTCAACAACATTTCACTGAGCTTGCAACATTGGAAACATGGGATGTGGGAAAACCTTTGGATCTGGTCAATATGATGGATGTGCCAGAGGCTATTGGCATTCTAAGATATTATGCAGGTATGTACTGTAACTTTTTTAAATAATTGAATGTAATCTGAAATATTGATCAAATCAGAGATTATTATACGAAGCATATTATGAAAACCATTATGGGGTCTTTGAAGAAATCAGACTTATTAGTCTTTTTTTTCGGAATTTAATGTTTCATCATTTAGAGAGTTAGAGAAGAAATCAAACAAGATTGTAGATGTGTTTGACTTAGCTGTCAATAGATTCTAGTTCATTGTTAGTTACATCTAGTTTGTTGTCCGTTGTATTAGCATAATTATAGATTCTTATGAATACATATGACTATATATTTGTAATTAGTATTACCAATGATGAATAAGAAGCTGCAAGTTTAACTTCTCTATTTTTTGAATATGTTGTTCTATTTTTCTAATATCTTTACCAATTCAAAAATAGAGAGTATGATTTTTTTTGAATTGGGTATCCAATGTAAGAAATTAGGTGTAGGATCTAATTTAGCCCCTTCATCAATCTGGAAAAAGTGTATGAATTGTTTGAACTGAGTATGTAATATAAGAAATTAGATCTATGATCTTATTCTTTCCCTTCATTAATCAGGGAAAGAAGGGTATGAATTCTTGTAGGTATTCAACATAGGAAATCAGATGTAAGATCTGATTTAGCTCTTCATTAATCACAAAGAAAGAATTTGAGTTTTTTAAATTGGATATCAAATGTAGAAATTCAGGTCTGGAATATGATTTAACCCTTTCATTAGGGTCCGTTTGGTTGCTGGAATACAACCGGAATAGGAATAGGAAATTAGAATATGATTTGTATTCTTTGTTTGGTGCGTGGAATAGGAATAGGGAATAGGAATACGTATTCTCATTTTAGCCCCAAAATGAGCTTTTGTCCATTCCAAAAAATACTTGTAATTGGAATTGCTATTCTTGCATTCATTTTAACTTTCTCAAATTTGATTAAATTTTCAAATCCGCTTTGACCTGGGGTGAGCGCTGGAACTTTGTTTTCAATATTTTCAAATATTTAAGTGATTTTCCAATGGCGCCGATTGCAAGTTAACCCTATTCCAATTTAAGCTTGCATAACCAAACAAGGGATAAACAAGATTGGATTACATTTTTCCATTCCTATTCTTCATTCTCCATTTTCATTCAAATTTTCTATTCTAATTTTCAATTCCTACGCTTGCAACCAAACAGGCCCTAGGGTATGGATTCTTTGAATTGGGTATCCAATATAGGAAATTAGGTCTAGAATCTGATATAGTCCCTTTATTAATTTGGAAAAAAATAGGTATGGATTTGGCTTAGCCTTTCATTAATCAGGAAAAGAAGGGTATGAATTTTTTTTTGAGTTGGGTATATGAAATATCAGATTGTTGATATGAATAAGTCTGATTTTTGCAGGTTATGCTGATAAAATTCATGGACTAACATTAAAGATGAATGGGCCATACCAAGGATACACATTGCACGAACCCATTGGAGTATGTGGTCAGATTATACCCTGGAATTTCCCCCTCCTAATGTTTTGCCTTAAGATTGTTCCTGCCTTGGCCTCTGGATGTACAGTAGTTGTCAAACCTGCAGAACACACTCCCTTAACTGCACTTTACGCCGCTTCTTTATCCATAGAGGTATATCATATACTACTTTTATAAATTGCAGTTGGCTTCTATTCATTTTCAATTTAATCAACAAAGAAAGAAAATGTACAATCATTTTGATTTTGGATAGACAATGGTCAATTCAACTGAGAGTCGTTAATTTATCTCTAAAAATTCTGACAAGTACATGATGTTGAAAAATAATTATCTTTTTACTAAATTTTTATGATAAATACAGGCCGGAATTCCCCCTGGTGTCCTTAATGTTCTCCCTGGTTTTGGAGAAACTGTTGGTGCCGCCATAAGCAGTCATATGGATATCGACAAGGTACATGTTTAGATATGCTAAGAAATATATATATATAATTAAAACTCATTTAGTGATTTGAGTGTGGTTTGTTCTTCTATTAAGAGTTCTTTTGGTAAATTATTTTTGCAATTGAAGAATTTGATTATTTCTAAAGTATATTATATTTTAGATGGTAGTTTAAATACTATGTTATTTTTCTTATATTAAATATAGGTAATCTTATAAGGCTTTGTTGGCTAATAATATGTTATAGTTTTTAAAAGTTAAGTTGCGAGATTGCTAATAATAATAATATCTTATTTTTCTACTCATATTATTATAATAATTATTTAATTATAATAATAATAATTTAATTATAAAGGACTAATATAACTTATTTTTATAAAATTGTGTTACCATCAATTTGTTGTTTCCATTTTACTAACTGATTTTACCTCAAAGATCTCTACATCTTTTATCACATAGATAAGAATTACAAATATCATATGTCAAACTAAATGGTCAAAGTATTGATTACTTGTAATTTATTATTGAACAAAATAATTATACATTCTTCTCAATTATTCATATATGTAAAGCTGAAAACTTGTAATATTATTTATTTAAAGTTTGTAATTATAAAAATAATAAAATATTTGTTGTTTAGATTGCATTTACAGGATCAACTCAAGTCGGAAGATTGGTTATGGAGGCTGCAGCAAAAAGTAATTTAAAAGATGTAACACTAGAGCTAGGAGGAAAATCACCTTTGATTATCATGGATGATTTTAATGTAGATGAAGCTGTGGAAATTGCTAGCATTGCTACATTTATAAGCATGGTTCGTGATTTTTATTTATTTTTAAATAGTCATTGCATTATTGTTGGTATCTTATAGTGTTTATCCATCAAAACTACACAAAATAAAATTAAAATTTATTTGGTCAATTTTGTAGGGACAAGTATGCATATCAGGTTCAAGGGTGTATGTCCAAGAAGGTGTGTACGACGACTTTGTCAAGAAAATTGTAGAAAGAGCAAAGAAGAAAGTGCTAGGTGACCCATTTAAAAGAGGAGTTGATCACGGTCCTCAGGTATTCCACCTTTTTACTTATATCTACTCGTCCATGATTATAGTAAAGATGCTTATTCTACCATTAAATTTGTATGTATTTGCTTATTCAAAAAATGAAGAAAGTACTCATCAGTGTAGAGAATATAATTTAAAGGACAAGATTTATAAGAATGTTGGACACAAAATGCAAACTATAACATATTTTATTGTCCACCACATGTCAACTCTTTATGTTTGGGTCAATTTATTTATTAGCATGCTCCTCTTCTAATAAAATATTTAATACTAATAAATGATAATAAATTTTCCTTTATTAAAATTAGGTGTACTAAATATAACAAGCTTAATTATAAATCGTGATTTTATCATATGAAATAAAGTTGCAAACATTATAGTGATACCAATTTTTAGATTTGTACACATACTAAAATAACAATGTGCAGCTTAAATATTAATGTTGTTGGAGGCCTTATGTATCATGTTATGTCATTCATGTATTCTCACTTGCTATAGAGTTGAACAATAACATTTTATCATATGCGCTTCGAATTAGCCATCACAACCTCTTTACCTCCACGTAACCTTGTCTTGAATGAACAATACCATACCTCTACCTTGTCAACATAATAAGGGGCATCATACTTGTTATGAAAATGCTCCTTTGGTTTCATTTTAGACCATGAGTTATGTATCTATCTTTATTCCTATATTTTGTATAGATGCACTGAATGGCTGCCCATGCATTTTACTGAGGTAAACTACACACTACTTCTAGAGAAATATATACCTATTTATAGTGACCACTTTCTACCTTTTCAATTTATTAGAGTTATTGAGACTATTTAGATTTGTATAGTACTACTTGTGGCATTGTTTCCATATGTGCATTACTAAAGTAGTATCATTAAAGTCACTCATGTAGAGTTGCATGCCATTTATATGTTTTATTGTTAGATTATTTTCATGTAACCATTTGAGCATCATTCAACTTGTGTTGTTAGAATCACTTGTATACATTTGTACTTCTTTGATCTATATCATTGTCATAATTTGGAGGTTCTTAAATATAGAAACTATTCTTTTTAGTTATTTGAAACTTATCTTGCTTCATGGACTTCTTCATGTTCAAATCTTCTTACTCATTTTTTGTGCGCACATGTTTACAAGAGGCTTCTTAAGTCTTTCCCATCTTCTCTTTTGGGGGGATTTTTTCCAATGTGTTTTCATAGTGTTTGAGAGTTAGTTCATAAGATGACCTCATTAGGCCTAGTTGCCAGGATCCATTTATTTATTTCTCAAGAAATACTTGGTGGGTGTTAGCGTGGATGGGATTATTATCTAACCATTTACCTTCTTGGATTTTAAAATTAATCTAATTAGTTAAGTTCGGTTGGGGAACCTACTCTTTGTGTCAATTTATAGACTTACAACATTTATTACCATACTAATATGTTGTCTTATATTTCATGCATGTTATTTGCATTTAGCAATATATTTTTATTTGAAATATACATATTTAAATAGTTAGCTAATATTAAGGAGTTGAGTTCAACTAGTTAACTAAAACTTAAAAAGGTCAATTATTGTAGATAACAAAAAGCTCCAAATATTATCTCTGACCTTTGTCTTATCTATATAGATCATAGACAACTTGTAGTTTAGTATTCTCATAGAAGATAGTTGATATATTGTTACTGGTCGTTTTTTTTTTTTTGGAAAAACTCCTTGTAGAAGGTTTTCGTGATTTTATAAGGTCTTTGGATCTTATGAGCTCTTTCATTGACTTTTGATTTTAGATTGTAATAAATAAAATAGTGATATAAAATAAGCACAATTAATAGCTACATGACAATGTTAACAAATATAAAACAAAAGTGAAAAGGGAGATGGTGGTTATAAAGGAGGTTACAAAAAGAAACTAATATCCATTAAGGGAAATGGAGCATCATATAAAAAACATGATTCTATTGTGCATGGTGGTATCTAGTTAAAAATTTGATAGTTTTTAGGCTTACAAAACCCTATAAAAAGAAATAGATATTCATTACCTATATCATGGGAACCATTGCAATTCATCGCATGATTATTGTAATCATGGTTGTCAAAAAATTATTAGTAACTTATATGCTTATGATTTGTTTCTTACAATGAATGTGTGGAACTAAAGAAGAGAAGAAAAATATACCCAACCTTGTAAAATGAATAAACATGTCATTTAGGTTTCGTGAATATAACATTATTTGATGAAAAATGATAAATTAATGTGATTGATAATTAATGTGAAAAGGAGAAAATAGGATGCCTCAGAATATTGATCTTAATGAGTGTTATGCATCATTTATAATAGCCATAATTTATAGACAAGATCATGTGAAAATAATTAAACATAAGATTTAACCATATGATAAGCATATGTAATGTGATTATTGGCAATACCACAAGAAATTACCTAGCACAGACACAAGATCATAAGACCTAAGAATAATCTATCATAGGTGAATATATGAACATCACATGTTGGGAGTTACTCATACCTGAAAATATAGAATATAAAATAGATACATAATCTACAATTATAACAACATGTGCATATAGAATAAGAATAAGATCATCAAAGTAGGACAAAATGAAATCTTAAAAAGGATGACTTGGAGTTGGGAAATATGATCCACCATGTAAACTTGTGTTTTACAAGATATAAGAAATAGTTTGACAACTTATCATTGGGAAAATACATTAAGCATATAGTTTGAAAGGATATTACATAAAATATAAATAGTCTCCATCAAAAAATATTATAATTAGGAAAGTGACATTAATGTCTTAAGTGAAGAATGAATCTATGTATCATATGCTAGAAGACTATGAAATATCTCAATAATCTAATATTCATGTAAACTTTTTCTCAAAATCATTTTTTCAACTTTCTAGATGGTCTAATATGCCCATGAAATTGAAATAATGTAAAAAAATCATACTAATTTCTAATAGTTTGATGCTAAGGAAAATCGTGTGTGAAAACAAGCTCTTATAAAAGATAAGGCCAAAAATGTAAATAATTACACATTGTCATCCCTACATAAGTCAAGTAAAAATGATATAAGATTGTGAATATTTGTTTTCATACTTGACTAGACATGTGGGTATTCAATATGAGATAATGAGAAGGTGCTTCACAAATCCTCAATAATGTACCATATCATATTTAATTGTTTTATAAAGGTTTTATGTTATTATGATAGTGTTTAACAATAAAATTAAGTTATTTCTGTAGATAATTCATTTGTATTCCAACATAATTGGTAATAAGAAATATATTTATTAAACTATTTTATAAGTTCATAGTAAGTATTTTTTAAATATAATTTATATTTTTCTTATCTATGTATGATAATAAATTATTTTTTATTTGATTGTAGAATAATAAGTTTCAATTTGATAAAATTTTGGAATACATTCAATATGGCAAAATGGATGGGGCAAAATTATTACTTGGTGGTCATTCCCTTGGTGGAAAGGGCTATTATATTGAACCTACAATATTCATTGATGTTGAGGTAATTTCTTTCTAACAATTATGTTTTTGAAGTTGTTTAAGTATTCTAGTTTATCGATGACTAATTAACATGGATTGAGTTAGAGCATTATTCTATTCTAATCAAATACAATGCAGGACAATATGAGGATTGCCAAGGAAGAAATATTTGGTCCAGTCATGTCTATCTTAAAGTTCAAGTAAGAAATTTAATAAATAGATTAATATGATATTTTTAAATAACGTGGAGCATTATTATCTCATGAAAATTTATATATTTCACTTTAAAATGTTGATGCATCACCTAACTTACCCTTTACAATGTGGTTTATGTAGATCTGTAGAAGAGGTTATTGAGAGAGGAAACAAAACAATATATGGTCTTGCAGCTGGGGTTTTGACTAAAAACATATATGTAGCTAATAGAGTTGCAAGATCTCTTCGTGCAGGAACTGTTTGGATCAATTGTTATCTCACAGGGGGAGGTGATTGGTCACTTGGAGGGTATAAGATGAGTGGAATTGGTAGAGAGTTCGGGCCATATGGACTTCAAAATTATTTACAAGTAAAGAGTGTTATCACTCCTCTCCAAGATTCCCCATGGTTATAAGAACAACATTACAACTATTTTCTTATGTTTCAATTGATGAATTAGATAATATTTATGTATCTTGAACAACCAACTATAATGTATGCTTGCCATGACTGTGATATGACACTAGTTTGTATTGTTATTATGAGTGGTCAAAATATTAGGGAGGAGGTTTTGGTTACAGCTGCAACTTGAATACATGAGTTATAATTTAGTTGCAATGGTTTGTTCTCAATGGAATATACATTAGAAGATTAGTTTTGCAGTTAATCAATGGAAGTTTGGGTCATAAAATTTTGTGGATTTGTAGATTTTGAGGTTTGATTGTTGGTTTTCTTGTCTAGTAAAATTGTTATCTCCATGGTCCCAAATTTGTGGGTCTTTTTGTATTTGTAACCTATGTTGTATCAAGGGATTACATGTGCCCTTTGAATTATGTAACTTCTCTAGGGTTTTAGTTGTAGTTTCTAGGTAGTTTGGTTGCACTCTAGGAAGTTGTTATATTTAGTAGTTTAGCTTGGTCAGTGACCTTTCTGAATATTTTTGTTAAAAAAAATTGTATGGCTCTTTTATTGACATATTATATAGGATTTTTCTTTTGTTTTATAAAAACTATAATATAATAGAAATGAATAGTTTTGATGTATATTATTTTTTAATGTTTAATGTATGTTATATTCTTTTCTATTATATTATAGTTATTTTTGAATATATATATATATATATATATATATATATATATATATTTTTTATATATATAATATTTTTTTATCTTATGTTTTAATGTTATCTTTATATTATAAAATATACTATATTCATCCTAGTTTGATATATGTTATGACCTATTAGCTTTGTAAATTTCTAATAAATGAATATTGATACTCTCGTGTTCAAAATTTGCAATGCTCCACCAAGAGGCCTAAGCAAATACTTGAGCTAAACATACGTAACAATACATAGAACAATTTTTTTTTTGAAACATTTATATTAAACATATACAACATATGAAGATCTTGAGTGCATACCTAAAGATATTATCAAATGTTCATGGTGCAGGAGCACCTACTTGGATCATAGTGAAAGGTCCTAGAAGTTTTGGCTTGTAGGTGGTTTTAGCCAACCACTAGGGAATAAGGGCTAAGTACGAAGCCCCAAGGGTGTGATTAGAGTTATGTAAATAGGTAGGTGAGTGTGAGAAGGTTGGGAGTCAAGAAGTATCCTTAGAATGCCTAAGTTGCTCGTGATTGCTTGAATCGGTCAAGGGTTGACCGAACTTTGACCAAAAACTCAAGAGTTGGGAAGTAGTGTAAGAAGTTGGTTTTGGATCTTACTAGACTCATGTGAGATGTCTTGAACTGTACACATGGTCAAAGTGAAAAGTTGTGAAAAGTTGCTCAAGCAACTTTGCATTTTGCAAAGTTGCACTTGACAACATTGACAACAAATTGTTGAAACTAAGAAATTTGCAAGATTTTAGTTATGGGTTCATACAAGAGGTTGCCACATGTGCAAAAGGAGTATAAAACACCATTACACACCCAAGGGAAGGGTTGGTGCTCATTTTGTATGGATTCAACTTTGAAGTAATAGCAGACATTAAGCATTTTTTCTATTATAGTCATCTTGCACACCCAACATAAAAATGTTAATGGATTGATTGGGCTTACCCTTTTACATTGCTAGTTAGTGGATTGAATGTAGCTTTTTGTGTATTGTTTTTGTTTCTTGATGTTCCATTTAGGCTTTTGTGCATTTAGGAGTTTGTTTGTTACTTTTAAAGCAAAGCCCTAAGCAAGTAGAAGGTTACTTGGCTAGGTGAAGATAAGAAAAATAGAGGTCAAAGAGCATAGTAGATGGACTGATATGGACAATCCAATTGTTTGGTTGAAAGGAGTAACCCATGGAAGCACACCAAGCCAAGGGACAAGCCTTGAGTTTAACATCTTGAAGGGGTTTTGGTTGACCCACTCTATCTCTAGTTTACTTAAGCTAAACTTTAGGCATATAATAATTAAATCTTTAATTGATTATTATCATGTAAACTAGGTTAGATTCATGTTAGGGTTCTAATCTCCTTTTATAAGGATTGATCTCTTTGTAATTAATTCACTTTTGATTAATAGCAATCTCCTTTTTGCTCATCAAGAGTGTCTCATCTATGGATTTGAGATTTCCATCCTCCATAGTTTTTGTTTCTCTCTTCCTGTGATAGGTGTTTGCATGCAAGTGATTCTTGGGAGCTGTGTGGTCGATCTTTCATCAACTTCAACATGGTATCAAAGCTCTAGATCTTCATGCCCATGTTCTGTTTATGAAAAGTTTGGCTTGGCTTTCATATCTGTATTTTTTCTTTCAAAGGGTTTCATTTTTCAGAGATTTTTTGTATTAAATCTAGGAGGCCACCAATTTTTTTGTGCACTCTGAGCCCAAACGAACATCATCATTGAGCTTAGAGTGTCCAAAAACCCCTATTTTCATGTAAAATTTATCCAATTTTGACATAGTTGAAATCTTAGGCAAAATAATATTGCTACCATATGGGCACGTTTCTTGAGGCAGTGATTTTCTATTTTTTTGCACATTTTTCAAAGGTGGTGATTTCTAGATTTTTGACACACAAATCAAGATGTTTTGACACATTTTCTGATGTGGTGATTTTATGTATTCTAGCATGCAAATCAAGATTTTTTTCCTAAAAATTGTGGTTTTTTCCTGTTTCCCGAGTCGATGATTTTGTGATTTTGGCACTCAAATCAAGATTTTTGTTATGCAAATTGAGATTTTTGGGTGCGCAAATGAAAATAAATCAATATTTTTTGGCATGCAAATCAAGATTTTTGGGTGCTCAAATTGAAACAGTTTTGGTACAAAATTGACGTGCTTCCCAAGTCAATTTTGGTACTAGTGGACATGCTTTTTGAGACAATCTAGCATGGATCCCAAGGTGATAAAAACATATTTTTCCCTTCTAGTGCTTTTTTTAACTTACATGTGGTTTTTCGGCCATAACTTGCTCATCGAAACTTTGTTTTTTGCAAACGAGATATCACCGAAAAGTTGATTATGATCCCGTCGTGATGATGTAGTTTATTTGGACTTTTGATGTTGTTCAATTTTCATTTTATGCATTCAAAGTTAGAGGTTATATTTTGCACTTTAGGAGACATATCTTGAGACATTTTATTTTCCAAATTCTACTCTAGGCACATCACATTCAATTTTTTGCTTTTCTACATTCTAATGGACGTCTTGGTTGTTTCAAGTCTAGGGATCGATTTTATTATTTTAGATAATTTCGAATGGGTTATACTATCTATTGTATCAACGTTATGTCTCTTTTGATCTTTGTTGACATCCTTTTGTAGTATTTTTGCAAACACACTGAGATAAAGTGTCACTCTAATGCATTTCGGGATCTTGCACATCTTTGTGTTTTGCTGTACTCACACTACATTATAAAATACCTTAGGGGGTTCTATGTTAGCCATATTCACCATCTTCCTTTGTCAAGTGAGTGTTCCTTCCAAGACATTAGCCTCATGATGTGTCGATGACACGTGCCAATATAGGTGTTTGTACTTCTTTTGCACTGTCAATGTTCCTAGTTCTTCTTTCTATAGGAGATATTGCATTTAGTTTCAATGTTCATGTCTTACCTCTCAAAATTATAGTGGGGTTATGTTGGTTCTATTGCTTTCTTGGTTCATTGGAGTGAGTTATGTATTCAGTATTTGATCCTATGTACTATGTGATTGCAATGGCTAGATACCTATGCATTTCGGTGAGATGGATCATTTACAATATAGAAATCCTTTCATTCCTATTTTTGGAGGCCATGAAGATATCTTTCATCTTTGATTGATCAGCTCTTTAGACTTAGTCTTCTCTACCTAGTCATGTTCTATACAGTAAAGGTTCTTCAAATCAGCAGTTTGGCAGTGTTTGCAGCTTCATGCTTCAGTGGTGTTCTTCATGATCATATTTTGTTCCTATCTTCAGGGACATTCCCTAGTTTGGAGGTTTCTTCAATCCTTCACTAGTTATTGTCAGCTTATTTCAATCTCTTTTTGGAGTAGGGTTTTTCCCATGTGGTTTTTTCTATTTCTTCTTTTTTTCAGAGATTTGGTTGTGCTTGGATACCTCACCAAGCCTTGCTATCAGGACCCAAATTTACTTTTAGTAGCATTTTCTATGTTTTTAGCTACTCCTTAAGTTTATCTTAAGGGGGTTGTTAGAGTAATAAAATATTTTCTTATTAATTAAATCATTTTGATTTAATTATCAAGTAACTGATTATCTCTAGTTTACTTAAGCTAAACTTTAGGCATATAATAATTAATTCTTTTATTAATTATTATCATGCAACCTACGTTAGATTCCTATTAGGGTTTTGATCTTCTTTTATAAGTATTGATCTCTTTGTAATTAATTCACTTTTGATTAATAGAAATCTCATTTTTGCTTGTCAAGAATGTCTCATCTATGGATCTGAGATTTCCATCCTCCATAGCTTTTTCTTGTTTCTTTATGTGATAGGAGTTTGCATGCAAGTGATTCTTGGGAGATGTGGGGTTGATCTTTCATCAACTTCAATAGTTAGTTGTTGCGACAAGCTCTTAAAACCCTTAAAAATAGGTGATTTTTTTGTGTGGCATTGTATGTATACCTTGGTGACCCAAAACTAAGTGAATCTTGAAGTACTCTAAAAATGGTATTAGAATCTAACATTAGTTTGGAAACTCTTTTGGAAGTTTGTGAATTTAATGACCAAAAATGCAGTTAGGAGGCCTAATTGTTGCTAGCCCTAGTAGCCCTCCTAAACAAGGAATTGTTGAGATCATCTACAAATTGATGACTCAAACCTCATGAAGCACCTTAAAAATTGTTGAATGCATAAGAATGGAATCCCTACATTACATGGAGGCCTAGTGAATGTCTTGGTTCATCCTATGGTAGGATTCAAGATAGGGGATGAAGCTTAACCTTGGAGTTTTTTGGGAGGTACAAATTGGTGGGAGTAGGAGAAGTATTCCCTTAGTGGTACGTTGAAAATAAGACCCTATGAAGGCTATGGAAGAGTCTTAAGTGCCTTGGTGTGTTGGCTAAGGGAAATTAGGAATCTCTCCTCATCAAATTGGTATAAATAATTAGGAAAAGTGTATGTCTAACTTGAAGGAAAGTTAATAGGTGAGAGAACCATGGTGACAAATGCAGAGCTAGAAAGGGATTTGATAGAACAAAGGGAAAGAAATAGTCATCTAGAAGAGTCCTTAGAGGCCATTAAAGAAAAAGTTGTAGAGACAACAAATCAAGTTAACGAGAAGCTAGAGGAGAATGAAGATAAGGTAAAAGCCATAGATGAAGAAGATATAAAAGCTTAACCGGATCCTCCAATGCAAGAAGAACCCTTCCTCAAATCCCTTAAGGCAGTTAGTGGAAATTCACTTGAAGGTATACCCTTGTTCATAGGCAAGATGGATTCAAAGTTGGCAATGGAATGGATAGAGGGCATGGTGAATCATTTTTAATGTGAAGGAGTCGCAAAGGCTCAAAAGGTGAAAGTTACAAACGGAAAGATTGAGGGGATCATCCCTAACTTGGTGGAAGTTTCTCCAAGGCAAGAGGGAGAAGGAAAAAAAAGAAACCAATAACTAATTGGAAGGCTATGGTAACCAAAATTAGAGAAAATTATTTTCCTGAAGACTATGAAATGCAACTCCACAAGGAGAGACAAAGCCTAAACTAGAAGGACATGGATGTTGCCTCTTATACAGAGGAATTTCAAGAATTATGTTTAAGATCTAAGATTCAAGAAGAAGAAAGTGTGAAGGTTGCTAGATACTTAGGAGGCTTGAGGTGGGAACTTCAAGAAGAAATCATTCTATGGACCCCCACCACAATTCACAAGTGTTTCCAGTTATCCCTTAAGGTGGAAGAAAAGAACAAGAAGATGTGAGAATCTAATTAAAGGGGCAGAGGAAAAGGTAGTGGTGCCAGAGGTATCCATAGAGGTGGATATGGAGGAAGTGTTAATGACTCCAAGAACCAAGGAGGAAGATGAAGATTTGGTAGTTTTGGGAGGAGTTCACATATTTCTACCATGAAGTGTTATAACTGTGGTAATTAGGCCACCTAGTTTACATATGTCTTGAAAAAGCATCCTAATCATCCCATGGGGAGAAAAATATCACTTATGCACAAGGAGAGGGAGATGACATGATTCATTCATAGGTAAGTTTTACTTCACAGAAAGGAGAAAATCTTATGTTCAAGAGAGTTTTCATCAGAGAACCAAATGAGAGGAACCTAAGAAAAGAAGGTCATTATTTAGGATCAAATTAAAGATCCTTGGCAAGGTTTGCAAAGTGATAATAGAATCAGGGTCTATTAATAGCATCATCTCAAAGGAAGCAGTGGAGAAGCTAAAACTTGTTAAGAAACCTCATAGTCATCCTTATAGAGTGACCTAGTTGAATACGGGACAAAATGTGTTGGTGAATGAACAAGCTTGGGTTGAGTTTTCTATTGGGGAGTATAGTGAAAAAATACTTTGTGGTGTGTTTCCCATGGATGCTTGTCATCATTTGTTGGGAAGACCATGGCAATTTGATAGGGATGATGTACACCAAGGGAGGAAGAATGCCTATACTTTCAAGAAGAGTGGAGTGACTTACAAAATACAATCCTTAGTGGAAGAGGAATCTGGTGAAGCAGCAATAGTACACAAATTTTTGATGAGTGGAAAGGAGTTCTTGAATGACATCAAGCATGATGAAGGGGTAGGGTTTGTCATTGTATTAAAACCCAAGGAAGAGTAAATCACCAAATAGTCTACCAGTCCTAGTGAAGTAAGGCATTTACTTTAGGTTTCAAGACATCATCTGTGAAGGGACACCTGCTACCTTACCTCCTCAAAGAAAAGTAAGCCACCAAATTGACTTTTTTCCAGGGGCATCCTTTCCCAATAAATTTTTTTACAAGATGACTCTTGATTAGCATAAGGAGATAGCAAGACAAGTACAAGAATTGATGGATCAAGGCCCCATTAGGAAGAGGATCAGTCCATGTGCAATCCCAGTGGTTTTAGCACCCAAGAAAGGAGTTAAGTGGAGAATGTGTACTGATTGTAGGGCCATAAATAGGATCAGTATTAGATATAGATTTCCTATATAGACCTTAAAAGTGGTTATCACCAAATTAGGATGAAGGAAGGGGATGAATGGAAAACTACATCTAAAACCACAAAGGGTCTTTTATGACTTGCATGTTATGCCTTTTAGTCTTGTAAATGCACCAAGTACATTTATGAGATTGATGAATGAAGTCTTGAAGAACTATATAGGTGAGTTTTTAGTAGTTCACCTAGATGACATCCTCATCTTCAACAAGAAAAAAGAGGATCACATGAAGTATCTTGAGAAAGTGTCAAGAAGGTTGCAAGAAGAGAAACTTACCATTAACCTTGAGACCAGTGAGTTCATGAAACAAGAATTGGTATACCTAGGTTTTGTAGTCTCCCAAGGTGATTTTAAAATGGATCCAAGTAAAGTAGAAGTCATCTGAAACTAACCTACTCCTAAGATAGGGACAAAAATCAAAAGTTTCCATGAATTGACCTAGTTCTATAGGAAATTTGTAAGAAGATTTAGTGAAATATGTGCACCCCTACTAGATACTATCAAAGGAGGACTCAAGACCAAGTTTCTATGGACTAAGGCAGCAGATGAAGGATTTTAAAAGTTGAAGGAGGTTACTACACAAGCCATCCTAGTTTTTCCAAGTTTTGACTAGTTGTTCATTGTGGAGTGTGATGCAAGTCAAATTGTTGTGGGAGTAGTCACAAGTCAAGAGGGAAGACTTGTGGCATTTCTTAGTGAAAGTTTAAATAAGCCTAAGTTAAGGTATTTCTCTTATGACTTAGAGTTGTATGCACTAGTCTAGGCCCTTAGAAAGTGGAAGCATTACCTTTTTCCTAAGGATTTTGTGGTCTACATTGATGATCAAGCCTTAAGCTTCATTAATACACAAGAGAAGTTAAGTTTGAGACATATTAAGTGGTTAGAGTTCTTACAAGCATATACTTTCACCATCAAGGACAAAAAGGGGCAAGCTAACAAAGTAGTAGATGAATTGAGAAGGAGGCTCTTAATAGTTCAATAGATTCAGTTAAAGAGCATTGGAATAGAGGTATTCAAAGACCTCTATGAAGAAGATGAGTATTTTTTAGAAGCTTACAAGTTATGCTCATCATTTAACAATCATTTTCATAGTGAGTTTGCTAACTAGACCTTGAAAAATGATTTTTTATATAGAGATAATCAATTATGTGTTCCAAGGGGTTCTATGAGAGAAAATCTCATCCAAGAAAAGCACAATGGAAGTTTGAGTGAGCATTTTGGTTTGAATAAAACCTTAGAGCTTGTGACTAGGTACTAATACTGGCCAAGAATGCAAAGGGATATTAGAATATATGTTGAGAAATGTATCATTTGTCAAAAGTCTAAAGGAACCTCTTCAAATTTTGGCTTATATCAGCCCTTACCAACACCTAACATACCTTGGGAATGCATAAGCATGGATTTCATAGTTGGTTTACCAAGGACAAGAACTATTTTTGATAGTGTGTTTGCAATAGTGGATAGATTTAGTAAGATGAGTCACTTCATACCATGCAAGACAACTCATGATGCCAGTTACATAGTACACATTTTCTTCAAGAAATTTGTTAGAATTCATGGTCTACCTGTCAACTAAGTATCAAATAGAGATGTCAAGTTTATAGCATGTTTTTGGAAGACATTGTGGACAAGATTATGCACTAATTTGGCTCATAGTTCAGCATACCATCCCCAAACTGATGTTCAAACAAATGTCATTAATAGAGTGCTTGGGAACATTCTTAGATTCTTAACCAAAGAATATGGATGGTCATGGGATCAGATCATACCACAGGTTGAGTTTTCTTACAATGATAGTACCAACAGAGTCACTCATGGCAAGATCCCACTAGTGCATTTGGGCTCATTTTTTGACCTTTATTGGTCAAAATTTTGACCCATTTTTGGACCAATCTTCAACCAAATTCGACCAACAAATTGGTCGATAATTTTTCGGTAAAAAATTCGACGAACCTACTAGATGGTCAAAATTTTGACCAATACATTGGTCAAAAAATGTTCAGGTTGTTGAGCCATTTTCTGCCATTCATTGGTCGAACTTTCGACCAATGCTTGGTAGAAATCTGCAGGACATTGGTTGAAATTTCGACCAATGCATGGTAGAAAACTAGATGGCATTGGTTGAAAACTTTTTGGTTGAAAATTTGACCATCCATTAGGTTGGTCGAAACTTCGACCAATACGGTGGTCAAAAAATGTTGGCATTGTCAGCACATTTTTTGCCATTCATTGGTTGAACTTTCGACCAATGCTTGGTAGAAATCTGCAGGGCCCATATCATCGATAGCGATATTATGGACCCACTTCCTGTGTACTAGGTATGAAGATTTCTGATTGTGAGATCGAGCCGGGATCAAAGGGTGGCATTGACTCGCTATGAAGAAGTGCTTGGAAGTTAAGTATAGCGAGTTAGCGAGTGTGGCCCACCACTATTGAAGTAAAATTGCTGTCCACAAGATCAAGTCTGGATTGACGACGCTCGTTGACTCGCTATAAAGAGATGTGCGAAAATTAGTTATAGCAAGTTAACGAGCAATGGACCCACCATCGTGTTCTTAAAGGTTGTTTCAATTGTCTACCACACGATTAAAGTAAGATCAGTGATCATCGCTAGCTCACTGTGGAAAGGTGCTCGAGAATTATGTATAACGAGTTAGCGAGTTGATGACACATGTCTGTAGTCATCCATGGGCCCGATTTGAAGCGCCAGCCTTGAAGGAAAGGTAGAGGTGGAGGCGTTTTATTGGCTTGACTGCCAATGTGTTAAGAAGAAAGTTGAGTCAGCTTAGTTGTCATTCCAAAATCGTAGGATTTTCCAAGAATCAATGACACAAGTTTAAAAAAGAAAGTGCGACGCCACTCTATTTTTCTGTTCAGCACATTTATGATAAGTGAAAGCTTCGCGTGTGGGAGAAACAGAGTATAACATAGAGATTTTCATTAATTCCACTCCCATGCGAACAGAGATTACAAATTTTTTGAGCACAAGAGCCTAATTGATTGTGTCATGTTAAGCCTGGTAAAGACGTGAAACTATTCTTTTGTCATTCGAGAGAAATTTTAGAAGTTCAGAGAAGAACAAGTTCATCAAGTCAAGTAAGTACTCATATTATAACCTCTGTGGCATTCCAATTCTCTCAATACTGTCAAAATGCCTCCTAAGAAACCATTCTCTGGGCAAATTAATTATATTGATAGGAATGTCCACAATGATTTATTAGAATTACTCCCAGAATCTACTGTACAACCTGCACAAGTTAAAAAGTTAATTTCCTTAAACCCTAGGCTTAAAATTGGTGATGGCCTATATGACAAGGGGAACTGGGTTAGGGATGCAAGAACTACTCAAACTGGCTTTATCTTGTTTAAAAAGTGGTTTTCGGAAAGAAAGTTGTTTGCCTCGCATGCTAATGTCTGGAATTTTGATTTGGGAAAGTTAGTAGTCCCAAGTATTTTCATGGATTATGATTTGCTTAAAGCCATTGCTAAGAATTATGACCAAGCCATTAGGGTTGTAAGAAGAAAGGATGGTGTGCCTCTGGTCTCGATTACTCCTGAAGAAATTAGAGAGCTTTTTCACTTGGAACCATTATCAGACCACCATGTGCAAATCAATATGCTAGAATTAGATAATGAATATAAAGCAAAGAAGGATGTAATTAGGGGAGGTGCACTAAGGGCACATATTGGTAGAACTTTGCCAGTAATTACTGCAGCCTCTAGAGAGCCTTTTAAGAAGAGTCTTTTCACTTCCCGGGCTGTAGAGATATACAGGACCTTATGCCAAGTTTTTGGTGAAGATGAGCAAGAATTTATGCCCATTGGTTTCATGTACATGATGGTTCAGATTGCTTCCTTCGATGTAGATGTTATTTTTGATTTTGCTTCCTTTTTGGCTAAAGAAATTCACATTGGTTTAGTTGGGATTGCGAAGGGCAAGGTGGAAAAAACTTTTGGTCACTACTCTCTATTAATGCATATGTTTTTGTTCAAAGGAGTGACATATTTTGGTAATGAGATGGAACTAAACAGAGAGGAGAATGGGGAAATATTGCCAGTCTAGTTGTGGAGTGCAGATATGACCTGGGATGTAAGTAATGCTAGTTTTGTCAGATTTGATAGATATTTTGCTGCTAAATTGAGATGCCTCATATTGAGTGACAATCCCAGAATCCCTAGGGTACTAATGAGTCTCATCAGGCCTATGGATAACCCCCATGACTTGAAAGTTTCACATAATTGGGGAGATATCATCCCCTACCCTGTTTCTACTGTTTTTAGAATCTATGGTTTCAAGGGGAACCCTCATGTTTTGCCTTACCAAGTTCCTTTGAAGGTGGGAATGGCTAAAGTTTTATGGCAGTTAGGGGAGTGGAAGAAATGTTTTTGTTGAAAAGGAAATTAGGGTCAATTTTCCCTACCTGCACAGTGGCCCATCAGTTTGTGATTACAAAAGGGGGATGGATCTTTTTGCATAAAATTTTGGAGCAGTATATGATGGCTATCTCTCATCCCCGTTTTTGTGATTCTGAGGGATTTTTCAATCAGATGTTGAGGCATAGAATCAAGTTGGGACCGGTCAAGCACGATTCTTATTATCCAGAGGATATTATAAGGAATGAATTCTCATTGCAGGAGCAGGAAACTAAAAAGGAAAAAAGGAGAGTTTATTCCCGGGTCTTAGAATTCATTCATTGTTTTGATAATAAATATGATCCTTTGGATAATGCTATTACAAAGGCTGACAAAATAAGTAAGCTCATGAATATCTTCCTTGAAATAATGGAGGTCATGAATGAAAAGAAATAATTTTTTATTGATTCATATCCTGATAAGGCCAGAGAGGTCATGAGGAGGTTGGCTTTCACTCCAAATGTGAGAACTGATAAAATAATTGTACAAAAGAGGCTTGGATATACTATAATTCAGAATAAAAGGGTTCCTATAGACAAGGGCAAACAAATAATAGGATCTACCAGTATAGCCCAAGAGGAGAGACCTGAAGAGCCTAGTCCTAAGAGGCAAAAGGTAATGACAGAAGAAAGGCCTCAAGATGAGGAATATTCACCCACCCAGTCCCCTTTGAGGATTGGAGAAGAGAGCTCACTGGTGAATAGGTTGAACAAATGGGATCACAATGAGATATTTTTATTACTCAAGCAGAATTAGATGAGGGTAACCCTCCAGAACTTCCTCTCCCAAGTTTGGATCTAACAATAGCTGATTATGGAGGTAGGGAGTTGGACCCTGTATTAGAGCAGGCAAGTCATCAATTTTTGACTGATGACAGTTTTGTGAAATCAAGGGCTTTTCAACAGTTTGCATGGAGGACAAACATGAACATTTTCGAGGAGAAATGTAAAAAGATGAAATTAGAGCATCCAAAAATGGATGAAACTTCCATGCAAAACCAAATTAAAGAAGAAATGATGAAGGAATTGTAGAATATAAGCCTTGAGGAGGGGAGGAAAATGATAAAGGCATCTAACATTTTATTATTGCCCAATTGGGATATTGCAGATGCATTAATTTTCAATTTTGTTTCAAGTAGATTGGAGTTGCAAGACCCAAATAGAAGAGACTTCCAAGGCACTTCATTCATTGAAGATCAAGCTGCATTGGTCAGTTGGTCATTGAGAAAGGGATCTAGAGCCACACCATCACAATCAGATGAGTCTGGGTTGATGGGAAATATACTTGTAAGAAGGGTTGCTGACACTTCACATGTACAGGTAGCATATTGGAATGTGGATTCTTCTAAGTTTGTGTTGGCCACTGCTAAGAAGGAGGAACAAGTTATGTCTAAGTTACGAAATAAATATGAAACACTTCTTGAGGCCTATAATAGGGAGGTAAAAAGGAGAATTGAACTTGAAAACAAGGCAATGGGGAAATCCACAAGGCCAAGAATAACATACCCCCGTCCTCCAGTGGAACCTTTTAAATCCACCTCCCTTGTAGAGATGCCAGACACACCTCAAAGGCCTGAATATTATACAGTTGAGGAATTTGAAGAAGAGAAGAGCAAACTATGGGCCTTACATGTAGAGTTAAATACCCAGTACGAGGATAAGCTTAGAAAGGCTCTAATGTATTTAGTGGACAAAATTGAGTGGCCCTTATTCTTTGATTAGTTGGTAAAAGTAATAGATATATGGGAGGAATTGAAAACTCATGATGATACCCTGAAGCCTATTGTTAATAAATAGGGAAGAAGGGAAAAGGAAATCACCCTTCTATGTTATTCAGTTATAAAGTCTTCCAATGACCATGTTGAAAAATTGTTTGATATTGCTAATGACTTGTCAGATTTTGATAACAGGAGAGTTGCTCTGCAACTGGAAATTGTTTCTTATTTGAATAAGTACAAAAATAAAAAAATTTGATCTATTTCCTTGTGCCTTGGATAGAAAGAAGAAATTGAAAAACAAGGAAGAGTGGAGTAAAGAATTGGATGACCTTTTTTGCAAAAGGATAAATAAAGTTATTAATGAAAAGGGGTATGCCTGGTGGGCCACCATGACAGAGGAACTGGTTAAAGTCCAATTGTTTTTTGATTCTTTGAAGCAAGAATTTGTTGGTTTTGAAAAGGAGGCTGGTTAAATTTTAAAAAAGAAAAATGATATCCTATAGTTTAGCTAGCCAGATGATATACAATTTGACACTTGGATGGCAGATCTTCTATTGGACAAGCAGTCAGAGGAGGATAATTCAAATGATGATGAGAAACAAGGAGGTGAGTTGTAGGTTATTGACACCTCTACACCAAAACTGAAAAAAGAAGGGGAAAAGGTAATAATGCCTGCTCAAGGTGAAAGCAGTGAGAACTCACAAGAGAAAACCGATTTGGAGGTATCACAAGATCATCCTTCTTTGGCCAGCTTGGTAGCCACGTATTCTGAGGAGCCAGAATAATGAGAGACAAATCAGAAGTTGATGATTCACAATAGAAACTGGAACAGGCCTACCTAAAGGAATATTTGATACACCTGGCATTCTGTTGTGATTGTTTTTGTCTTTTGTATGATGCTTTGTTCCTTGGACACTTGTCAAATCACAATTGCCCTTTTCTTGTTGCAACTCATGCTATATAAATGAGTTTTCAAGGCATTGTGATGGTCCGAGACTTGTGCAATTTTTTGTTTCTTTCAAGAAGAGTACATATTCAGTCGGTCCAATAGTATGCAGAGATTTTGAGTTTGCCTCCATTGTACTTTCTGATAAGCAAATTGAAATGACAGAAATGGCAATCTATTATGGGCATTCAATTGGTTTTCTATTGGTTATTGTATTAGTCATATGAAAAGGATAATACAAAGGGGTATTTACACTATATATGTGGATCATCAATTTCTATCTCCAGTTTATGGGTTTGTTTACTTTGAAGTCATTTAAATAAGGTTTATTTGGCTGAATGCAGTCTGGATGGGTTGTATGCTGGTTTTATTGTTGCTTTTAACTCAAGCAATTATATAAATGCTTCAGTAAATCAGTAGGGTTTATGAGTTCATAAAACGGATATTGCACAAGAATGGAGATGGGTGATTGTAGTTGATTAATTCTTATAAAAGTTATTTGAATTAGATCTCCCGCCAATAGTCAATTTCTTGCCCAATGGATAAGGCACTGGTCCTATAAATCAGAAGTAAACAAGGATGAATTCTGCTGCTGCATATCAAATCATCTTACAAAATCAAAATTATTTTCAATCCTATTCAAGAATTATAAATGCTGGTCTCAACTCATTTATATCTAATTCCTGAGTCTTAGGTAGCTGCTATTTCCAAGAATATTTGTAAATTTTAGGAGAATTATGACCAAATCTATTGATAAGGGATGTGTATAAGTTTGAGAGCATTGAAGAATTGAAGTGAGCTATGTATGTATGTGAGGGTAACAGAGGAGAATCAGAATGAAACTAAGATAATTTCATTTTTGAATTCTACTGCACCGTGCACTTGTACAGATCCTTTCTTGTTCCTCTTTATGCCCACCACTTAGCCCACATTATTGAGTGTCCTATACAAGAAAGTCTTATAGCAAGCAATTTACCCAAGATTCTTGGAGTTGTTCCACTATAAGATATGATGAAATCATGAACTAATTGCCTATTATTTAAGAAAATGAGAAACACTATAAGACACTTTGTAGTGATGCAATAATAGCCAAATCACCAAAGTAGGCATGCTTTTTGGATCATATTCTCTCTCAGACACAGATGTAACATGCATTTTGGTTGTAGGTGATTTCTAGGAGCTTGGGGTTCACTATCAATTCCAACACCTTCGACTAAAATTTTTGAACAAGTCAAAAGTTGTTCCACTATAATGATTACTAATAAACTTTATCATTGTTCAATTCAAAAGTTTATCATTAGCAAAAATGGTAGATAATTTTGTTCATGGTCTCAAGGAAATGAAAGACTTCTTAACAATAGCAAGAAACAACATAGATGACTTAGAAACAGTTTATCACAATGAAAGACATATTTTTCCCATCATAACACTAGCAGTGCTCTACTGTCTCGTTTTTGGTAACAGAGACACCCCCCAAACATCTTCAAACATGAAATGATCCACTGTCTATTAGACTGGTGTCTAATCCAGGCTAAACCTCCATTAGCAATTACCATCCAACACTGCACTTGCACCAAGTTTTCCCACTCTCCTGCATTTGGTTAATATAGTACAAATAAATTATCACAACCTCATTGTCTCCCACCAATAACAGTGACTACAGGTGGTAGGAGAGAATCTACATTGGAAACTTCAGTATAAGTACAGTTGACTATACCTAACCAGTCACTGGTTTGAATGCACTAGTCTATTATTCCTTACTCAACCTGCAATGAAAATTAAAAGAATGCGTGGACAAGATAAAAAATAATAATAAAATGTTCTCACATTAAATATTAGTCAAAATGCATTTGATACATCATAGGACTTACTGTTCCATGGGACAAAGACTGAATTGCAGAGAACAGGATTATTTTATTGATTATAATTTTTTCACAATGCCTTGTCTCACCACCCCAACTCTACTTCTCCCCCAAACACTCAACAAATCTCTTCTAAATAACCAAACAATAGTAAACAACCACTGCTGTCTAACTATCTTTCTGCTACCAGTTAGTTATAAACTGAAATTTGTTGTCTAAGTTGACACAAAGTGTCAACTTCGACAACTTACAATCATATATGCCTTTAATATATTTCACTAACCTTTTCAAAAGTTTTATAACTTCACTAACCCTTCCAAAGACACCTAAAACCCTTACGAGTTGTACGAGGCCTAAAGACACCTAAAACTCTTACAAGCTTTTTTTTGCATTTTTTTCTACATTTGATACTTTTCTTATAGGTGGACATGTCTATCACAAACATCCAACATGTCTGTCCTTAGACTTCATGGAAAAAACCCTACAAACAACACACAAAAAATAAGGACATGAACCATCCAAACATCTCTAATAGCTTGTGGATATCCCAAAGATGCATAAGTGCATGACTTGTGAAAACCAAAAAGATAAGACTAACTTGTATAACAAGCGAATAACCAAAATGATTTTATGTCTGTGTTATGTTTGACAATGACAATGATATTTGGATTCAAGTATGAGGAAATTTGTATAAATCAATTCATTAAATATCAGTTGAATACAAAGAAGATTTTAAGAGATTCAAGAGCATAATTATAAGCCAAATTTGTGGAAGACCTAAATCAGACCTAAGTGAACAGACATGTGAAGGCTTATTTTGAATATGATGAGTAGATCTAAGGTAGAATTTTTATGAAGGTATACTCCAAGTTTAGAGCATTTATTGAAAAACACTATTTCAAATCTTGGTGGATTATTCATAAGTACAAGGTAGATTTGTTGAAGACCTCGAAGGAGATCTAAGGCAAATCTACTTACATTATAAACACTTTACATTTCAAAGGTCAATTCCTTCTGCATTGCAGGATTTGAGGTTGGTGTCTCTTGCTAATTGAGTCTACACCTTTGTTTGAAGTTATATACATACATACATATGTGTGTGTGTGTGTACATACACACACAATTCACCTACAAGGATTTTCATCCTAAATACTATATGCATCTTGTCTTCTTTTGTTAGACATCAACTATGTGAATGCTTTCTACATTGCTTTCAGTTGACTGAATATATATAATAAAATATGCAGGTTTCTATGCCAAACTAACTCCAATGTGGACAAATATCTAATAATTGGGATTTAAACTAAGCAAGAACTATATGTTCAAGGAACCAAAATATGACTGCAATGAGACTATTACAAGCAAAAAAACTTCAGTCTCGTTAAAGAGAATTGGGATGTGTGTTTGAAGACTTAATAAATTTGAGCTTCACTTGGTTTCAAGAATACTATAATATTCTCTACTTAACAAGGCCAACCATGTGAAGGTGGAAGCTCATCTAGCCTCAACCCCCTCCCCCTAACATCAATCTAAAGTACCCATTATCATCTAATTACATACTTCATTCATTCATTCATCCATTTATGAACTATAACATTCAATCAGTACAATCACATAACATTCATTAATATGATATAAAAATCAGTAATACACAATACTAATCAAAACTTCATTAACACATAACAATATTCATTAACATAAAATAAAAATTTGTATTAATATGCATCATTCATACATAATTGTACTTAAAACAAAGTTCTTTCATTATCCAACAAGGTTTGTCAAAGAAGATTTTTAAAACATCATTTCTTTTTTTTGTTTTTCTGAGCTCTCTTAAGAAAAGCACTCATAGGGACATCCATATCTGCTTTGTTCTCCTCCTCTTTTGGCACGTGTAATGTCAAATTACAATGGCTCCTTCTCTTTGGAGGAGCAGGAGGTTGGTGCACTAAAGGGGGCTCTGTTGCAAGAACAAGTGAATGTGATAAATTGGCATACTCTTTTTCTTTTTCGAATGTTACAAGTTTGTAATTAAGTACAAGTACAACATAAAATGCGTTTTTCTTACCTGACAATGCCACATCATGTACATTAACATTTTGATCTGCCACCGCATCAACATGTTGAACACTTGGAACATGGTCTAGTCCTTCAGCATGATGTTCAATATGCTCTGAAATATTCAAAAAAAGGATACACGTCAAATTCCAATTGAAGATGTTAAATTGTATTCATAATTGCATAATTAATTTCCAATAGCAAATTAATACCTCCACCACTATAATGCACATCATGGCCTTCATTAGGAGTAGGTTCTATGGTAGGATATGAAGGTTGCAGTAAAATGTTATGCACATTGTTATGTAGTCAATTTACGTTTAAAATGAATATCAAAAAAGAATCTTCTCAACTATTTAATTTCATTTACTTTTCATCTAACCAATTTACCTGTGAGATATCATTTGGTGCACTGGATTCTTGGGCAAGGCTTACAGATTCTTCACGTAGGCGTGCAACCACAACTTTATAGCCTTCCTTCAAGGCAATTTTTCTATCTTCATCTGTGACCTCCACATTGAAATCTGTGCCTTGTGGTTTTTGCTTGATAACGTCAGTTTTTCATGTATGGTTTCATTAAACAAAACTGTTTGCAACATTATATTTAAAAAAAAAACCAAAATTCATTGCTCTACTTACAAGTCAAGACTGCAGATTCATATAGCCACCAGAGCCAAGTTTGTGTTGGCCAACCTTTTCTATTCTCGCTTTTGTAGCCACGGATATGTCCTGCAATCTATGAACAATTTCAAACATCTTAGATTATATATTTACAAATATCAATAATTAGTGCATGATTACAATGTACTTAATACTATAATGACATACCTCTTTTTGCCCTATGCTGCTTCATTATCTCTATCTTCACATAGCCTTTTCTCCTTTGCATCTTCTATTATTTCATTCCACTCCATTGGTGGAATCATAGGAGGACGGTCATACTTTGGGTTATCCTTAAGACCCCTTCTATATTGATCCCTCACAGTCTTTATATGCTTTGCTGCTCTTTTCAGAAGTAGGCCAGTGTCAAAAATGTTTTTCCCAAATTTCTCCTCAATGGATGCAATCAGCTGATTTTTTAATTCCCCAGCTTGTAAATTCCACTTTTTTTAAAAACAAATAGATTGTTAGATCAATAACTTTAATATATTACAATAAATAGAAGAAAATAAAAATTATGTAGAATGATATGAAACTACGTACCTTTTACATATCGTGGGTCCAAACAGTCTCAATGTCATATGAAAAAGATGTTCAAAGAAAGCATTATTACCTACAAAAACATAAAGGATTTATCAGTCCAAAATGAGTAATGTAAAAGTAAACTAAATTTACACTTTAAAAAATATCAATTTTAAAGCACCTGGAAGCTTTCGTTCTCTTAATGGAAACATAGTTTTCTTATTCAACAACAATGTCCCTTCATACGAACCAGTACTAATCACACAAACTGCTCTAAGAAATGGATCAGTTTAGTAGTATTGCTCTCTGTTGCTCTATCAACTGAAACATCATAACAATTAAATGACAATTTTAGTACTGCTCTCTGTTGGTCTACCTCCCTGCCTATGTCCATGTCTCTCTATGTGTGGCAATATATATATATGTATGTATGTATGTATGTATCCTTGGTGTGTGTATGCATGTGTTTATGTGTACGCAAGCTTCTGTAGATATCATTTAAGCACTAATGCACTACTTCATTGTTCATCAACTTGTAGAAAGACATTACAAAATATAGCAAAATAAGGTTTTACCAGTTCTACTAGGCATAGACGATGATGTTTGCATGGTCCTTATTACCGACAATGCAGTAGACAATAGTGGACTGCCAACCGAAGGAGGAGTTCACACTTCATCATGAGCTGAAGAATAGAATATTGTTAGCAAAGATATTTGCAATGGATAAAGATCAAATGGGATACTAGCGAGAAACGTTGACAAAAAAAAAGGTAAGTGTTATAATGTTGATCAAAACAAACAAAGTGTTACTTACACGAAGGTACTATGAAACAACCCTGACCATGTTCAGCATGTGATGTCGCAACTAGCACATATGTCTATACAAAAACACATAAAATCAGAGATCATGATCCATAAGATACTATAAAATATTAATATCTATTGAACTTCTATTACTGCTTTAGTTGAATTACTACTTACTTTCAAAGATTGGATTCTACGGTCCAATTCTATTCTTAGTGCCTCTTTCTCCTCACTTCTATCACCCTTGATGATAATTTGAACAAGCTCATCAGTGTATCTTTGTGTAATTTGTTGGGTGATGAATACAAGGTCAGTACTAAGGCTAATGTCATGTAGATATGATGCCCGTATTTCAGATTGCATTTGATCAGCGATCATTGTAGCTTTTTCCTATCATTTGTGACATCAAATATTCGTATACTTTCATCAAAATAAATCCAAACCAATAAAGAAAAGAACATAAAAATAGGACATTTGTTTCTATATTAACATTAAAATTTACAATAATTAATGTTTACCTCTACTGAAGGTGTCTGACATGGTGCATCCATATCGCCCTGTGAAAAAAATTAGTAAGTCTTAGAAATCAGTAGCGAAATTAAAGTAATAGACTTACCAAAAAAATATTAATAATAAAGTAGATAATATATGTAAATCATTTGCCTTAAGTTAAAAATTTAGCGTAACTAATGTTTATATCTTAAAAAATATTTGGCATGTTCTACTTAATGTTTATATGTGCACATATGGTTTGGAAAGAAATATTTGGTCATACAAGACCCCATCATAGTTGACATTGATCATACCTGAAGATTTCATTGATCATCATGATCGTCATCCATGTTGTCATCATCATCATCACCATCACCATCATCGTACTCGTCACTTTGATCGTCGTCGTCACCACCACCATCTTCATCACCATCATCATCCTCTTGATCACTATCATCATCATGACCATCATCACCATGATCATCACCATCTTCGTCACCATGATCATGATCGTCATCAGCATCATCATCATCATTATCACCATTATCATTAGCATGACCAAAATCTTCACCATCTTCTTCTTCATCACTGGATAACTGTCGTTCTTGATAATCATTTACTTCCTCTTGTGCTTCTTCAATATCTTCTTCTTCGATCACATTATATTTTACCGGCCTTCCTCTTGGGTCATGTCTAACAACAAATGACCAACCTAGTTTGTCTAGAACACCAAAGTAAAACACTTGCTCGCATTGACTTGGAAGAACATAGGGCTCATCTTCGACTAGCTCAAATGACCTTGTATTAATCATAGTAAATCCACTGTCGTGTTCAATAACAGTCCTATCGGGATCATTTCGATTCATTTGTAACCTAAACCATTTGACAAAAAATAGAACTATTTTGAATGAATTAAAGTCGCACTCAAGTATATCATCCAAAATGTCATAGTATCAATTTTCAGATTGTTGAGGATGTATGTCAGTTCTAGATGAAATATTGGTGACCGCGAAGACAACACTTATCTTGGAATCACATGTTTTCTTCATTTCATCTAACTTTTTTGTGCAAAATTTATAGCCATTGTAGTACATAGCTTTGTGCTGTTTGACCTACAATTATTCAAACATGTCAAGAATCTTCTCATTGATCTGTGAGTTGATATTAAACTTATGTCTCATGATTAGTAATCTTATGCATACCTTTGTATCTCTTAAGCCATATATTAGATCAAGTACCATTAGCGTAACATTGGAATCTCCATTACGATGAGCTTCTTTAACCAACGATGCAACACCATCCCATGTTAATGAGCAACCATTTTCTTGACACTGTTCAATCCACACTGTCATCCAATCAAGATTGTTTGCAATATACAAGTGTAGTGCATCCCACTCACGACCAACTATAAAGAAGACAATTACACTAGTTAGAAACAACTTATATATATTGATGATGGATAAAAATTGTTAAATTACAAAAAAAAACTTATAATTACCTCTCACCCTCCTCAATCTACCTTTCCCCATCAGGTACTCCCCTTTGAATTTGTCATTACAGTTGGGATCCCAAATGCAATCTAGATGGATACCTGCTGCAAACTTTGGAAGATATTCATTGATATACACCATGGTTTGGTATATCATATATCCCTCTACAATAGAACCCTCTAGATGTGCTCTTTTTCGAACCAAGCCCTTCATAAATTTCAAATGCCTCTCAACCATCCACATTGATCTAGCTTGTACAGGTCAACACAATTCAATCTCCTCAACTTGATGTATGAGGTAGTGTTATTGAGCATTGAAAAATGTTAGAGGTAAACACTTTTGCATTTCACACATAAGCTGTGGAATTTTTCTCTTCCAATATTTTATATCTTTTTTATCAATTTCTTTAGATGATAACCACCTAAATGAGATTCAACACACAAAAACACATAGAGGAGATTTCAAATAAAATTATACAATAGATTTAAGATAAAAAGCTACAAATCTAAGAAAAAACACTCTTCTAACCTCATGTATTTTCCAAGATCATATATAACTTGTTTAATACTGTTGTCAAACTGTTGTGGAAGTGATAGAGGTAGGACGAACTGCAATCATTAAAAAATGATCATTTCAATATATTATTAAATAATGCAGCTGGTACTACATTCAATCTTACAAATATACTGTAAATAGAAAACATGACTTACCTTGAGGAAGGTATGCCAATCACGTGTCTTCAACCCTGGCTCAAAATCACCTTTCTTTGATAGAAGAGTGCTTATATTTGCAACAAATACTGTTGGAATTTTTTTTTTTTTTATGACTTCTTTTAATGCATCACTTTGTTGCTCCATTAATAACCAAGGAAGGGCACTTGTATTTATGCGATCTCCATTCCTATTTGATTCAATGAAAACTTTTAGTGCATGATTAGATTCATGAATGTCAGTACAAATTTTAGCAATTTGTTCTCTATCACGCCTTCCATCCAACATTTTCCATAGTGTCTCTGTTACATTCTTTCCAATATACATAGCATCAAACAAATGTGCGATTGGGAGATCCTTGCACTATGGTAACCTACTAAATTGAGTAGGATAACTTTTAATTCCTCTAGAAAGTTGGTCATTGATGCCTTGATGACCTTCACGAGCATCAGTTACAGCATTAGTAAATATAAGACAATATTGAAATACAAATTATAAACTTCAGATGACAAATTGGACATTATCTCGACGATTTAGTCGATTGTATTCCAACTTTCATAAATGAGGTGTCATTCTTCGTAGCCTTGATGATGTCTCTTCTTTCCCATTGAAAATATTTTTTTCAGCAATTCAACACCAATGATTATTGTGGAAAAAGTGTCTAAACTCATCAAACACTTGCTTTCTTAAACCTCTCGAATGATGACATTTCATCTTCGGACCACAAACTGGACATGCAAATTTTTCCTTTGTCTTAAGACCTAAAAGATCATGTATAATTAGATCGTGTACAATTATCATGCGCAACTTAAGCATTTGATAGTAATGTGTAAGCACTATAACAAACTAAAAATATGTGATCTTAACAATATAACATACCGCAAAAATGAGTTAGCCCAGGGGCATCATGTATTGTCCATACAAGCATTGCATGGAATTGAAATTGTCGATGTTCTATCGGTCTAGAGATGTCATACATAGTGATGCCATTCCATAACTTCAACAACTTGTCAATTAGGGGCTCAATATACATGTTCATATCTTTAACTTGGTATTTACCTAGCAATTGAATGAACATAAACATTACATAATTATTATAACCATTTTCATGCACTATTTATAAATTAATTTAGATAACTATAAAAAAAAATACCTAGCACAATCATTGACAACATTATGTGCTCCCTCTTTATGGACATCCAAGGAGGAATGTTATTGTTAATAACAAAAATAGGCCATACTGAGTAAACAAATCTCATATCTCCATATGGATTGACACCATCCGCTGCCAATGAAAGTTTCAAATTACGAGGTTCTTCTTTAAAGTGTGACCATGTTTCTTCTATCTCTTTAAATGTAGAACCATCGGTAGGCATTCACATAATGTCATCCCGACTTCTATTGCGTGCATGGTAATCCATAAATTGTGCCAAGCTAGCGCACCTGAATAACCGTTCCAAACGTGGAATAATGGGAATGTACTGAAGAACCTTGTGAGACACTTTTTTTGTTATTTGATCTGACCGATGTCTACTAACATGACAATCAGGACATTCTGTTGCAAATTCATGTTGTTTATGATATAGAATATGATCATTGGGACATGCATGTATTGTCTGATACTTCATTCCAATCTGATCTATAATGTTAGATAATTCTCGGTACGAACGAGGCAAAATGTTTGATGGTGATAACAAAAACTCACTAATCAGCTTACAACAACAAATATGCATTGTTAATATAATGAATAGTAATTGTATGCTAACATTGAAGATGACAAAAATGACATACCTTAGCATACGTGACATTGCTACATTGGATATGCTATTCATAACCTTTAAGTTCACCAACAACACTATAGCCGACGGTAGAGTTGTTTGGGAGCCAGGATATAAGGGCTCATGTGCCTTCTCAAGTAAAGGTATATCAAGACCATCTTCATCATTATTATCAGATTCGCTAGTACCATTATTGTGAGCCTCTTCATCACTTGCCCCAATACCATCTTCTTCAATCATGTCCTCTGGCACATTATCATCCTCTTCCATGGGAATGTTATCCTCAGCTTGGATATTCACACCTCCATGTTCCTCAGTAGGAAATCCACATTCAGCAATGGACGAAAATCGTGGCCCCCTTCAACATGACCATATTGCCCACAATGACTCTGGGATGTTGTGATTAGAATTCTTCGATTCTTTAAACCCTTACACTTTTTGCAAGGACAATAACATTTATCAAGTTTTCTTCAGAATTGAGCCCACAATGCAGCCATTATCTCATTATTTTCTTCTAGATTCATATTGTCAGGCGTGGTCTTTCTTCATAGGAAAATATACCTACAAATAAATTGGACATGTTGTGATTAATGTTTATATCTGCACATATGGTTTTTGTTAATTAATGTTTTCAAATGTAACTAAAATGATTACAAACATATCAAAAAGGACCTTCACAGGGTCTTATTACATCAATTGTTCTAACATGGTCATGTTGGTTATCTTGAGACCTTAATGTCTTCTCATGCCTTCAACCTTGACCTTGATGCTCCTGCATCATTCTCCCAAGGATCAAGGAAAGTTGGATCATCATGGAATTGAGTAGGCGGACCTTCTAGGAAGTTGCAATACTTCAACCTTGTAAGTGTCATGTCAATGCAATGGGTAGTAAACAAACAATTTAAGTTGATGAGAAATGGTTTTTATGAATTCAAATTGTAAGCACCTCTAATTTTCAAATGGCGATCAACCAAAACTAGCTGACAATCTAACCTAAAAAATACATTTTATGCCAAATTCCAATCACAGTTAAAGACATTTAGCTATTGGAAATGGCAAGATTATGTCTTATTTTAGATATGCAATAAAATGGGCAAGAAATGTGGAAGAACGTTAAGTTTTTATCCACCAAAACATGAGTAAAATTGTATAAACTAAATGTATTTTTAAAAATAATGTCAATTCCCTTCAAAAGAAATATTTTGTATGCAACTTACTTGCTGAATATATTTCAAGTTCAACAACTCTTTAATCACAGGATCCACAATAGTTGGAAGCTTTGACCTGTTTGTCAGTTGTGGCTTGGCCTGCAACAACAAAAAATTCTTAGTATATGCATCTCAACATTTAAAAAATACATCAAGCAATTCAGGTCAATTACAGTCTATAAATTAACTGGCATTTTTTTCTTCTTTAACATATTCGACAATCAAGTACAATTAATAGGAATACAAGAGCAAAACTTGGAATTCTACTAATGTCATCAATGTTAATCTTGGGTACTAGTACAAAGCTAGTAAGAAATCTGCAGTTGTACCAACCAATATATTTACAAGCCTTGATCACAAAAGGTTCATTTACACTAATACATTTGGCATCGATTTGCGACGGCCAAGTGTCAGAATTGCGACGCAAATGTGTCACCACTGCGACGACAGTAGACGTCGTTGTTTTTTAGTCGCAAATTATGACGTCTATTCTTGGACGTCACAATTTCGACGCCTATCCGTCGCAAGCTCAACATTCTATCCCATCATTGCTCCTGTTGCAATGGATGTGGTTCCCATCGCAATTTCGACATCTTCACCACGCATTGCGATGGGGTGGCATCGGCATCTGCCCACGAGTTCGCCGAGGTGGGAGCCTTTACAGTTCATCCGTGGGCGTCGCAATTGCGATGTCCATGGAAACTTGCGACAGTGCTATCGACGCCGCTGGCCGTCGCAATGTTTGTGAATGTGTTGCAATTGCGACGCAAAATCATCAATTGCGACGGCGTCGCTATGCACGCGATGCTTATTTTGTCGCAATGTGCGTGCGTACGTCGTAATTGCGACGTCCATGGTTAGCAATTTGGCGGGGCCGCTGTGGCGACGACGCCAACTGTCGTCGCCGCCACAGCGAGCCCGCTACAAGCTCCCTAATTCCAATTGTATGGTGATCGGATGCTGTGAAATAAATTTAGATGTGGCATATTAGGCTTCACAAGTTTTGTTTACCATCTTTTACAATTCAGAAGAACCAATGTTGTGCAATTTGAAAGCTAAATTCATAATAAAGTGCTCTCGATTGATCCATTTCTACTCAGCTTATATAGGCAATGGTGATGTAATAGCAATCACAAACAGTGACATGGAAAGGAGAAATGTTGTGCTTATTGTGACGGGCCAAACAAAATGAATTGCTAGTGATGTATTTGCGTTTGAAAAGAATCATTGTGTTTTTAGATGAAGAGCTTGTGGAGTTCTTGTTAGATTTGGAGGCAAGAAGTCAACAAGTTTGATTTTCCTCCTTACTAGCTAATGCTAAGGGGAAAAAAATTATTAACAAAATGTGGGCCAAAATTATGGAAAAATTTGGGAAAATCCTGATCAACCTTTTTTTGGGAAAATATCTTGATCAAGACAGCAAATCAGAAATCTAGTATCACAACAGATCATTTCTCAGGAATAATAGAATCACATGCCTGAAATAATGATGGAGAACTTCTAAACCACTAGAATAACTATATCTCTGACTCACCTTGTGTGGCATCAACTTTGTAATAGGAACCAACGATGGAAGATTACTGGGTTAGAACTTGATATGTATCAATAGAAAGGAATGAAGAACATTGTGTACGTAGTGAATCATGATATACATAACGTGTTATACAACTATGAGGATGAAGGAAGATGTCATAGTAGTTTCAGTGAGTAGCTGTCTTCTATGTAAAGCAAGTATTGTTACCAAAACTACTTACCATGTCACCTGCAAAGAAAATGAAAAGATTAAGATCTAAAGTATGCGGTGGGAGTATGCAGTGGAAATGATCTGCATAGGGCTTCTTAGAGCACTCTACGATTACAGATCATAATTGCAATTTTTCTATGTTGATGGAGAATTTTATTTTGGTGAAGACAAAGACAATATTCAAGCATTGCTGGTACCAGATGATTGACCTCATACTTAAAACAATAACAACCACAAAACTGTATATTGGGATGGCACATAATGAAATATTCTGGATTTATTTTGTTCTTAGCTCCTCATCTCAAGTCATAATTTCTGGAGGACATATCGACTTTTATATATCCAATGACTTATATGAATAAAACAACAATTATATATCTCACAAAGGTAGAAGTATAATGAAGTGTGATACTAATAAGGCACTGAGACTGAAAAGTTAATTATTTTGGGTGACCCATCTGCTAGGTGAACCAAATAAAGGAGCTGTGTGGTGGGACAAATGCCACAAATAAGACCTCATTCAATTAAGAGGACCGTGGCTATGATGTGCCAAAACAATGGATAAAATTGCTAATCATTGACACAAATTCTCATTTATAAAATCCTTAAAGTTACCTTGACATAGCAGTAGTGAATATGCAGGGGGAGCAATTACTGTCCTTTGGGGAGCTTCTAATATGCTTGCAAGGGATTGCATAAGATTGATAAAGCAATATTATATTGTTGACTGAACTGCTGACATCTTTGCATTTACAAGGAGTTGGGAATGGAAATACACATCCATTCATACAAGTACTCTAGGGTTCCCATATCAATATCAATGGGATGGAAATAATTTTAGATTTCAAATATAAATTTTAAAGGCTCTATCTTGGAAAAATATAAGGTGTGGATATGTGTGAATGAGTAAGAGTGCATAGTGTGTGTGAAATAAAAAAGAAGACCAATGGAGCACAACACACGCTAGAATCGCAACATAATATGGGAGTATAGATAGTATATCCAAATTGTTGGACAAATTGGCTTAAGGGAATGTTATGAAGAGATGGGATGCATCGATTGGAGATTAAGGGCATGCATAAATATTTTCATGAAAGAGAGTGTATGTGATATAAAATAGAATACTACAACAATAACAGATAATATGGCTAATCCAAGATGATTTGATTATGTGGTATTTGTAAAACCCATTAGGAAGAGCCAAACCATCTTATCAAACTATCAATATGGCTAGTCTCTCATTCTACATACAACGACATTAACCCTTCTTGATATGTGTAACCCTTGTACTTATGAAGTCCTTGCATAGCCATTGGAGTTCAAATGTTGTACTATGAATTGATATAAGAGTGGTGATCTCTTATGAAGCATTGGAGTTTATGAGTGTATCACAACCTATATGGAGAATTAACACACATTCGTGTGTTTTGGGGTAGGGTGGTTATTTGAGTATCTTATTGAGCTTCACTTTGTTTCGAGAATAGTTTAGTATTCTCTACTAAACAGGGCCAACCACGTGAAGGTGGAAGCTCATTTGGCCCCACCCCCCTCCCCCTAACATCACTCTACATTCCCCGTTAACATCTAACATTCATTCATTCTTTCAACCATTAATAAAATGTAACATTCAATCAATATCACATGATAACATTCATTAACACATTAGATTCGTTAACATGCAACATTCATCAATATTCTGCATTAACACATAATTCATGAACATTCATTAGCACATAATTAAATTCATTAAGACATAAAATACAGTCATTATCAATTAAGGTATGTAGTGACAATCATTTCTTTTTTTTCTTTCTATTTCTTTTTTCTATGTAAGCTCTAAGAGGAGCATCAGTGTCATCATCAATTCCCCCCTCATTAGTTGTTATGTTCTCTGTTCTTGATGATCTCAAATTCCTATGCTATTGCAAAAGGGGGTCCTCTGCAATAACAAATAAAAGAGTTAAATTAAAAATAATTTATTATAATTATTATAAGTATTTAATTATTTAATTATTTTAAATAACATAACTGTGTCTCTTTACCTGATCTGACCACATCATTTTGTCTGGACTCAACATCAACACGATCATGAACATCGACCCCTCAATCCTCTACAACTTCTATACAAAATGTTATGTTAATCCAAACACCAATTGCAATTACATATAAAAAATTTAATAGCAAATGTATACCTCCACCACTGGATGCACATCATGCGAACCTTCGACATCCACAGATTGTGTAGAAGGATTGTCAGGCTACATTCCAACATCCTACGCATTGTTATCATTGCTTGCTTAAAACAGATATACTCACTTTATATTGGAACTTAACATCAAATAGACTAATTGGTAAAGTATTCAATTTGAAATAAATTTCATTTAGCTTATTTACCTGTGGCTAAGATGCATCAGTATTAGAACCTTCCACACTAATTTTAGCTCGTAGCCGTTCAGCCACGGCTCTATAGCCTTGTTGGAAGCCAATTCTCTTATCGTCTTTTGTGAGGCATCTCTTGAACTCTGAGCCCTGCATTTTTGCGTGGTATGGTGAATTTTACTTGCATTGTTTCATCAACCAATGGAGGGTAGTTAAAATATCAACAGCAAATCATCTATATCCATCACAATATAATAGGAGAAAAATTGAGCAGTTTTGATGGAGCAATCTACTATATAAATGTTGTGTGTTTGTATGCTTTGCTTGTACCAACATATTTTCTCCAAATTCTTAAGTTGGGTAAGAGTTAGTTCAGCTCTTTGGAAATAAAAATGGCTGCAAGTGCTGCTGCATTCCCTCATTCTTTCAATCACTGCCTTTATTCTCAACTATTGGAGGAAAATTCAGTCAAGGGTGAGATTTTAAATAATGTCATATTAGTGAATCACAAGTTTTCTTCACTAATCTAGATTGCAGAGTCTTGACTTCAATTGTTTAATTGTTTATATTGAATATGAAAATCCACTACTGTTATTATATTATATTGACCTATTTATAATTGATGGGCTAAATAAGGGATTCCTAGCATTTCCCTTCACATTATATAAAAAATTTGATACAATTTTTCATTTACTAATACTTACAACTCTTGCTTGAAGTTTCGAAAAACCACCAGAGCTGAGCTTGTGTGTCCCGTGCTTTTCTAGTCTTGCCTTTGTTGCCTTTGATGTGTCAGGCAATCTATGAAAAGTTTGAAATATGTTAGATAGTATAAATATGGAGGTTAATTAGTACATAATTAGATTCTCAATAGTATCACATACCTTGTTGTACTCTCCACTGGTGTAATATTATTTTTCTTGTCAGCTTTATACTTTCCATCCAAAATTAGAGCCTGCCACTCGGCCTTAGGAACATAGGGCGGACGCTCGTACCTAGGGTTATCCCGTAAATTTTTTCTGTACTGGTCCCTAATATACTTCAAACATAAACCAGCTTTTTCAAGGAGCTTGTTTCTCTCGAATGCACGAGGTCCAAAGAGTTGGGTCATGCTCTCTATAAGATCATCCTTCAATGGTTTGTGTTGGTGATTCCACCTTTTAAGTAAAAAAAAAACATGTTAGACTCATAAATGAAGTGAAGCTACCTTTAATATACTTCAAGAAATGGATGAAAAGGAAAACTATTATAGCAATGATATGAAATCAAAATAGTGGTTTGGGGTTTTAGTTAGGATATGATGTTCCACCAGGTACGCATGGTGGGCCCAAATATTCGCAAACACTCATCACCAAGTTTTCTCCAAAAAAGATCATTCCCTACAAAACAATCATGGGATCATTAGTCGATGAAGAGTAATCAAAAACTAAATTACTATTGTATCACTATAGAATAATAATAACTTTAAAGTACCTGGAACTTTGGCTACTTTTAATGGAATGCCTTCATCATCGCTGACGATCAATGTGACATCCTTTACCATTCCCATACTAGGAACATAGGAACATCCAGGAAATGATGTTGCAGGTCCTATTGCAAAAAGTTTCATAAGTCTTTGTCACGATCGAAGTATAAAAGAACAAATGATAATTGATGTTATAAAGTTGTAAAAAAGAAACTGTTTGTTGCTATCATAAGAGAGAAAAAGAGGGATTTGTGTACCAGCAGATGGTGCAACAGTTGATGCATGTAAGCTGTGTGTTCCTGACTCAGCAGTCGAAAAGAGATTTGTGGTTGTCCTAGATGGAGGCAGTGTCATCGTAGGATTCAATTGATGTGAAGCTGAAGAATAAAATTGTTAGAGCATGCATAAATATAGAACACGTGGACTAGCATGGACAAGATTGTTAGAGCATTAAAAAAAAGGATTGTTCGAGCATATATTGTCAATGATTATGATCATTCCTATATATATTCAGTGGAAAACAGAAGTGCGGAATGGAACATGCCATCTACCTGAACCACCTACAGTACCCTCATCATGGGAACGGGGCTCGAAATCAAGCAAAAAACTCTGTAAAGACAACGCATCCATATTTTAATTAATGCCATAAAAGAGCATAACATAAAAACCATTATTGAACTCTTGTTATAATTAAAAATTTCATTAATACTTACTTTTAAGGACTCAGAGGTGTGCAACAATTCAGATGCCCTATCTTTTATTTGTTGAGTCATAGGCTTTATGGTTGCCAAACGTAGAATTTCTTTGCTAATTTTCTTTAAATTAATTTTAATCGAACCGATCAGGTCATCGGTCTCTGCTAAATCGATATAGAAGGGGTCCTCCTCAGGGGGGGCCTGCTGAGGGACTGCAGGTTCCTTTCCCTCCCTCTGACCACTAGCCCTCTGTGATAACAATAGTATTAGTATTATCAAAATTACTCCAAAACAATAAAGAAAACAACATTAAAAAAATAACATTTTGCTTCTATCTAGTTTGCACAATTACAAATGAGTTTTACCTGCTCATGTGTAGATGAGCCGGGAGCATCGTCAGCATCCCCTCCGGGTGGTTGCTCCATATTGTGCCCCTGTGTCAAAGATGAAGTATAAAAATGTTAGCCAAATATTTATTGACTAAATGGTATGTTGGAGTCATTGATTAGAAGTTGGTTTAATAGTATGTACCACCCCCATGATAGTAGCCTCATTTGTATCTATGTGGTTCAAATTGTAATCAATAAGAAGCTCTTCCCCTGCACGTATTGATTTTATCACACAGATGAATACACGATTTCCCTCACGCGCCTCAAATATGCAATTGGGTTGCTTTATAGTTGACCCAGGTCGTGTACTATTTATAAAACCCGCAATATTCCCTGTTGCTTTTGGCCTTCCATCAATGTATATAGCCACACTTTTACTTTGATTATTGTCTTGTTGTTGTATATAATTTGTAGAGAGGGCATACCTACGCATACTTTTTTTATATTTAACAATATGCATCCAACTTTTGTAATCGTAACATGGTCCAACATACTCCATCAATTCAGAAACTTTGTTCTAAGACACCTTTATGCCATCCATAGAAAATAGGCCCAAACCATGTAGTGATGATGGTTCTATGCGATATATCCTCTCGTTAACACAAGAATCAATGTTTATTGGAGGAAGTTCCTTGGGTACCCAATGTTTCTGTAGATGTTGGTACCTCAAGGGCACCTCGATGTCGCCTTCCGTCTCATCATCATAAGAACATGACCCCCCTTGAGCAAGGAAAAATTTCATGCGTTTATTGAATTTCCTTCTAATCCTTTGACCTCTAGTTAATCTCCCTGTTCTAGATAAACTGCATGTCTCACTTTCCTCTTCTATTCCTATATTTCCCTCACTCGAGGAAGACACTTCTGACAAATACCTATTCGCTGGTACCTGCAAATGGGAGAGATCTTAGAAGACATCAATCTTACTATTGATAAGTGTATTAAATAGATTGTCTATAAGGAGTATTGACTTATACCTGTCGATCCATAAGACTGTGCGGGATGCTCTTGAAAGGGGTTCAATTTCCTGCAAATGTAATTCAATTATCGTGAGCATAATCACATCATAATCATAATCACATCCATCATTAGCATCACATAAAAATTAAAAATATTAAAAGGTACACAATAAAACACTTAAATCAGGCTCACATTATAAGCCTACTAGGGAAGTAGGCCTAGTGAAGGGCTAAAACTGGGTTTTTGTATCAGCTGATGAGTTGAGGGCTTAGTCACCTTGGGGACATGCTATTTGAAGTTGTTTGATGTGTGTGGAGGTGGAGGAAACACCTAGACTAAAGCCACTTGCATAACATTTTGAAATTCAGTTAGATATTTTATATTAATTAAGATAACTGTAATTTCTTCCAAAACCCATTATAATAATTTTAAAATGGATTACTGGTTTCTTTTTACTTACCGTGTAAATCCCATAGATCCAAATACATGTACTAAAATAAGTTTTCTAGTTTTAGTTTGTAAATCAACATACTGATACAATGTTATTCCTATTCTAAAATGAAATGTTAGAGATACTTGAATTATTAACCAAAAAATTGGGTAAGCACTTATATTATGTTTTCCCTGTGAATTTTATTCTAGGTACAACTCCCTTTTATAGATATTTAATGAATTCCCTTTTCTAAACTAAACACTTACAAATGCTTTTGACCTGAAAGAAAATAAGGCTCAATACATTCATGCATCAATATGTGTTTTAAATAGTTTTATTTAATTAATTTAGATTAGCAGTATTCTATTTGTAGTTGAAACTTGTAGCTTTTAAATAGATAATGAATAAACTATGTAACCATATATATAAGACAAATATATTTCTATCAAGAAATGAATATTAAATAGATTAAGGATTGATTGCATACCTCTAAATTCCATCATCATCATCCTCATCGTCATCATCGTCATCATCATCATCATCATCATCATCATTGTCCTCGTCATCATCGTCGTCGTCGTCATCATCATCCTCCTCGCCATCGTCGTCGTCATCATCATCAACATCATCATCAACATCAACATCATCTTCATCATCATCATCAGTAGTAGCATCATCGTCATCATCATCTTCTTCTTCTTCATGAAAATTTGTGTCAGGAACATCATCCAATAACTGTCGATCGTGATCACCATCTACATCATCTTCTACTTCTTCGATATCTTCTTCTTCCATCGCATTATACTTTATTGGCCTTCCTCTTGGTTCATGTCTAACAACAAATGACCAACCCGATTTATGTGGAACCTCTGAGTAAAATACCTGCTCGCATTGGCTTGGAAGAACATAAGGCTCATCCCCAACTGGCTCAAACGACCTTGTATTAACCATTGTAAATTCATTATCATGTTCAATAACAGTTCTATCAGGATCATTTGGATTAAGTCGTAGCCTGTACCATTTGACAACGAAGAGTACTAATTTGAAGGAACTAAAGTCACACTCAATTATCTCATCCAAAATGCCATAGTATCGATTTTCAGGCTCTTGAGGATGTAAGTCGTTTCTGGATGAAATATTAGTCACTTGAAAGACTGTAGTTATTCCTGAATCACAAGTTTTCTTCGTGTCATCCAACACTTTGACGTGAAATTTTTGACCATTATAGAACATAGCCTTGTGGTGTTTAACCTGCAATAATATGTGAAACATATCAAAATTATTGTATCGTGAGTTGATAAACAAAAGGGTGATTAATAAATTTGTACATACCTGGAAATCTCTTGAACCACGTGCTAAATCTATTTCCCTTTGCGTAACATTGGAATCTCCATTACGATGAGCTTCTTTAACCAATGAAGATACACCTTCCCATGTTAATGTGCGACCAGAATGTTGATATCGTTCAATCCATACCGTCATCCAATCAAGATTGTTTGCAATATACAAATGTAGTGCATCCCACTCTCGAGCACCTATACAAAAAAAAATAGACAACTTACAACCGATTTATTTTGAAGATTAAGAAATAATTTATTACAATAACATCTTATAATTTATTACCTCTCACTTTCCTCAATGTACCTTTCCCCATCAAGTACTCCCCTTCTAATTTTTTAAAAGGCTCGAGATCCCAAATGCGATCTACATGGATATTTGATGCAAACTTAGGAAGATATTCAGTAATGTACACCATAGTCTGGTATACCATATATCCCTCTACCATAGAACCCTCAGGATGTGCTCTTTGTCAAACCAAAGCCTTCAAAGATTTCAAATGCCTCTCAACCATCCACATTGACCTAGTGTGTATAGGTCCACACAATTCAATCTCCTCAACTAGGTGTATGAGGTAGTGTTCCTGTGCATTGAAAAAAATTGGAGGTAGACACTTTTGCATTTCACATAGTAAATGAGGAATTCTTCTCTTCCAATAGTTTATATCTTCTTTATGGATCTCTTTAGATGACAACCACCTACATTAAGAGATTCAAGTCACAAAAAATATATAGATATGAGACTTTACAAAATAATATACAATAGATTACATAGCAAGAAAAGCAAATCATGAATATAATAAATATATACAACAAATTGAACAGATATTACTACTTACCTCATATATTTTCCAAGATCGTATATCACTTGTTTGATGTTATTGTTGAAGTGCTCTGGGAGAGATAGAGGAAGCACATACTGCAGTAATTATAAACCAATCATTTCATTTTTTTCTAACATAACATAACGAAAAATTCACATAGTTTATGAATATATTGTAAATACAGAAGAACATAACTTACCTTGACAAAAGTATGCCAATCATGCGTTTTGAGCCCTGGCCCAAATTCACTTTTTTCTAATATGAGATTGTTTATGTTCGCAACAAATCCTGTGGGAAATCAAATTTTTTGTATGACTTATTTTATGGCATCACTTTGCTGCTCCATTAATAACCATGGAAGGGCACTTATATTAATCTGATCTCTGTTGCTATTTGAGTGAATGAAATTTTTCAATGCATGATTGGATTCATGTATGTCATTACAAATTTTGACAATTTTTTCTTTCTCACGCCTTCCATCCAATATTTTCCACAATGTCTCTGTTATATTCTTTCCAATATGCATAGTATCAAACAAATGCACAATTTGTAAGTGCTCGTAGTAGGGCAACCTACTAAATTGTCTGGGATAGCTTTTTAGTCCCTTTGGAAGGTTGTCAGTATTGCCTTGACGACCTTCACGATCATCAATTACACAATTAGTCAACAAAAATCACAATAGAAATATATAAATTACAAACATAAACCATTAGGTGGAACGGAATTACCTCGACGATTAATTCTATTATATTCCAACTTCCATAGGTGAGTTGTCATTCTTCGTGGCTTTGATGTAGTCTCTTCTTTCCCATTGAAAAGATGTTTTTTCGTACTTCGATACTTATGATTCCTGTGGAGGAAGTGTCTACACTCATCAAACACCTGCTTTCCTAAACTTTTTGAATGACGAGATTTCATCTTTGGACCACAAACTAGACATGCAAATTTTCCCTTTGTTTGAAGACCTACAAGATAATGATGTAATTGGATTATTAAATATGTTGATTTTTATAATTAGAATTATTGTGCGCAACTTGAATTCACTATAACATACCACAAAAATGTGTTAGCCCTGGGGCATCATGTATTGTCCATGCAAGTATTGCATGGAATTGAAATTGTCTTTGTTGTATTGGTCTAGACACATCATACATAGTGACACCGTTCCATAACTCCACCAACCCATCGATAAGAGGCTCAATATATACATTCATATCTTTTACTTGATATTTACCTACTTGAATGAATAGTAACATTACATAGTTATTGTGACCGTTTTACTGCAAGAGTTGTAAGTACGTGTAAATTAATAACTATCAAATGATAAGATACTTGGAACAATCATTGCCAACATAATGTGCTCCCTCTTTATTGACATCCACGGAGGAATGTTATTGTTGATAACAAAAATAGGCCACACCGAGTCAACAGATCTCATCTCTCCAAATGGATTGACACCGTCCACTGCCAATGAAAGCCTGAGATTACGAGGTTCTTCTTTGAAGTGTTGCCACTTTTCCTCTATGTGCATAAATGTCGAACCATCCATAGGGATTCGAATAATGTCATCTCGACTTCTATTGTGTGCATGATAATCCATAAATTGAGCCAAGCTACTACACCTGAATAATTGTTGCATCTGTGGACTAATAGGGATGTAACAAAGAACCTTTTGAGGCACCTTTTTGTTTAGTCGATCTGTTCGATATCTACTCGTATGACATACAGGGCATTGTGTTGCAAATTCATGTTCTTTATAATATATAATATGATCATTGGGAAAAGCATGTATTGCGTCATACTCCATTCCAATATATTTCATAATAGCAGTTAATTCTCGATATGAGCGAGGTAGAATATTTGATGATGGTAACAGAAACTCGCCTATCAATCTACAAAAAAAAATATAAGTTGTTAATATAAACAATATTAGTGGTACATTATTCACCCTTTGTTAACTATAAAGACATATATGACATACCTTAACATACGTGACATTGTTATGTTGGATAAACCATTCATAACCTTCAAGTTCAACAACAACAATACAGCAGAGAGAAGAGTTGTTTGGGAGTCTTTGTATAGGGGCTTGTATGCCTTCTGAAGTAGAGGTACATCAAGGCTATCATCATCATCCTGATTAGATACACTTGGACTAGATGTTTCATGGATCAATGTATTTATACCATCCTCTTCAATTGTGTTTTCTGGCGCATGATCGTCATCTTCCATGGGATCATTATCTTCACCTTGGATATTTGCACCTCCATGTTCCTCCACTTCGAAAACCATATTCTTCGGATTGTTGTGGTTCATATCATGTACTTCCCTGGGAAGATCAACCTATATAAAATTGATTAACATAAATAAACCATGATCATCAACTCATCATCAAGTGATTTCATATGTATATAAATTGTTAAAATGATATAATGAACGACTTACCAATGGATGATAGTAATGCCCCCCTTCAATGTGACCATTCTCCCTACAATGTCTCTCAACTATTTTGATTAGCAGTCTTCTACAGTTTAAGCCCTTACAAATATTGCAAGGACAATAAAATTTTCCATCACCTTTTCTTTTCAAGTTAGACCACAATCTAGCGATTGTCTCCATGTTTTGTTCTTCACTTATATTATCTAACATGATCGTTCTTTGCAGGAAGCAACAATTGGGCTATGAAAACTTTGGTCTACTGCAACTTTCAAAAACTAAGCAAAACTGTCGAAAGTACACAAATCTTCTTAGAACTAGCGAAATACTTTAATATTTTAAAAATACTTTCTTTGACTTTATTCCTAAGATTATTTGTAAAACTTTGACCAACCGCCTGAAGGTCTTATTTCAAGAGACCTTACAACATTAAGCCACTAAAAGCAATTTCAAAATATATAAGCTAAAAGTCTAGTTAAAATATACATTAGAATAAATTTTTAAAAAAATTTCATACCCGAGCGCGCGGCTATAACTCGTGCAACGGCCTTCTTGCTTAGCTGTAGAAGCTCTCCAACAATCAAATTATACAAACTACAAGGCCTAACAAAGATTTCAAAACATATAAGCTACAAGTCTAGTTAAAATATACATTAGATTAGATTCAACAATAGCAAGCAATGTTATTCAGAATTAGATTCAACAAACCTTAGCAGTGTAAATAGCCATCTCCTCTAAACTGGACTCCAAACACGAGGGGGCATTCACATACTCTTCCCCTAAAGGTATCCTGAAGAACAAAAGCCATTATTCTTGAGTTTGTGAATTGCACCTCAAGATGAATGAAGCTTAAAAGGAATGAAAATTGTTTTCATACATTTAAATCAGGATGTAACATTTATTCATAAGTATATACCTTGCAAGCACTTAAAATTGTTGTTATATGTGTTGCGGGAAAAGAAGAATTTTATACTTATGTGTACAAACGCACTTCCTATATGTGATCCAAAGCTCGAATATTATCAAGTGTGTCCAATGATGGGAAGAGACCTCCGTGCAAGCAGAAGATCTGCAATGAAACAAAAGAAAAGAAAATTTTCTTATAGTAAGAACAAGTTTTTTGTGTTGCACAGGGTACCAACAAAATAGTGTATAATATCTTTTTCTTTACCTGGCTTTCAATTCAGCATGAGAGCCTTTAATAGAAAAGTCAAGTTGATAACATATATATAATTTTTCCATAACTAGATTTTATTTTGACCAGGTTGGGCCAGGTGATCTTGTGGAGATCTCTAGAATATTTCTTCCTATGCCTTACACAGGCTTTCGAGCCGTGCGAGCAGGTTTGGTGGTTGATACATACCTGGAAACGATGTCAATTACTCATTTCAAGAAAAGATACGAGGAGTGAGTTTTAGCTTTTCGTATGTCATTAAATTTTCTCTTTCTTTTTTTGTAAGGACTTCTATTTTTCCAGACATGATCCTCATTTCATATAAGAAATACCATCAGTGAAGCTATATCACACTTTATGCTAGGACCAATAGGGGAATAGTAAAAGTAGATTTGATCAAATGTCAAAATCATTCCTAATAGAAAAAGTGATTACATTTTTAGGCAGCAAGATGGTTTAACTACTATATTCATTAATAATTGAAAAATTGTTTACAAGGCTTGTATATGAGCTAACCTTTGTTATTGACACATTAACATCAGCTATAATGACATTAAGCAATATTTTTGAATTACTTAAACTTCTCTTGGCCTAGTATTTTGGTGGAAACATTTTCTTGCTGATTTGAAGGCTAATAGGTCTATTAGTATGGCAACTTAAACTTGCATGGACTAATTCAGTTGTCTTGATAGGGTTCAAACTTAGATATTGATCTTATTGTTTTCGCATGTTGCAAATTTTGATAATAAGCTCGTGACATTGAAAAGTCTCAAACTTGATCCAAATTTTGATAATAAGCTCGTGACATTGAAAAGTCTCAAACTTGATATGAGACTGGTTCTGACAGATCTCAACTTTTCATAATGAGCTTGTTATTTTGATAAATCTCAATCAGGGACTAGTTTTGCCCATTGCTGCAATTTGAAAAAATGACCAAACATCATTATCCAGTATGAGTAGCCAGAATGATTCTAGAGTAACTCTGTATTATCAGTGAAGAAAATATCAAAAATCACAAATTGGGTACAATTAGTATGTTATGGAGGGACATGTCTCCAGTTAAATTTGCCACACAAGTTATCTAAATAGCCTTAAATAATTGGAGTAAATTAACAAGAACCAACATCATCATATTGTAACAATTGAATGTGTATCAAATGTTGTCAGTGACATCTTATAAGTATCAATATTAACTCTAGTTAATGTAGGCTAAATGAGATCTACCGGCATTAGAAGAATATTGAGTAACATCATCACCATTGTAGTAGGCACATTTTTCACCATCCAAAGTAGATTGAACTCTCGCAAGATCTGGGTGGTAAATCAACCTTGGATCTCCACTACGAATGGTTTATCCAACCAAACTTCATATGCCTTATAGAGCTTGAAGATGACTTTGATGTACACAGCAGGAGCAAATTTGAATATTATTAGATTTAGTACATGTTGCTTTTGGGTTGGTTAGATGTTTGAACTTTCTATTATCAACATTTGTAATCTCAACATGAGATACACTTATATCTCCCCTTGATACAGGTTTTATGGGTTTCGAATATTTTGGGACATTAAAACCAATAGTCTTTGTAACCAAGCCTTTTTTCTCGTCTGCTTTTTGAGGCTCCCAAACTCTCCCAATAGGTTTGGATAAGTAGTTAATTGTGACTTAACTTATTCCTATTTTCGTTACTTTTGTAATTAGTATCTATGGACAATAGGTTTAGACACAACACTTTGGCCTTTTGACTTAAAGGAACACATGAGATTTTTCCAAGGACATATAAGTTTTATGTGTTTATATTTGTTGAAATATAAGAAGAAAGTGCAGCATGCTTCAGATCTTTTCTCTTTGTGAGCTAATTGATCTTGTAATCTATTGAGTTCTTTTCTTAGCAATATTGTTAGCTACAAAATTTCATGAGTGGAAGATTATGTTGTCTCCAATAGTCGTATATTAATTCTGCCTCGTGTCATGCTTACATGAAATTGTAGAAGCAATAATCCAAGATTCACCGTATATTGTAAACATGACTGTAGGAAAAAACTAAAAAATTATTTGATACATTTATAACATCAGATTGCACATTTATTACTACATACATCCTTATTTTTCCCAAAAATAACCTTATTTGTCTATAATTTACAGATGTTGCCAAATGTTAAAAACAAAATCCTCTATACCCAAAATTTTGTAGTAAATGTGAGCCATTCTAGTGCACAATGAATTAGTTTAAACATGTTTTCTCATGGAAAGAAGAAGCTATTAATCACTGTGCAATTAGATTCTCTACAAATGAGAATACTCTGTGCAACTGCAGTATACTTGTGAGGTTTCCATTTTCAATGCTACTTACATTTTCCATGTATATGCATGAATTTTCAATGCCCCGACCCTCTCAATGCTGCCGAAGTGATCTCCCGCGTGCGCGCCTTTCCTTTCACAAGAACCTTGTGTTGCGTGATTTCATGCAAATGAGGGTTTTTCGCTTTTTTTTTCTCTTATATCCCGCTGTCGTCGCAATTGCAACGGAATCGGGCTAAAATTGAAAAAAAAAAGCCAAAAACACATTACCTTTTCTTGCCGTCGCAAATTAACATCGCAAATTAAGGTCTAATGTATTAGTGTTAGCACAAAACAACTTCAAAAATATTGTATATATACACTCTTTGATGCTGTCAAAGGGAACAATTATTTTAATGATGTTTTACATAAGAATTGCTAGAAGAAATGATAAGCATGAAATATATTCAAGTTTTGACACTAAGGAATTGAAACATCTGCACTCAAGAATTGCCTGGAGTATTTAAATTCACTCAAATTATGCCTTACAACTTCTTTGAAAAACAATAATTTAGATATTCAGTGGTATCTTAAGTACTATATACTAGTGCTTGCACCAAGCATAGGTGCAAGAGTATAGTCGATAGTGGCATGCAATTGATCATTTTAGAAATGTGGCAGCTAGTAGCATTGTTTTATAGAAAAGCCCTATACTATTATTTGGTAGGAAGATAATTAGAACCAAAGTAAACATGGTGTGCACAACTAGCATCATTTGATTGTTTTCTATTTTGAGGTGTAGAATATTTGGTGGATCTTAATTTTTGTGGAAACTATTTTGAGCAAGGATATGCTAAAAATGAGTTCTTCTTCTACAACCATAAAAACATTATCAGATTCACCATCCAAACTATTGAGTTTCAACCAAATATCAATATGTAGTTTATGAACAGTTGGCCTAAATGGTTGTTGTTATAATTGAGAATAACACCGAGCTTGATTTGATGAGTTTTTTTTATTGACTTGTAAATTTTCTAATAATTCAATAGATTAACCCATTGATAAAAAAACATGGAAACTCATTAGCTATTATTGTGCAGTTAGATCTCAACATTGGCTCTAGTATTTCTTTAGTTGGCAATCGTGCATTGGTTACATCTGGATTATCACCAGCTATTGTAGATGATGGAAGTGATACTATGTATGAAGCTTCTAATATAGGAACTCCATGAGAAGCTAGAGATCATTTAATGGAGATTTGGTGATGAAAAATGGGATCTCTAAAGATGAATAGAGCTCGTTGAAGTTAAGAGGGCTCGTCAAAGTGTTTGTTGAAGTGTCCTATGTGTTTTTTGACAAGTAGGATTGGTTATAAAGTGTAATGTCCTCATTTTAGCTCACCATGGTTTATGTTTGGATTGACCTATTATTGGCCCTCATAGGTTAAGGCTGATGGCTAAAGGGGCCCATCTGGCAAAACAAGAGGATCTTTCCCTTCTATAGTACATAAGTGTTTACGATTGCTCCTTGTTTGTTTCAGTTAGGTACACTTACAATTTATAGTAAGTTATGTATCCAACATTTCTACATTTGGCAAGGCACCTGGACCGATCTCAACGCAGTGACAATCCTTGGCACTACTAATTTTATCAAATTTTCAAGGAATTACTAGTTATAGTAGGTTAGGAGTTAATAGAGGGAACCATTAATATTTTTAGTAAGGCAGTTGGTTGTGCGATGGAAGCAATGGTTGACCAACTGGTTCAGATGAGACAGAGAGATGATGAGTAATCAATGAGATATTAAAATTATAGTAAGAGTAATAAAGCTATTTATAATGGTTATATTGTAAATTTATTACTTATCTTCATAAAGTATTATTGAGGAGCCATTATATTTAATGAAAAAGTATGCCTTTAATAATGACATAACTTAATTCAAACACAAAAAATAGTTATATAAGTCATTAAAGTGACATATTGGTGAAGCCTCATGAGTCAAACTTTATTGAGGAATTATAAAAGCCCTAGAAATGAAATTGAGTGTTTTTTTGTTTATGAGTTTTGACTTTTATATTGGATGTTCCAGGGAAGAGTGCAATGTGACATAGGGTTTTATATTGGATGTTCCAGGGAAGAGTGCAATGTTGAGTTACAAAACATTATATGACTACTCTAAGTCTTTATTGCATTCAAAGCATGAAATTTAGTACTGGTCCTAAGTTTTCATAGCAATCAAACCATGGATTTTGTATTGATTGATTCTAAGAATTTATATTATTCAAACCATGGATTCTAATGTTAATTCTACGTTTTTATGGCATTCAAAACATGAACTGTAGAAGAATTTATATGGTCTGAAGAAATGTTGCCCCACACTTCTCGTCACCACCCTTGTAGTCAAATGTTGTTCTTGGACTCTTCGAATATTATTATTGGGTAAAGCTTAAATAGTCTTGAATTTGTTTGTTTTCTTTTGCTATTTGGGGTTCTTTGGAAAGGGAGGAGATCCTGGCAGCGGCAAGCCCAAACTTTAGATTGTTGTTCCTTATACGGCTTTTGGTGGAGCATTAATAAGTTTTGTTCATTCTATTAGAATAAATACACATAAGAAAATAAATTCATTCAAAAAACCTGTGACAACTTATCATGACAAACAAAATGGAGATGATACCTTCTATTTGGCAAATAAGTAAATATCTCCAAGGAAATACCAAATTCAAACTCATGCTCAGGTTGCATGTGTCGCAAGGCTGACTAACTTATCAAGAGTGTGTATCCCACAAATGAAATTGGTATAAATGTTACAACCATCAAATTTGGAGGGCATGGAAATTCAGTCATCACTATCCTATGTAGTACACTTAATTTCATATGTTGGAATCATTTTGTGACTTGTACACATGATAGTCTAATAGTTTCTAATGTCATCTTCATCACAATTTTTCTATGATAGTCCAATAGTTGCAGGTGGCATCTTCATCACAATTTTTCCATGATAGTTTTGTTGGTCTGAATTTTTGCATAATCGAATTCCTTTGTCCAAGGTATAGAAGAATTCAGATTGGGATCCACCTATGGTGAATAGGGTTTCTAGCCAAGTTATATTTTGTAGGTCTTTGAAGCAATTTTTTGTTGAAACCCTAGGTCTTGTTTTCTTTTAAATTTTTTGGGCACGAAACTAAAAATATGCAAAGATTCCCATCCTTTTCAAACTTTTCGTGCCTTGAGTCACATCTTTTCTTTTGTGTTTTTGACCACCCAATCCCTAAAAGATCTACGGCAATCCACTATCTCGCTATGAAAAGATACAAGTATTTTACCTTTAGTGACATAGCGACCACTGCTAGTTGAAAAGCGGTACCGTCAAGTGGAAATACGGTGATCGAAGATTGTATTATTTCAGAGATATTTCATCACATTTATAACAGACATGTCAGAACCTGAAAAGGAATTACAACATTAAGGTACAAAAGGCGTCAACAAAAATCTTAGCTTTTTCAATTAGTTGTTTTGTCACTATCGAAGAAATTGGGCACTTCGCCATTAGCGACATGACGCCTTCACCAAAAATAATGGCCGACAGTCACTTTTAAATTTTTTGATGATCGTAAGTTTTTTTGAGCTGTGTGGTGCACGTGTTGTTTTATTATGTGTCAGATGCATTAATGAGGGTAGTTATGACTTCACTCGCCTTTATCTTTCCAACCCTAAATTTTGATGAGTCACCAGAAATCACTATGTCGTTATCGGAGAATTGGTGTCTCTCACCATTAGCGACATAGCACCCAGACGAAAAGTAGTATTGCAGAAACTTTTCAGAGTAAGTGACTCCCAGAAAGTACTCCATCAGATATCAATTATAAAGCTTTGGAACATGCTGGCATCTAATGGGCTACATGTATACGCTGGGAAAAGAAAAGACACCAGGATTCGCTATGTCGCTATTGGGAACTTGTTCTTCTCGCCGTTAGCGACATAGCGCCCAGCTGAGAAATAAATAAATATGGGCCCCAAGCAGTAGGTAATATAGCCAGGATTTCATCACGTCATCAATGATTGGACCCATGCCCTATTTACAAAATATATGAAAGACTCTGATCATCAGATCGATCTCAGATCCATGATCATCGTTATCTTGCTATGGCGAGTTGCACGAAGGTTACAAATAGCAACATGGCGACAAGGGGCCCACCATATTTCTTTTGAGCAATGCATCAAATATCATCCGCATGATCAAATCAGGATCAATGACAGGCGCTATCTCGCTATGGCAAGGTGCTCACTCTTTATGTATAGCGAGATAGCGCCTAAGTGACACGTGTCCTCAGAGTTATGTGGGTCCAATTTAGAGGCACCAATAATGAAGAAAAGGTACACATGGAAAATTTTCATTGGGTTGACTGCTAGCTTGTCAAGAGGAACATGAGTCCTCTTTGATTGCATCCCTGGATCGTAGGATTTTTCGTAAATCCACGATGTAAATTTGAATATAGAAGGTGATGCCACCCTGTGCATTTATGAGAGATGAAAGCTTCACGTGTGAAGAAAAATAGAGTATAACACAAAAGATTTTCTTAATTCCACCGTACTCAAACAAAGATTCAGAGCATTTCTAAGCAGAAACAGTTGTTGAGAAGACCGTGCTGGATTCGGTAAGATTGTGAAGCAGTTTGTTCGTAGAAAGATTGTAGTAACACTGAGAAGAACTAGAGCGAAATTCAAAGTAAGTACTTGCATTATAATCCTTATGTTGTTTCAATTCCTTCGAGAGTTAATTAAAATGGCTCCAAAACAAAAAGCATTTTCTAGTCAAGAGAACTATTTGGATAGGAATGTCCACGATGATTTGCTTGAACTGCTCCCTTCTTTCACTGTTGAAACTATAGAAGTTAAGAGGCTAACTTCATTAAACCCTAGGCTGAAAATAGTAGATGGGCTATATGACAAAGGAAACTGGGTTAGGGATGCAACAACTTCACAGACTGGTCTTGTTTTATTCAAAAAATGGTTTTCAGAGAGGAACCTTTTTGCCCCACATGCCAACATCTGGAATTTTGGTCTAGGGAAATCGGTGGTTCCCATTTTTTTCATGGATTATGATCTTTTGGAAGCTGTAGCTAAGAATTACGACCAAGCCCTTAGGGTAGTGAGGAGAGCTGATGGTGAAATCTTGATTATAATCAGCGCAGAGGAGATTAGGGAAGTTTTTAGTTTAGGGCCTGTCACTGATTATCATGTGCCCATTGATTTGAAAGGGTTAGAAAATGAGTATATGTCTAAGAGAGATGCAGTTAGGCAAGGAGCATTGAGCGCACACATAGGTAGAATTGGAACACTGTTAGCAATAACAGCATCCTCCAGGGAGCCTTTCAAAAGGGCATACTTCAATTTTAGGGCTATAGAAATATAGGTCCTTGTGTAAAGTTTTTGGGAGAGATGAAGAAGAGTTCATGCCTATGGATTTTATGTATATGATTACTCAGATTTCCTCTTTTGGTGTGGATATAATTTTTGATTTTGCTTCTTACTTAGCTGAGGAGATTCACATTGGACTGATTGGAATTGCTAAGGGTAAGGTGAAAAAAACTTTTGGCCATTATTCTCTGTTAATGCACATGTTCTTATTCAAGGGAGTAACATATTTTAGTAAAGAATAGGAATTAGACAGAGAAGAGAGTGGGAAAGCATTACCAGTTCAATTGTGGAGTGCAGATATGACTTGGGATGCAAAGAATGCCAGTTTTGTCAGGTTTGATAGGTATTTCGCTTCAAAGCTGAGATGCCTCCTATTAAGGGACAATCCCAGAATCCCCAAAGCATTAATGAATCTCATTAGGCCTATGGAAAACCCAAGTGGTTTGAAAGTTTCACATAATTGGGGAGATGCCATTCCATATTTTGTTTGTACTGTATTTAGAATATATGGTTTTAAAGGAAGCCCTCACGTACTACCCTACCAAGTGCCTTTGAAGGTAGGAGTTGTTGAGATATTGTGACAGCTAGGAGGAGTGGAGGAAGCCCTTCTATTGAAAAGACAAAAGGGATCAATTTTTCCTACTTGTACAATGGCTCATCATTTTGTAATCACAAAAGGAGGTTGGCTTTCTCTGCATAAGATTTTGAATCCTTATCAGATGGCCACTTCCCATCCTTGTTTTTGTGATTCTGAAGGATTTTATCATTTGGCTTTGAGGCAAAGAATTAAGCTTGGTAAAATTGAGCATGAATTTTATTTTCCTGAAGACTTAATAAGGAATGAGTACTCCTTGCAGGAGCAAGAGATTGGGAAAGAAAAGTGGAAAGTCTTTTCTAAAATTTTGGATTGCATTCATTGTTTTGATCCAGATTATAGTCCTTTGGACAATGCAGTTACAAATGTAGATAAGATGAGAAAACTTATGAATAATTTTCCTGAAATAATAGAGGCAATGAATGAAAAGAAGCAATTCTTTATTAGGTTCTACCCGAATAAAGCCAGGGAAGTAATGGGAAGATTGGGTTTTACTCCCAATATAAGGGTAGGTCAATTAACTGTCCAAAAAAGGCCAGGATATACTATTGTTCAAAATAAAAAGAATACAGTGGACAAAGGCAAACAAATAATTGATTCCACTAGTAGGGTTTTGGAAGAGAGGCCTACTGAGCCCTCCCCTAAGAGGAGGAAAATAATAAGAGAGGAGGATTCTCATGTTGAGGAGTATTCACCTTCACAGACCCCTTTGAGAACCAGGGAGGAGCAGCTCACTATTGAGAAAATTGAACAAATTGGATCACAAGGGGGAGTTTTTGTGACTCAAGTAGAGATTGATGAAGGGAACCCCCAGGAACCTCCTGTGCCAAGCCTCAAGCTGACTGTAGCTGATATTAAGGGAAGGGAATTGGACCTTGTTTTGGAACAAGCCAGCCAACAATTTTTGTCAGATGATAGTTTTGTAAGGTCTAGGGCTTTCCATCAATTTGCTTTGAGGGAAAACATCCACAATTTTGAGGAAAGATGTAAGAACATGAAAACAAAGCATCCAAAAATGGACGAAGCCTCCATCCAAAACCAAATAAAGGAGAAAATGATGCAAGAATTCTAGAACATTACCACTGAGGAGGGAAGGCAAATGGTAAAAAGTTCTAAAATACTATTGTTGCCTAATTGGGATATTGTAGATGCATTGATTTTCAACTCTGTTTCTAATAGACTGGAGTTACAAGACCCAAATAAAAAGGAATTTGTAGGGACTGCTTCTAGTGATGATCAAGTTGCTCTTGTTATGTGGTCATTAAGAAGAGGATCTAGGATTGTATCAGCACAGCCTGATGGTTCAGGACTAATAGGGAATATTATTGTGAGGAGAGTTGTTGATACCTCACAAGTACAGGCAGCCCACATGAATGTGGATTATTTTCAGTTTTCCTTGGCTACTGCTAAAAGGGAGGAAAAGGAAATGTTTGAATTACAAAGTAAATATGAGGCAATTGTGGATGCCTACAATAAAGAGGTAAAAAGGAGAGTTGAGCTTGAGAACAAGCTACTGGGAAAATCCACCAGGCCTAAAATAACATACCTTCGCCCCCCTGTTGAACCTTTAAAATCTACCCCCCTCATTGAAATACCAGACACACCCTAAGGGCCACAGTATTACACTGCTGAGGATTTTGAAGAAGAAAAGAGTAAACTATGGGCCTTACATGTAGAGCTGAATCTAAATATTAAGATAAACTAAGAACAACTCTTACATATCTAGGAGACAAGGTTGAATGGTCACTAATCCATGATCAATTGACCAAGGTGATTAACATTTGGGAGGAGTTAAAAGCAGATGATGAGGCTCTAAAGCCTATTGTGAACAAATGGGTGAGAAGGGAGAAAGCATTAACCTTATTGTGTCTATCTGTTATAAATAATTCTCGTGATCAGATTGATAAAACCTTTGACATTGTTTCTGATCTTGCTGATTTTGATAGCAAAAGGATACATTTACAGAAGATAATAATAGGCTACTTAGACAAATATAAGAGCCAAAAATTCAATTCATTTCCTCATGCCCTAGATAAGAAAAATAGTTTGAAAAGCAAAGAGGAATGGGCAAAGGAACTTGATGATTTATTCTATTTAAGAATGAATCAAGTCATAAATGAAATAGGGCATGCACGGTGGGCCACCACAACAGAAGAAATGGTGAAAGCCAAAATATTCTTTGATTCTTTAAAACAAGAATTTGTTGATATTGATAATGAGGCTGATTATATAATAAAGAAACAAAAGGATATTTTGCAATTCAATTGGCCATATGACACATTATTTGATAGGTGGATGGCAGAAATGGCTTCTAGTGAACAGTTTGATGTAGATGAAACTGACAGTGATGAGGTGCAGGGTGAGGAAGTCGAAATCATTGATACCATCACTACTCAAACCCAATCAGAAGAAGAAGACAAGAAAAACCTGTCACTTTCAATTGCAGAACCGGGACCACAAGATGCCAATACAATTAAAGAAAAGGAAAAGGTAGAAGTTGTCCTTACCATGCAGAGTGAAGGTGGTGGAAGCCTGCAGGTGGAGGTTAATGTGCCCTCGTCAGAACAAGCTTCATCGTTGGCTAATTTAGCAGTTACATATGAAGATAAATCAGATCAATAGCCAACTCAGCAACATCAAAACATGTAACAGAAGCTAACCCACCAAAAGGAATGATTTGATTTTGATATCTTCTGTTACCCATAGTTTTGTCATTTTGTGATAGGTGTATGTAGATATTCCTTGTAAAAGACACCTGTCAGTTTCTTTTAGCCTGAAGCTTGTTGCATTTCACACTATATAAGTGAAATTATAGGGCAAGAGAAAAGGTCTGAATTCTATTTGCTAAGTGATACACTTAGCCTGTTTTTGGTCCACCATTTTTGAGCAAAAATTTGTGATGTATTTTCTTTGTCAGATCTTGAGAATACATGAATATAGAATGATCTATGTTTCTTTCTGAAGGTCATTCTGAGTCTATTGTAAATTGTATACAATTTTCAAGGAAAATGAATACAAATTATGAACTGTCCCCATATCAGTTCTTTTTGAACTTTGTCTCCTTTTGATTACTTGGTTATCTTGATGTTGTATAAGTAAAGGCTTGTGCAATTGAATGTAGTTCAATTAGGTTGTATATTTGTTTATCATGGCTATTAATTCAATGGATTAAGTAAAAGCTTTGATGAATTTGATAAGGTTGTTGCAGTAGTGGAAAGGATTTTGAATGACGATTTCTGATAAGAATTGCTAATAAAATTTGTTGTAAGGAAACAAATTAGATCTAGAGATTTGTAGTAGACTCTGAACCCCAATGGATTAGGCACTGATCAAATTTAATCCAGCTGAAAGAGAAATGTGTCACACATGATTGTCAAAATGTAGAATTATAATCAACTTTACTTTTATTTCTTGTAGATCTTCAAAGTTGGCCTCTACTTGTTTGCATGGAATGTTTTAGATTTAGTTAGCCATTATTGCTGAGAACATCTGCAGACCTATAGAATATTTTTGGCCATATCTGTTATATGGGATGTGTTTATTAAAGTATCAAGAATTGTACATGTATTGAAGAATTTGAGATGAGAATCAAAATGAAACTAAGATAATTCTCATACAGTTTTCCCAGTCTTGTATCATCCCTGGGTATACCCACCCTAGTTTTGCAGAGCCAAAAGAGTAGAAAACCACCCTTGGTTTTGTAGAAGTTTGGCCCAAATGGTGTGCGCATACAATTGATAATAAGAATTGGCCAGTCTTTAGACTGTGTGAGTATTGTCATCTTGGTATTAAGCATTTTGTTGCTTAGTAGTTTTAAAACACCAACAATTTTGTTATTCATCCAAATGGAAACCCTTGTAGGAAGACCTAATTGCAATGCAACAATTAAATGTAATGTTGAAATATAGGAGAGAGATTCCTTTGGTTGAACTAGAAGATAAATCATCTTCTAACAAAATGACAGAGACTTTCAGTGAAGGATCCAAAGTACATCAATTCAATTATAGTCTAGTAAATTTAGTTGTCATCTTCATCATAAGTTTTTGAAGATAGTCAAGTATTTGTAGGTGTCATCTTCATCAAAAAATTTCCATGATAGTCTATTAGTTTGAGGAGTCATCTCCATCACAAGTTTTCCATGGCATACTTGTAGTTAGAGGTGCATTGAAGACCTTTTATCACTACATGAGCTAGTAGTAGATGGTGATTATTCATTATCATCATCATCATCTAACATAGAATCACATGAATATCATGTTTTATAGCCCACATGGACTAGGTATTGAGGGTACAACTCCAAGCACTAAACACACCAGATTTCAAATTATTATCTTTATGTGTTGATGTTTAAGTTGAATGTTCTAGAGTTGAAGAGAGAAACACACTCAATTTTTTTTCTTTTTGTTCTTTTTTTGAATATGAAACTGTTGTCTAAATGATACAATATAATTATGTATTATTAAAAAAAAAATACAAGAAAAATATGATACCAACACAACTATATTTATAAAACAAAAAATTTGTCATTATTATTTCTTCCAAGCTTTTACAACTACAGCTTCTACATATACATTTCCTTTCTTTTCTTTCATTACTATAACAAAAAGTATAATAGTTGTTACAATAGACCAACATTCCAAATGATAAATTTGCATCTACACACTTTCAATAAAATGAAACAACAAGTACATTAAATTCTTTTTTCAACTAGACTCTTTTTAACACTTATCATCAAAACATCACTGAGAAAAAACACTTGAGCGGAGACTCTCCCATTTATCTTACACAACAATGGCAAAACTTTGGCATAAAAAATAATAATGATAGTAATAGTATTCACTTCCATCTTCAATATTATCATAAAAACCTACAACAAAAATACACATGTACCTATGGAAATATGCTCGAAAAGAAATCCCTCTCCTCGACCACCGGAGATGCAAGTGTGATTGGAGGTCGTGAATGGAACAGCTTTTGAAGTCGAGTACATCAGGAAGAATGAAAGAAAGACAATATCGAGAGTTTCAAACTACTATTCTGCCCCCCCTATATTGATGCAAATGCAGGGGCCCCTTTCATATTATTCTCAGGGCTAGCAGGCGTCATTAATCAAGTGGGTGGAGAAAACCTGAAACAAAACTGGGCTCAGAGAAAACCATGCAAAAATGCAGAGATAACCATGCAAAAATGCTCCAAAAATGTCAAATGAAACTGAGCACAAAAAACGTAATTGGGCAAATGTTTTTTGAACTTTGCGGATGTATAAGCCCTGTGTTGGTCGAAATTTCGACCAACATGGCTCTTATATGTAAAAAAATAATTTTTTTGCCTTTACATTTCGACCACCCTAAATTTATTTAGTTGATGGTCAAAATTTTTGGTCGAAAAATGATGTTAAATGTAGTAGTGTCCCATTCGAAATGTTCTATGGTCTTCACCCAAGGGAAATTTGTGAGCTTAGGGAGTTGAAGGAGCAAGAAGGAATCATTGGGAATGTTGAAGACTTTTCTCAATCTATGAAGGAGATCCATGACTAGGTCAAGTAGACTCTCATAGAGGCAAATCAAAAATTGAAGAGCAAGGTAGATGATGGAAGAAGAGATATTCAGTTCCAAGTGGGAGATTGGGTGTGAGTACACCTAAACATGTCCAAATTACAAAAGGGAGTTCCAAGTAAACTTCAGATGAAAAGGATAGGACTGTGTAAGGTCTTGGCCAAGTATTGTCAAAATGCATACAAGATAGACTTGCCTAAGGAGTTAGCCCTTTCACCAATCTAAATGTGAAAGATATAGTTCCATAAAAGGGCCTTGAATTGACAGAAGACACAAAGAACTTAGAGGTTGATAAAGAGGTCAAGGACATTAGTATGCCTTCTCCAATTAAGCTACTAGCTAAGAGGATAATTGATTTAAGGGTAAAGATGAAGACAAGACACAACATCTACATGGAGCACCTTGTGATGTGGAAACATCTTCCTACTACATAGGCTACTTGGGCAACTAAAACAAATTTCAAGAAGCTAGGTATTAGTATATAATTTTTACCTAAAGATCCTACTTAATTTCTTGTTATAGGGGGTAGAATGGTGTAGGAGCACCTAAGGATCATAGTGAAAGGTCCTAGAAGTTTTGGCTTGTAGGTGGTTTAAGCCAACCACTGGGGAATAAAGGATAAGTATGAAGCCCCAAGGGTGGTATTAGAGTTATGTAAATAGGTAGGTTAGTGTGAGAAAGTTGGGAGTCAAGAAGTATTCCTAGAATTCCTGAGTTGCTTGTAATTGCTTGAATGGGTCAAAGGTTGACCAAACTTTGACCAAAAACTCAAGAGTTGGGAAATAGTGCTAGAATTTGGTTTCTGATCTATCGGCTCCGAACATCAATCCCCTTGCTGAAGAATATTTGAAAAATATATTAGATCAGTCTACACTGCAGGCCAAATTTTGTGGAAATGCAGTTTTGGTAAGTGTAGATGAACTATAGAAGTCAGTGACTGATATTGCAAAGAAAAATATGAATCCACAAGAACCACCTTCTATCATCCCTTCAGTTACTAATGCACAACCTTTGGTTCAAATGCCAAAAGATACATCTATCAAGGTTGATAAAATTGTCAAGATTGATACTATTGAGAAGGAGACAATAGAAGAACAGGCCACCATTGCAGGACAGCAAGAAATAGGTCAAACAAACTTATCTACACCTACAACACAGGGACAAGGTACAAGACAAGTTGTAATGATAGAACAGGGCAAGCCTGAAGAGATGGAACTAACACCTAAGGTGAAGTAACAAGTTGTCATTCAAGCTCTAGTAGCCTTACCAGCATCTGGCACTCCTTCCACACAAACTCTTCAGAAGCCGAACACAGATGCTATTCCATTGCAAATCTCAGTGCCAAGTCCAAGTTCATCAAAGGCTAAAAAGGTAATTCAATGTGGAGATATATGCCTTAATGAAGAAATTATTATGCCCAAATATGATTATGATACCATGATAGTAGAACAAATAGGCATATTACAGCAAGCCCTAGAAAGGAAAAAGCATCAAGAAATGCTTAGGTGGGAACATAGGCAGAAGCAAGCACTATAGGACATCAAAGACATCTTTTTAGTTGCATTTAGTCTGCCAAATCCCGATGAGACAAAGCCGCTAATGGAACAGCTAACAAATATAGTGGACAAGATCAGTAATGAAGACCTTGATACTAATGCCAAATTATTAGAATGGTAAAAAATGAAGTTCCAAAACAAAGTGAATATGAAAATATCTTGTGACATAGCACTCACACAAGTTCCATTGGTGACTAAGACTGAGGATGTGAAGAAGGTACTTGAGAACATATTCTCATTACACACTAAATTGTGCAACCCATCACTTTTCACCCAAGAGACCAGAAGTCACATTATGAGTCTAGAAAGCCAAATTTTTGCATTTGGTGCATGACTACCAATGAATCCAACTTAGAGTGAGAAGCATTTCAGGATATTGCTTCAAACATAGAGTCAATTAGTTGAATTGATAGCAGATGAGGCTAACATAAGAGCCAACCTGACTAGCATCCAAGCAACCCTCACCCCCCATATGGAAATTTTGCACAAGGAGCTAGGCTATGTTGAAACTCTACTAAAGAAGGACCCCAATCTTTCTACTTTAGATGGCTTAGTTCACCTTGCTATCGAGATTACAATCCAAATCAAGTCATTGGATGTTGCATGTGATAACTGGGATGCAACCCTCAAGATAATATTGAATGTCTATAAATCTTTTCTGGAAAAACATACAATAACTGTATAGCCCATTGGCATAAGTGTCAAAAAGGGGGAGAATAAAACAAGGGGAGAATAAGATAAAGGGAGAGATATATTTTTGGAAAGAAAGAACAAAGCCATAAGGAAAGTGAGAAATGGGGGAGATCATCAAAATAAAAGAAGTATCAGATGAAAGAGTATTAGCAAAATAGTGCATCAGCAGAGACACATTTACTTAGAAGGAGCACAAAATTTTGGTTATAGAATAGACATATCAACTCGGGGGGAGTTATTAGATTTTGAGGTATCTAAGTTATTGCAAAATTTTAAAATAGAAGTTTTGTATATAAGTCGAGTTGAGATATGTTATGCTTGTCAGATTAAGGATGATAATTTATACTCAAGTGTTTTTGACACTCATGTCAAAGGGGGATATTGTTGATCTTAGATTGTTTTTTACAAGTGAGTGTCAACACACTTGAGTTATTTACTTAGTTCATGTTGAACTAGTAATGCATGTCAAGCCACTCATGTGCAGAGTCACTCAAGTGTCGAGTAGATAGACCATGCCAAGTGATTCAAGAGCCGAGCAAACAGTGGATGTTGAGCAATACAGGTGTCGAGTCATAGCGGGAAAATTAGTACATGTCGAGCATCAAAGACTTCAGATGTTGAGTAATACTATTTTGACATATTTGTTTGTAAAGGCACAAACAACTATGTAAACCATTTTTTAACCGACTTAAGATTGTATTTTGATATTTTAGAGATAAGGACGAATCTCGAGTTGGATTCCCTATGCAATTACATGCAGCCAATTAGAAAATGGGAAGGATTAAGAGGAAAAATGGATGAATCTCATCCATAGATTCATACCTAACCCTAAGATATAAAGTCTTCTTAAGGAGGACAAAACCCTAAACTCTTCATGAATGAACAAGAGTTTTGAAGGAGCAAAGAGGTTAGTTTGCATGCACAAATAGACCATTCATGGTGGCTTAGAAGTTATGAAGTGAAAGTACATTGTAGAATTAGCTAGAGCAGAAAAAAGGATAGAGAAAAGGATACAACATAGAGACATCTAATCAAGAAGGATCAAGAAGACATTGTTTAGAGGTGATCTATTATCAGGCAAACAAGTGCTAAGTGCAAAATCAATGCTGAGACATTCTAACAGGTGATTTCAATCAAAATCTCTTAATAGAGTAGTCCTAACATGTTGTATGAAATCCTTTAATAGGGTGCTTACTTAGTTGTAAGTTAAAGTCCTTTAACCAAGCACACTTCTAATAGGGTGTTGAAATCCTCTAACAAGGTGAGACCTAACAGTCTTTGTAAGCCTTTAACAGGGCAGACCTTTCATAGGGTAGATCATGTTTCATGATCAAAACATTGTAACCTTCATTGGATACACTTTATTACTGCAGTAGTGAAGATTTGTGGGTGTCATCCCCACCCCAGTTTTACCTTCTCACTTGGAGGGTTTCTGGGTAATCATATCTGGTTTTATGTGTGTGAATGCTTACATGTTTACATGATTTAAATATATATGGTTTACATGTTATTTCAGTTTACTCATTGAATGCATGAGATGGATGTATGGTGAAAGCTTTATGGGTCCAAGTTTAAACTACTGATTCACTCCCTCCCCTCAGAAGTTTACCTTTCCTATTGTAATTCCAACATTATATTAATAATGTAGATAGATAATGTCAAAGTATTATATTAGTAAATAATAATATGTTTAGATTTAAATACACCCAATAGTATATATTAAAAATATTTTTTATTATTTATCTATTTATTATAATAAATTCTTATTTTCTATTAAAACCTATTTTGAGATTGTGGACATCACACCTTCCCTCCACACGACTTCCTAGTACAAATATTTTGACTGAGCATTACGAACAAATGGTGGCATGCACTAGAAATTTGTATGCCCATTTCTTCACATCAAGACTAACATATGTAGCAATTGATTAACAATATTCTTATTTGAAGAGATATTGATGATCCAAACCCACATTTAGTAATGTTTGCATTCTAGTGTACAAGGTTGATTGAATTTCCACAACATCAGACACACACAACAATGCAATCATGGACCTTGTATATTTATATTCTATATATACTCAAAAATATAATAGAGTTATTCCAAAATACCTTATGAATACACACAAGAGACAAAGACTGAATTAAACTAGATTAAACATGGCATATAATGTAATCCATATTGATATCCTCACCTCTAATAATGTAGAGGCCACTCATGATGAATTGTGTGAAGTGGGCCACCATAAATTGTGGGTGTTAAAAGGAAGATATCAAATAATTCAAGTTTTGATAACACATGTGAGATTATATTCCTTAATCAAAAGACTATAATTCATAAATTACATACTTAGTGCCCTTCATTCGAAGGATAGGGAAGCATGTGACTAATACACGATCTTAGAATGACATTTGAAGATATAGTCTATAGAGGCATTGGAAATAATAAGAATTCACAACTCCCTACTTTGACAAAATGGTGCAGTTGTTGCAAAGACTCGTGCAAAGTTAAATTAATCAAGAGACAATCAAAAAAATTATTATAGCCACATGGAAATCTAGAGTGGGAACTTCACATTGTGGGGAGGAAAAATGATTAACAATGTTCCATTCCCACTTGAACCATCTTTAGAGGGGAGATGTTTCATCTATGTCCAGATAAGTATTTCATATCTTTGAGTATTACATTTATCTATTCATGTTTTTATACATACTATTAAGATCTATTTTCCTTGATCTTTTGCTTTATGTATGAGGATGTTCTTGCAAGAAAAGAAGGTTGGTACTTTACATGTGCTACCAAAATATTGTGCAGACTAAATCTTATGACAGTAGCTCGAAAGAAGAGCTATGATCTGGAATTCATTAGTCATCTAATGACCAGACTGGATAAAGTATGGCTCTTCAAGTGAATATTCTTGATGATTGACATTATGAGTATTCTTCCACATTAAGAGGGCGTATGACACTTCTTCAAAGGCAACACAGGAGCTTAGAAGATTGATGCTCATAGGGGGTTTAGAAATACATGTGTGTGATTGCTCGACATTATAAGCCTACTCCTATATACATCATGAGGAAGAAATGACTTATCATCAGAAAGTCAAGAAGATCGATATCAAATTTAGAGGGAGTTTGACAGGCATCCTTAGGTGAAGAGAGCTCTAAGGGAGTAACTAGAGGACTTGACTTCCTAAGATTTTTGTTCAAAGGAAGAAATTTGAAGTGTGATCTCTTCTCTATAAGGGAAAAGTTCAAAGTGAAACTCCTTGTAATGCATTCTTCTCTATGAGAGAGAATTGAGGTGAAAGCCCTTCTAACACCCTCTAACTTGATTCACGGTGGTTATTATTTTTCATATGATATGTAATGAAAGGTGACGATCTTTCATTGATATATATAAATTGAAGGTAATTATTGTAAGGTGACAATCTTATAAATGGCAGACTTGTTATCATGACAGGCTTCATTAAGTTTTTGTCCTGGAGTGCCAAAGATCATAATGCGACCATGAAATTGTGATTTCTTTTTAAGTTGTTGTCTTGGAGTCCCAAAAATCAGATATATCCTTCTAGGATATAACATATTCTTTTGGTAGGCATCAAGGATTTGATGCTAGTGCACATACCAAAAGAATATATGTATGATGAATATCATATGATTGATATTTCTTGTCGACTCATACTTCGGACTATATTGAAAGATAACATCTAAGTTGATGGATTTATGTTAATATCCTTAAGTATGGCATTCCAGGAATATTATACTGAGATGATACCTCTTCATATACTTGAGAGCATAATATGTTCTACAAGTCCTCCCTAGCAAAGAGGGAGTGTTAAGGTTGTAGCTTCAGTCGGATTGATTCGATCTAAGATGCATTATTGTTATTGGTAAATCATCATTTCCTATATTTACTTATCCACGTCAAATTTTATATGTGTGTGTGTGTGTGTGTGTGTGTGTGTGTGTGTGTGTGTGTGTGTGTGTGTGTGTGTGTGTGTGTGTGTGTGTGTGTGTGTATTGTTATACACATTATTATTAATTAAATGATGATTAAACCATAGAGACATGTCTCTTCATGAGACATGTCTCCTCTCATATTTATATGAGATTCAAATTTGCATTTGGAACACGCCCATAACAATGGCAATGTTGGTACATTTGCAAAATACAATCTTTAAACATCAACACAAAGTGCGCTTGCACTATTTAAAAAAAAAAAAAAGTGGCATCTTTTTGGTACCAAAACTTCATGCATATTCCCAGACATATAATACTTAATTCTTAAATATAAATTATTATCATGCAACCTAGGTTAAATTCCTATTAGGGTTTTGATCTTCTTTATGAGGGATCTCTCATTGTAGTTAACACTTTTTTACTCAATAGCAATTTCTCTTTTTTCTCATCAAGAATGTCTCCTCTCTTGTGAATCTACGAATTCCATCCTCCACAGCTGTGTTCCTCCCTTTCTATGAGAAGAATTTGCCTATAGTGGTTCTTGGAAGTTGTGGGTTGAACTTTCCTCAACTCTAGGTATATATATATATATATAAACACATATACAAATATAATACCATAGTTGAATAATAAAAATTATTAAATTTCTACAACATTTTAAGAAAAAAATATAAATTAATATTCATACATTTCAAATTGTGCGAATTAAAGCGTATAATAGACAAAGCCATGCATGTCTTTACGAATTATATTATTATGAAATAACTTTTTATTTTCTTTTGCTTTTATTAAAAGATTATTTTGCTATGATAATAGAAATACTTATTATATAATTTGATAGAAAAACAAAAAAAACTATATATTTGAATAAATTAAAATATAAATTAACAAAAAAAATTCAAATACTATCATATCAAATTTTATAAGATATTAGTTTTTATTTATGTGTTCATTGTTTTTGTTTGTAGTTACACTTGTTGTCCAAAGATTTGCCAAAGTTTTATGCTTATTATTGAAACTTGGCGTACATAAGTAATACAATACAGTCTCCCTAGAAATTATATTATACAATAGAATGAATGAGGTGGGGAAAAACAAATATTCTCAAATATGTAGAGGAAAGGCGAGTATACAAAGTCGGGGGGATTCCAAGCACAGCGGGCTGCTGCAACGAAGATTTAGCTCGCCTCTGCTGCCACCATCAAAGCACTTGGAACTTTATTGCTACTTCAATACTCTCGTCTCTACTAATTGAATTGTAATGGGGAAGTGAAGGTTTGTCCGAAGGACCAGCCAGCAGGAGCCATGTCATTAAAGGTGAGTGTTTTGCCATCACTGGTGGTGACCCGGAATGAGAGGCTCTGCCCATTCAAGTAGGAGTTGCTCTGCCAATTGACACCCCAATTTCTGGACATTGTCTGCCATCCAGTGTTGGATCCCTTTATCCACACCGCACTCACCACTCCACTCCCGCCCACATTCGAGATCAACACAAGCTCGAAATACGATCGTCCATTTATGGTGAACCGAACGCCTCCAGTTTTCATGCAAGGGACACTACAACAACAAACATAAAAGAGGAAAATATTTAATATGTATTAAACATGTTATATGTGAAAAATAAAATAAAACCATCCATTTCATTAACATGAATTTTACCTTACAAGTTCATATGAAGTTTCTAAATAAACAAAAACTAAAAATATGTAGGTTAACTGAACCCAATTGATCTACCTGACAAGCCAGCCAACCATTTACAAAAGAAGCCACTAGGAAAACATCACACTAACCACACAAAAGGCAGAGAGTCTTGACATTTTCTCATAGCAAGTGTCCCCTGTTTACACTAGCCAAAATAGAGCTGACAAAAAATGGCGAAAGAGATGGATAGATACCGTCTGTAAACAACGGGAACAATTCCTCCTCTGTAAATGGCGATCTTCTCCCACGCAGGCTGCGCCATGTCAAAATGCTGAAGAGGAGGATTACACCAACCTCCGTCATTGTTGGGCAAAGCAAAATTTGGAGGACAGAAATTTGTAGCCGTAATGGTAATCGATTTTCCAGGCAAACACCACCGCTTATCTCGACTAGTGTCACATTGTATCTCAAAACATTCCCCGCAAGAAGCCCCGTCATTAAACAGAGCTGTGCTCAACGCTGCCGTATTCGTCCCATATCCCGCACTATACAGGTTCCCATATCCGCAAGCCCCTCCTGCATAAAAAGTCCAAAATCCCCACTAAATTTTGATTTTCCAGCAAAAACCTTGAAACTTTCGCTTTAATTTCCACACTCACAACAAAAAGCTGGAATCTTCAGCTTAATTTTCGAAACACGGAGCAAAAAGATTGAATCTTTAGCTCAATTTTCGACAAACGCAGCAAATAGTTTGAATTTTTAGCTCAATTTCAACCCACACAGAAAAAATCTTGACTCTTTAGCTGAAAATTGCGACACGCGGTACAAAAAGCTTGAATCTTTAGCTTAATTTTCAACGCACAAAACACAAAGCTTGGATCTTTAGCTTTATTTAGAGTGAAATTAGTTACCCATAGTGCCAGAGGCGTCGCTTCCTCCATAGAATGTCGCATGGGCGCTGATCCAACCGTCGCCATTAACAGCCGCTGTTTGAATGATTATCAGTGCAACTCCAAGAAGAATGGCCGCCATTTGGTTTTTCACCGCCATGATTATGTTCCAGAGCAGACGAAGATACCTAGAGAAGCAGAGGGACTTCAGGTATCTCAATCTTTTTTTCTGTGGGTCTGTCTTTATCTGTAACTATCTCGGTATCTCCTGCATGTTCCAGAGATGGGGCGAGTATAAATAGACTGCCCTTTTCAGATCTGATCTTTTCAATAATTGGCTGAGCCGTGAAGACTGTGTATATATTGAATATAATATTTTGACGGCTCATCCACCGTCTGTATTAAACAAGCTCTCACGTTCCTGCACATGCCATTGTCATATGATAAGGGCTTCCTTCATATGCGTTTCATATCAGGTACCTGGCATGCTGACGTCCACACCACAATTATTATATCAGCTGATTTCCCTCACCAGGAATTTTACGGTCATCCTCACAGTCACGATGAGTTCAACGACACCCCTCTTTGTTTGGATATCAAATTCACTTGAGATCCGTTCATTGTGGTGGGATATAATCCACTCTTAATGTTGGTGAGTGCCATTCACCATCAGTTTGGGGGTTTTGGCATAGTTGTGTCTTGTTTGGTATCAAAGTTAGAGGTTCTGAGGTGAGCTTCTGTGGAGGGTACATGAACAATGTAAATTTACATCATCTTAATATTTAAGTTAGGACATCACAATTCAGTTAGGACATCGCAATCCATCACACTTCATAGGACTCTAGTTGGAGACCTTGACTTTGATGCCGAATAAGACAACCACTATGCCAAAAGCTTGCACTAATGATGAATGGTGCCCATCAACATTAAGGGTGGGATGAAAACCAAAGTGTTGGTGCAAGCCAACCCTCCTTAGACATGTAGTTGCTTAATTATAGGTGGGTCGGAGTCTTGGGTATCATTGTTGTAGTATTTAGGTTAGGACATCACGCATTGTCTTTGATTTTTTTTTATTGAACCACATTGCATCTAATTTAACATTGGACATACATTTTGAACTAACAAGAGTTACTTCTTCTATCAAATCTAATTAGGAAATGTACCAAATGTTTAGACTCATCCCTTAGAATACTCTTTAATTGATTTCACATATATTAGAGTACAACTCACTCAATTCTAAATTTGAAATATGTACAAGTTCAAGAATGTAGTGTATTTTACAATTTTATTAGGGTGTGTCAATTCAACAGTTTACGAAGACATTTCCATGATACGTTTCATACAAAGACATTTTAAATGATATGTTTCTCGTCTTTGAACACTAAATAATTTTTTATTTTAAAAATATTTTACTACTTTAACCCATTCAAATTCATATACATGTGTATGGAGGTGGTGGGAGAAAAGGAGGTAGATGTGTCATGTGGATACAAAAATTAAATTATCTTCAATAAGTCATTCAAATTCATGTATGTATTTGACAAATAAAAAAAAGTTGGTAAAAATATTTATCTATTATACTTTTAAAATATAATATTAGTCAATGGACCCTTGGTCTACTGGTGAAGTTGAATGGCTCACAAAGAGCCCACCAGGGATCAAGTCTTACTGAGTGCAAGGCTCCGACATCATAAGGGATGAGGTCGGGATTATGCCCTAGGTGATTTTGACGGCATGGATGCCCCTCAGTCCTTGGCTCTAAGCCGAAGAGGTTTCAGGCACGAGTGGGCCCGTATCGAGTTCCTAAAATGTCTATGTGGTGGCCTTCGTTGGTTGGTAGCTCACAGGCTTTGTGCCTCACTGGGTTGCCTCATAGATCTGAACCCTCCATCAAAAAATATATATATAATATCAAAATTCTACTAAAAGTAATTTTCATAAAATATAATTAAATATAATTAATATAAATATTATAGAAGTCTTTTAAGCAATGATAAATATTCAGAATGTATGAATATGCAATATTTCATATAATTGATTTTAATATATGTCTTGAAGAATTTCTCAAGCTCTTCTGTAATCTCTAAATTGGATGATTAAGTAATAATAACAAGAGTCATATAAGTGCATTTTAAAAATCGTATGGAGGAGAATAGTTATTAAAATAAAATTGTATTAGTAAATTTGTAATAATCCAAACACAATTAAATTTGTAATAGACAAAGATAACTTGTATACTAAAGATTAAAAAATAGGTGTATAATCAAATTATTATTAGTATTGAATTGTGTATTATATTATATTTTAGTACTATAAAGTTTTTTTTTATTAATTTAATATGTTTATTTAATTTAAATTGTTCTTTTTCTTTACTAACCACTAAAATGACAGTAAGCATTTAAATTGAGTTAATCTAACATTAAAAGTAATTATTTATTTAGCTGATAGACTATTTGTGGAACTTTGTTTCTAAAAATTAAAATTTTGATAGAAAAGTTGTCAATTCGCTGGAAAAGTTGTCAGTTGGTCAGAAAAGTTGTTAATTTTGCCAAAGAAATTGTAAATCCTTCCTGTTAATTATTTACCGGTCAGTTTTTATCTCACTTCACTTTTAACTCGTGTTTTGATATTTATTAGTTGTTATCTCTAGTTTTAACTATTGTTTTTCTTTTTCTATTTATTTTTAAAAATAACTACTTCTATCTCATGTTGTGATTTCTATTTATTTAACTTTTGAATTTTAAAATTGATTTACATTTTAGTTTTTAAATTATTTTAATTTTTTTTTTTTTTTTGTTTAGTTTTTCTTAAAATATATTTTTTTTAGTTTCTATAATTTGTTTAGTAAATATAATATTTTTTAGAGACATCATTATTTTTTCATATTAATTTTTTGTATTTCTCTTATTAATTTTTCATAATAGATTTTTTTATGGTTTTTTTTTAAATGAATTTTCTTTTCATATTTGATAAATTGAATTTAAATAAATAATATTTATTAGTCTATTAAAAGGATAATAGTAAATTTTTTTATTTAAATTAAAAATTATTATTAATCTAATTTATTTGAATAACATTATATTTTAAATCTCCTTTTTTTTGTTTATTTAAAAAATAATTACTGGTGATCTCCACTTCTTTTTTTTTTTATCGATAAGAGGCCGAACCCAAGATTAGTTGTTATGTGTTGTGATTAATTATTGTTATTTATTAAGCACAAGTGCAAGTAGATTCAAATCTAAGACCTCTTCGATAAGAGGCTCACAATTTACCATTGTGTTGTCGGCTCTTACCTACTTGTGATCTCCACATTAGCTCATGTTATGATCTCCATTTGTTTAACTTTTGATTTTTAAAATTGATTTAGGTTTTAGTTTTTAAATTAGTTTTTATATTAGTTTAGTTTTTTCTTTAAATATTGTTTTTTAGTTTCTATAATTTATTTAGTCAATAGATATTTTTTAAAGACATTTTTTTGTATTTTAATAATAGAATTTTTGATGGAATTTTTTTAAATGATTTTTTTACATATTTGATAAATTGAATTTAAATAAATAATATTTATTAATCTATTTAAAAGATTTTAGTAAATACTATGTTATTTAAATTGAAAAATATTAATCATCTAATTTGTTCACATAAGATTATTTTTAAAATAATAATTTTATTATCGAGCACTTATCGGCTTATTGTTGCAAGCACAAAAGTATGCAATTGCTAGTATACTAATTTATTGAAGTAATCTATAGATGATTTCATTAAAAGTAAAAAATTTAATATTAATAAAATGTATTAACTAGCCAAAAATCTAGGTGAAAATAAATTAATATGGGAGAGCCTCTGAAAAAGGGGTCGTATAATACCTAATGAAATCAATCAATTATTGTTATGACAAATAGTATATATAAGATATTAAAATAAAAAATTAATATAGCAACTTTATAAATATTTGATTATATTAAAAATAGTTCATTCTTATTGGTTGATTGATATTGAACTAAAGCAAAGTGAATGCAATAGTACTAGCTTAGGGCAAGATCATATGCCCTTGCAAAATTCAAATCTAAATGATATGCGAGCAAACACTTGAGAACCAATAAATTAATCATACCAAGACGAAAATTTGTCATAACATCACCTATACACTTATATACTCTATATTAGATGTTGAAGAATTTTATAAGAAATGCAAATGTTCAATATAAAAACTAGAGCTAGCTAATTATAATTGGGAATTTATATGGGAGTCAAAAAGAGAATTTGTGGAAGTGTGAACACCTTAAAGAAATCCCTATTCTAACTCTGAATAAAAATCATTTCAAAATTATCAGCAGTTGTTTATCATTAAAAATTTTAAAATAATGAAGCTAAAGGTCAGGCCCAAATACCATTGAAAAGACAGCCCACAAACCGTCAAATTTCATAACTCGATGGAGCCCACTAGCCGTCCGGATTGACAGGTGGCCGAATGTCGTAAGCGCGCTGCAGAGCCAGCGCTTTATCACGTGGACGTGTAATTTATGCGGCTTTAATTTGGGCACGCGTCGTTTGCGCCACGTGTAACTTAATGCTTTTTGTCTTTACACGCACATGGGAAAGTGGAAACTTGCCAAGGATTTGAGTTTTCCATAAAGCGCCGACGTAATATAGTAGCAATTTAATTTTCCATTTTAATTTTTAAATTCTACCTAGTTTTGGATGTTTATTTTTCTACGTAACCCAAGGTTGTCGAGCAACAATCTACCCATGTTCGCAGAATATATTCCTCCGCCTTTGAAGTGGAGACCACGTTGATTTCGTTGTTCACATGAAATTAGGCATTTTGCGTGAAAGTCATAAGAAAGAATTTATTTAATGCTGAAAAAGAGGAATTTAATGCTTATCGTTTCTTGTTTGGAGAATATATGGTGTGGAAAAAGCATGGGCAATTCACACTTCCCTAACATAGCAACTATTGACTTCTTGTTATTTTAATTTATTGAACACTGATGAGTTTAAATATTAAAAAACTATTAATTTTTTTTTTTTTTAAGAGAAAATGAATATATATGTTATTGTTGATGGGCATTTGGTCTATTAATTTTTTAAAATAAATATATTTTTTAGAGAAAATGAATATATATGTTATTGTTGATGGGCATTTGGTCTATTTGTAACGTTCATTGGTTCTAAATGAGCTCATAAAAGATCAAGTCTTATTGAGTGAAGGCTCCACCATCATAAAAGATGAGGTCAGATCATGTCTCATGTAGATTTTAGAGGAATGAATACCTCTGAATCCTTCACTCTCAATTGACAAGGTTATGAACCTATAAAGATTATATATATATGAGTGGCATATGTTGTTAGGATAAAAAAGGGTCTGCAATTAATTTTAGATCTAATTTTAGAAACATCTTTATAGATTTAAAAATACCATACTTTTAAAAAGTTTTATTTTAGATTTTGTAATTAATGTTTCTCTTTTCATAAAAAATCTAAAATGAATTGAATTATCGATTGTAAATATGTTAGTTATAATTTATCAATCAAATTGGTCAAGCTTTTTTATCCAATCTTGTTCTACTAGGATGGTGGATAATTTTAGTTAGTTATTATATTGGAGACTTTTTTGTCAACTTTTTAAAATGTTTTTTAAGCTTTTATACTTGCTTATTGTTGACAAAGTTGGATGTTGAAGTCATAGAGTTGTTTTAAATTGATTGAGTCTTGATTAAGTTTTCCTTTATACATGTATCTATATTAAGAGTTTATTTAAATTGATTAGATTTTGATTAAACTTTTATTTATACATGTATCTACATTATTTATGACTTATACATTAAATTGGTTTCACTTATTATTTCAATCAAGAAGATGATTGTTAATTACTTATTATGATTAAAGAATATTGAATTAAAAATTAGAACTCTTATTAATCTAAGAGTTTGCATAATGATGCTTTTAAACTCCAATTCAAACAAGGCACCTAATGAAGGAATTTTGGCTCTAGTTGAATTCTCCAAAATGCCTCCTTTATTACAATGTGCCCATAGGCTTTTATAGAAATGAATCTCAAAAACAACTTCAAGAAGGGTTGTCAATTTGTGCCATGTGGAAGAGTTATCAAGGTGGTTGTTATGATCATTTAGGTATGTCAACCCTTGAATCTTTTCTTTTATTTTTGTATGAGCATGGACGTCACCTGTGTCTTTTTGAAAATCATACTATCATGGTTGAGAAGGTGTAATTTGTGCCTTTAAAATGTCTCAAAATTTTCCACATAATAAATGGTGTTTTATATTAAAAGAGATGGGTTGCATTAATCCTTTAAATAATTTGATCATAGGCTAGACACACGGTATGCTAGAGGGGTTACCTTTCATTCCAACTTGCATCCTTTCCTCTTAAGATTTACTATGAGGACACATATCTTCTTCTACAATGTGCATGTCTTGGGAAAGGAGTTCTTTGAGGAAAAGGGACTTGTGGTTTATTGGACAAACTCTTCACCTTGACACCTTGTTGAAGTTATGCATAGTATTCTTAGTAAATATTCTCTTTTAGCTATTGTTATTGAAAATGGCAATAGATACATCTACATATTGGTGACTCAAAAGGGATCTCAACCTACTAAGAGAGAGAACCTCAAATCCTTTGGTTCATAGACCAATACCTTATTCATTGGGCATAAATTCATGGGGATGATCTATAGAAACCTAAGAGTGCAAGTATGTACTTGGAGGAAAGCCAAAAACTACAACATGTATTACCTTAAGGAGAATGTTGTTAGTCCTAAGGGATCAAATTACCAAGAGGGATACCAATAACCTTTGACAAAATTTCATATTCTTCATTTGAGCTCCAATAAAATAGTAGAACAAATTGGGTAAACTTACAAGGGTGTGGGAAAAATACAAGAATCTTCCCACAATGAGACCCTTTTTTCCATTACAAACCTACCACTAGAGATCCAATCAATAAAGGTCCTTAGTTTTACTATGTTTTATTTGGATATTTTATCCTTTGAGTAGCTACTAGGAATGGAGGAAGAAGATTCCTTAATAAAAAACAAGCTATTTAAGTCTCATGATTTTAGCCCATTCAAAGTCCCTAATGATAATTATCAAGATAATTTTTGAGAGGATAGCATGATTAATTGTTTTAACCTTCCTTATGTCCTAACCTCTGTTGTGTTTATTAGAGAAAACTAAATCATATTCTATCAGAGAAATATATTTCCTCTCTCTCTCTCTTAGTTGTCAACAACCACATAAAGGTGGGGTGTCATACAAAGATGTGATCAATGGATGCTCTTGCAAGAGTGCAATAAAATGCTTGATAGACACTCTTGAAGTGGTGGGATAGAAGATAGAAGATGTAGTTAATCAAAATCTTGAAAAAGCAAGAACAAAAATAGGAGTACGGGCAATGATAAGGGCAAGGTAGAGAACTTGGGAACCAAAACTCACTCTTTGCCTTTGTAATGGCCTCACACTCTAGGGCCTTAGCTCGCTAACAATGCTTACATTGATGCACAAGTTTGTCCCAACATAGGTTTAGACTAGGGTGAGAGGCTTGCAAGGGATTGATAGCATCCTTCTCCATGGATGTGGTCATCGATGTCATGATTGACAGAGAAGAGTGTCTCACCAATGTAGTAGGAGGTGGTACTGAAGAAGTGACTATGTGATCAACCATCCCCTTTTCACATTGTGGGATGCCCTTGATTGTTGTGGGACAAGTGATAAATAAGATGGATAAATCCATAGCAACCACTTACCCTTAGTCTAAACAATATGGAAAGGAATGTCTTCAAGGATGGGGATTGGAGAAGGAGGGTAAACCTTGGACTTGGGAAACATGGATGTCTTTCCTTTGTCTATGACATGTGTAAGCACAAGAACAAAAGACACCACCAGAGGTTTCTAAGTTCACATTGGGCAAGGAGGCTTCTTTAAGGCATGTATTTACCCTATGGTCCCACTGAAAGGACATAATACAAAGTGCACTGAGTTGCAAGAGAGGAATAGAATGAAGGGACAAACTCGAGTGGGGGTTAGGCACTATAGATTTGGAAGATATCTTCTCGAATTTATACTTGGTACAGGAAAGGAATGAAGCATCTTGTCGAGGATTCAAGATCTCTATTGTACTAGGCTAGAAATGATCTAACAAGAAGCCCTTGTAGGATATCATGAGTCAATAACTAGTATCTTGGGTCAAGTTTATGATGTCCTCATGGGAGAATTTGAGGCATTTATGCACAGCAAAAGGAATGAGTCCCCAAGGAGATGAGTCAGGGAATGTCCAACTTGATCCTAAAGAGATTTGATATGGAATAAAAATAAAAATCATAAAGACTACCTTGAGTCCCACCTAGACTGTCAAGGTAGTCAATCCTAGAGGGGGAAGTGATAGTCCATCATGTGTTTATATGGTTTTCAAACACTCATCATACTACACATGATTTTAGCCATTGACAAAGAGCACCTCCCTCATAATGACATGTACCTAGCACATAGGGTCATCTATCATGCCTGTGATGGACGTTGTGTTGACCAATATTGGAATGTATAAAGAAGAAAGCTCTTTTCTATAAGGGGAATTGGGAGGGGTGAAGGTCGTATTCATGTCACATACCCTCCAATCAAGTGGTAATATGAGAACAATTAGCACCTTGTTGAGAAAGAGACTATCACTAAAATATGGAGAAGGAAAATATTTCAACCTCAAGACAAATAAAGCTCTTGAGGGACAAACTAACCATTATGCCAACTCACTTCTACTGGTGCTCTAGTGAGAAAAGGTGGTCAAGACAACTTAATGACAAGGGTGTGTTTTAAGATTTAAAGAGAAATGATATGTGAAGTATAACTGATTTAACTAAACAAGATCAAGAAGCAAAAAGGTTATAACTCTAAGAAAGACTAACTATTAGGATTAACCACCAAGCTAAACTCAATGTCTCATACACCTATACAAGTTGAGAATGACAACACATATGTAAGATATCCATGCAACGTGCTTTTGTCTAAAACAAACAGAGTATAAACGAGGAGGTAAAAACTTGAAATGGTAATAAAAATAACGAAAAGTAGCTTGTGTAATAACAGTAACAAAAAGTAGCTAGTGTAATGACAAAAAATAATGGTATACAATTACACTATAGAAATGACATCAATCAAACAAGGAACAAAGGAAAATGTTAATTCTCACAAAGGAGACTAAACTACCCCAACAACTTGTTCTACCCCCTCCTACGAAGCCTACACACATGAAAATGATGAAAAGTGGGATTGTTTGAGACTTTCCCCAATCAAGAACCTACTTTGGTATTTCCACCTCAACAACAACCAAATAGATAGACGAGATAATTGGTGAAAGATAGCCAAAAAGACAACAAATAAATGATAAAGACAATATTATAGAGAAAATTAAGATTAAGAAACTATGATATGCTATAAAAACATATAATGGAATAGTGAAAGAAACCCCCCTTCAAAATCATGAAATCAAAGCCTAATGGAATCAAGGTTAGGTTACGAAGATAATGAAGTTGTATTGTGTTGAGTGTTCAGATGCTACATAGAAGTTATCCAAGATGGGTTGTGAAAAATGTTCAAGAAGTTGTTAAATTTATAGAGGAAAATCAAATAAAAATGGAGTTGTGATACTATCCAAGAAGGCCAAATGAGGTAAAAAAGAGTGTTCTATGCTTACTAGACATTTCGTAATGTCAATAAGTGGTGGTAGGACTTACATTGCTAGGGTGTAGTTGTAGCATCTTAACAACTCATTGTACATTTGCATATTCACAAGCCAACTGTACATCACATAAACATTATGTAGCGCAAATACATCTTGTGTTGACCAGTGTCCGTGGTCAAGAATCTTGACAGAAAAGGACAAGAGAAATGGAAGGACATAGAGGCTTGTGTAAAAATTTATTTTTCAACTAAAGTAAGACCATCACATAATGGTAAATTATACTAGATGTTATTTTAAGACCCTTTAGGTATCATACTAATTTGTAAGATCAAACACTTTTAAATGATTATAAACATGAATTAACTAATAATAGTCTCCATTAATGAAAAATTTTGAGATGTCATTTTAGAAGGAAAATTTGTATTCACAACAAATAGCAAGCCAAGGGATAAATTAATTGTAGCCTAAAAATTAAGGAAATGGAGAGACTTGTTGGATACAATTGTTCAATTGTGTGTTGTCTTTGATGTTATACAAATGTCATATTAGTTATCAAACGGAGTCTACTGAGCTTAGTTGGTCAGCAAAGAAAAAGACAAAGTCTACCAAGCTCAGTTGGCCAGCAAAGCAATTTACAGAGTCTACCGAGCATTTCTAGAAGTCACACTATGAAGATAGCTTCTACCGAGCTCACTCGGGCACTGAAGGATTCCATAGTAGAAGTCAGTTTCTACCAAGCTCTCAAGATCAGTGAAGGAAAATCAGTTCTTACTAAGTTCACTCGGTCTCCAAAGGATTTTGTAGAGTTTGCAGTATTTACCGAGCTTCACTTGGTTAACACTGGAAATCACTTCTAAAGTAGTGCTTACTGAGCAAGGTCGGCCAATGAAGGATTTCATTATTTTGAGAAATAATGTTTAATTGTTTCATGTAATGACTGTAGTTGACTAATGTAATGTTTATTGGTAAATGTAACTTGTAAATGAGCTAACTTGACAATTTGTAAGGTATAAATAAAAGGTCAAGTTGTGAATTCTAAAGTATGAATGGATGTATGAATGAGCCAGCATGCAAGTGAGTTGATTGTGTGAAGAGGAAGTGTGAGTGAATTTTAATGAAGCATCAGATATCCTTGAGGAGTAGCAAAGGTGTATTCAATCGGTGAGGATCTGCTAAAGCAGAATAGAGATCTGTAACAACAAAGTTCAGTTGCATCACATTCCGGTCACTTCATTGTTACTTTTTCATCATTGTAGCAGTCATTTGTAAATCTCTTAACAGAGTTGGTTTAATAGCCATTTTGTTAATCCTCTAACAAGGTGGACAGTTCTATTGAATTGTTCTAAAGTCCTCTAGCAAGGCCACTCCTAGCAAGGTGATTAAATCCTCTAACAAGGTCACACCTAATAGTGTTTTTTATAACCTTTAACAAGGTTGGCTCCTAACAGGGCTCACTTCATAAGAGGGAAAATTGGTAGCTAGTTACTTGGTGGTTTTTCCCATATTGGGTTTCCATGTTAAATCTGGTGTCTGTTGTGTTCATGTTATTTCTTTTTGCATGCATGTTGATAATTGTGAATGCTTAAAGATCAGTAATAAGTTAATACACAGTTCACCTACCGATTTATAACATTTTTCTATGTGGCTACCGAGTGACAATAGTAACTAGTTATTTAAGACATCTAAGAGATTTGTGGATTTTTTTTTTGTGGTAATTAATTCAGCCCCCCCCCCCTCAATTACTCCATCTATATTTCCAACAATCGGTATTAGAGCTTTTGGTGCTTGTAGGAAGGATTTCAAGGATCTAAGCTAAAGATCAAGATGTCTTACAAAAGGGAAATTTCAAGGCTTAACAGGGATAACTTTTCAGCATGGCAAGGTCTCATGAGACTCCATTTGGCTTCCATTGGAGATACAGGATTGAAATATTTGGATGAAGCATATGTAACTCCTTTTGGTACATTATCTGCTAATGACATTGCTGAGAAAAAGACTCATAACACCATGATGATAGACATTGCATCTGCCCTGAGCTATGAAGAATTTGATGATGTCAAGAACTGCAAAATTGCCTTTGAAATGTGGAACAAGCTAAAAGAAATCTATGGAGGTGATGATAATGTAAGAAGAGCCAAAGTAGAAAGTCTAAGAGGACAATTTGATTAGATTAGGATGAGAGAGGATGAAAACATTGCCAAATATGTTGAAAGAGTCAAAGTAGTTGTCAATGCTATCAAGGCTTCTGAAGGAGATATTGAGGAGGAAACAATTGTAAGTAAAGTTCTTAGAACATTATTTCTCATTTATGCAATTAGAGTTTCGGCAATTCAAGAAAGAAGATGCGAAGCAAATCATAAAATAGATTTAGAGGCCATAGTAGGAAGATTGACTACATTTGAGCTAGATAACTATGATAACTATGTTCCAGCTTCCAAGAACATTGAGTCAGCATTTGAAGCCAAGCTTTCACTCAAGGAGAAAGGAAAGAAGATAAAGGATTGTCAGTCAGAAAGTGAAGAAGAATCAAAACAAAGTTCTGACAATGATCTTGAGGTAGTTAAAGCTCTACTAGCAAGGAAATATTCTACAAGTAGAGGGAAATACAAAGGTAAGGTTCCTCTAATTTGTTTTTCATGTGAATAAATTGGACGTATTGTTGTTGGGTGCCCAAACAAGAAAAACAAGGATGAGAAGAAAGGTCACAAGTGCATTGGCAAGAAAGACTTCAAATCATTCAAGGACAAAGGTAAGAAAACATGTTTCATGGCTAAGGATTCTAATGATTCTGATGATGAAATTGTTTACATTGTTGTAAAAGATGAATATGATAATGATGAGAAAATGTCACTTATCTCTCATGTCAGCAAGATTGATACATGGATCATAGATAGTGGTTGCTCTCATCATATGACTGGTGATAAAACTAAGTTTGAACAATTTGAAGACTATGATGGTGGTAATGTAAGGTTTGGTAAGAATGAACCTTGTTGTATAAAAGGAAGAGGAAGAATCTCACTAACCAAAGATCTTATATGTGATAATGCATATTGGGTAGAAGGACTAAAACACAATCTGTTAAGTGTGGCACAGCTACTCAATAATGGATTCAAAGTGGAATTCATGCATGGAAAAGAAAGACTGTTGGATGACAAAGGAAAGTTGATTGGATCAGGCATTCAAACAAAAGGTAATTTGTTCTATCTTGAACTTGGTGAATGTTCATGTTTTATTACTCAAGGTGAAGAAAGTTGGTTATGGCATAGAAGTTTGTGTCATGTGAACTTTGATAATCTAGTGAAAATAAGCAAATTCAAGAAAGTTAGAGGCATTCCTAGTATAACGAAATCGGAAGTTGATCTATGCAAGAATTGTCAGATTAGTAAGATGGGAAAGACTAACTTTAAAAGTAAGAACTATCAGTCTGAAGAAGTTTTAGAAATTGTGCATACTGATTTGTGTGGACCTATTGGAATTGAAAGCTATATTGGAGAAAAAAAAATTATTCTTTTTGTTGATGATTACTCTAGAATGATGATTGTCATGTATCTAAGAGAGAAATCAAAAGAATTTGAAAATTTCAACTGGTATTTGGCTAAAGTAGAAAAAGAAACAAGCAAAAGACTGAAATGTTTGAGGTCAGACAGAGGTGGTGAATTCAACTCCCATGAGTTCAATAACTTTTATATTGAAAGGGGAATCAAAAGATAGGTATCAGCCCCTGGAACTCCTGAGCAAAATGGAATAGTTGAAAGAAGGAATAGATCTATCATGGACTATGCAAGAACTTTAATGATTGAAAAGAACATTGCTATCAAATACTGGAAGGAAGCTATCAGCACTGCAGTTCATACCTTGAACTGAGTATAGCTGAAGAAGGACTCATTCAAAACCTCCTATGAGTTATGGTATGGCTATAAACCTAATGTAAGTTACCTAAAAGTATTTGGAAGTAAATGTTACATTTTGAAAGAATCTAGAAAAGGTAAATTTGATGTGAAGGGTGATGAAGGAATATTTTTGGGATATTCTTGCAAGAGTAAAGCATATAGATGCTTGAATTTGTCTACTCACAAAGTCATAGAAAGTGCACATGTGAAAGTTGATGAGTTTGCAAAAAGGACTAGAGAAGAGAGAAAAAAGGAACCAAAAGATTACAGGAGATTTGTTTTCATTGAACCTGATACAATGCTAGATACATCTGTCAATCAGGAATCTTCTACTTCAGAGTCTTCAGTAACTGAGTTGCAGGGAGTTCAAACTGAGTTGTAAGAAACCGAGTCAATCAGACACTACCGAGCCAATGCCTACCGAGTCTAAAGGACTCGAGCATAAGAAAAAATAGCCAGAACCTAAAGTTTAAGTGCAAGAGGATGATAGTGCAATACATTCAAAAGGCAAGGAACCTATTTTAGCTAAGTATGTCAGGAGACATCATGCACTAGAGCAGATCATTGGAGACAAATCTGAAAGAACTATGACAAGAAGTAAGTTGAAAGGTACTTGTTTACTTACTGATTTTGAACCTAGAAGTGTCAAAGATGCATTAGAAAATAAAAGTTGGATTGGGGCTATGAATGAAGAGATAGAGTAGATAGACAAAAATAAAACATGGACTCTTGTACCTAGGCCTAAAGATAAAAATGTGATTGGAACTAAGTGGGTATTCATAAATAAGTTGAATGAAGATGGTAAGGTGTCAAGGAACAAAGCTAGACTGGTATGCAAAGGATACTCTCAAGAAGAAGGAATAGACTATGGAGAGACTTTTACTCATGTTGCAAGATTGGAAGGTGTCAGGACCTTACTTGTATATGTTGCATACAAAGATTTTAAGGTTTATCAGATGGATGTTAAGTTAACATTTCTCAATGGTATACTAGATGAAGAAGTCTACATTGAACAGCCTAAAGGTTTTGTTGATCTAGACAAGGAGGACATGGTCTGCAAATTACACAAAGCATTGTATGGTCTGAAACAAGCTCCTAGAGCATGGTATGAAAGATTGCATAACTATCTTATTCAAATTGGTTTTCAGAGAACTAATAATAACAGTAGCTTGTATATCAAAGAAGGACCAGATAATAAGACTGTTTTGGCAGAAATATTTGTGGATGATACTTTCTTCACACGGAATGATAATCTTTGCAAAGAATTTCTAGAGAAAATGAACAAGGAATTTGAGATGTCTATATTTGGTGAGATCAAATTCTTCATTGGTCTTCAAATTCAACAAAGTAAGAATGCCATCTACATCACTCAATCAAAATACATCAAGGAGATATTGAAAAAGTTTGGTATGGAAGACTATAAACCAGTTGGGTCTCCTATGTGCACTGATCTAAAGCTTACAAAGGATGATGAATCAAAGGAGATAGATCAGACATTGTATAGATCTATGATTGCAAAATTGCAGTATGTAGTTCATACAAGGCCAGATATTGCCCTTGCATGCCATGCCAAAAATACAAGGCAAAAATACAGTGACAATTTTTTTATTTTTTTATTTTTAAAAGTGATAATTGGATTACATGTAATACATGAGCATTCGAATAGAATTACTTAACTTCCTCACACTTATGTATAATTAAGAAATTGAAGTACAAATCAAATGCAAATTTTCTTAACATATTTTAATCTTAAATTGGATAAGTTGATATATATCACTATGTTATCTAATTAACTTTAATCAAATGAATAAGATTACAAAACATACAAATGTCGTAGGAAGAGTGAAACATCATCATTTTATCTATTTTCAAATAAACATATGTAAACAACTAAAATACTAAAAGGCTCAATGCAAGAATATTACTCAATCTTTTCTCTTCTATTAATCAACCTAGTTCAAGGCTCCATCGGGAAAGAACCAGTAAGAAAACCCAACATCCTTGCCACTTCAACAAGAGTTTAAATATATTTTTACATAATATTACAATACAATCTGAATTCTCTTCTTGGCCCTTAACAAGGGATATTTTTCAATATCTTCAATACATCACGGTGAACATGGAGAAGACGAAAACTGACCCAGAGACAAATCAAACATATCATGAAGAAAAAATCAAGCATGCATTCCCATCCCGGTTTGCACAATAGGTTCAATCATTGAACCAAACTAGGGAGAAGGTGGATTTTTCCAATAGGAGACATCAATCACTATACCACAACATGGCCCTTTTGAGGCTAAAAATTCAAGAACTTCTGTTCTTCCACAAATGCCCTTTTGAGGCCAATATTACCGGAATTTTTATTCTCTCATTTTTTTCAAAAATTTAACATTTTCAAACATGGTATGTGATGACAAGTAGGGGCCCATAACACCCTACCCTCTTTCCCTCTTCTCACCATGAGAAGAGACTCTACACTATTGGGGTCCAACTAAGCCCTTCCTCCGAACATGGCCACTTCTTTCCTATCCAAGGGTGAGTAATGCCAAAACAACCCACAAAATCTCTTTGAAATTCAAGCAAAAACATGAAGGAAAAGCATTCAAGAAAACATGTTTCAATCCCTCCCAAGCATACCCAACACACATACAAACATACCAATGAAAACACATCAATGACTTATGCATGAACAAAGCATGAACAACATGAACAAAAGGGATGAAGAACTCCTACCTTCTCAATAAGGTTATGGTAACATGAAAAAGTTTGAGATGAGCTCTTCCTTCCTTCCTTCAATCTTCCAAACTTCTCTCTAAAACTAGAGATTAGGTAACAACCCAAAACCCTCTCAGAAAAGCCTCTAAAAAGATCCCCCCCAAAACTCAACCACCTACCCCAAAAACAATAACTCCCACCCACTTGCCTAAAGCCCTAGAGACTTCTAACTCAACTAGACATAAGGTAGGCCTCAAGGTGGAGTTAAAGTTATCCAACATATGATGGGACAATCAATTTTCGCACTAAAGAAAAAATGGGTTTTTTTGAGTGACCATAAAAGTCAACCAAAGGGGGTAAGGGGGTGGAAAATGTCCCCAACCCATACCCATACCCCTTAGGTACTTAGATTTAATGATTTTAGACTTTTAAGATTAATTAGAGACCTATCAAAAGGTAGGAATAATTTAAGATTTACTAACAACCTTCCAAATGTAGATAACTCACTAATCCTAATTAGGGGTAATAAATGTCAATACAAACTGATTAACAAAAATTTAACTAACCAAATCCAGCTTAAATCTTTAGGTTACTCAGTTCCCTCTAACTATCATGCTAGAATGCATACACAATTCACAAGTGTGAAGTGACATTATAAAAACACTATTACGAAGGATTAACATTTACTGAATACAGAATGATACATTCACCCAATCCACGAAACAAATAAAATACGAACAACGAGGTTTGCATCTTTCATCAGATTTAACCTTGGTTTCCACAATTGATACATAGGGTTTAGTTTTGTTTCTCCGTTAAATTTTTTGCCTAAAAATATCCTGCACACTCATTGCACACATCAGTAGCTCAAGAAAATCACATTCATATATATTAAAAACCTATCTGGATAGTTACATAAATCAGAACATGAATCTTTCATAAAATCAACTATTTAATTCATTTCTACCCATATTTAATCATCTGAAATCACATAATCAATATAACATAACTTATTCGTTAATTCAGATTAAAGTACCAAAATAATCATTGTTAGGCATGCATACGCCTAATCATCATAACAACACCAATTAAAGAATACTTAAACTATCTGAAGCATAAAACTTAATCATTGAGGTATTAAATCAACACCCTTGTCATCAAGTGAAAATGCTTTGTATCATCGTTAGTGAAATTTTAATGTTTTAACAGTCGAGATAATGTAGTAGTTCTTGAATCACTAAGTATTAAAACATGGATATATCAACTACTCTATATTTCATTAGGACATTCACAATATAAGCATTACTTCATAACCATTTCAATCTCCTATAACAGTTTTGACAGAGAATTCATATTTATAATTACATACGAGGAGGGTCCTTACATCCTCCCCCACTAGCCTTTGACTTACTCCTAGAAGTCACACAACTAAAATGTTCATCTTATGCTAGAACTTTTCTTAAACTTGTTCCAAAATTTACTTTTGTAAAAAGAATGATTAATAATTCACATACATACTCAGGGGAGATAACATTTTGGACTGATTACCATTACTAAAGATCAAGTTTACTCCATAACTTTGACATGGTTACATTTTTCTAGGGTCAAACACTTCTTAAAACATATAGGTCACATAAAAACAACTTTCTAATCTAATATAAATATACCTATAGAGTCTCTAGCCATAACAATATCATAAGATGTTCTGAATCACACATACCCACTCATCAGGGTAATAGTCATACGAGTCTCCCTCAAATAAGTTTTCATAATAAGCAACTTGGCTCTTTATTAAAGTTAAACACTTTTACTTTAGAGTTTCCACGATGTATTGATTCTTTAATAGGTCACAAAACAAGTCCATCATTGCACATGCACCTTTTTATCTAGAAGATCATTCGGTCAACTCGTAATCTTAACTAAAATTTATGTTGGGGTGCAATTTCATTACTCATAACAGTTAATGAATATTCTCTGATCCTATTCTCGAAGTCTTGGGAGAGGATGGAGCATGAATACTCTCACTAATAACCCCAAACCCTAATGTTAAACATCCACTTAATCATTAGGAATTCCTTTTGGTAGGCCCATCATATATCACTTTGCCAACAAAATTTAAAAGAAAGTGCCTCACAATTTAAATTCAATATCAAGGATGAAACATCCAACACAAAAGTTCGAAAGCAAAGAAATAAAGAGTGGCCACTTATAGAAAAATTTTAATCAAGAAATAAAGACATAACCAACAGGTAGAATAGAATCATCAATAATACAGTTGGCTAAATAGCCCCACATCACACTAATGGAAAAAAGGAAGAACATTAAGAGTACCAAAATCTGAAACCAACCAAATAAAGACATAAATCCAATTACTTACAAAATTTACATTACTAACAAAATGCGGCCATACCACGGTTACTGAGGATCATGAGGGATCTTAGGTCTTCCAAATACATTGCAGAGATCTTGAATTGATTTTAGATGGTGGTCTAATGACCATGTCGCTCAAACTCTGATTGATCCCACATACTAACTACATACTTATCTTCATTGACATTGCCCTATAATTAGGGTTTACTGCACAAAGGGGTTTGGCTTGATCCGAACTCACTCAAAAGTGAAAATGCGAGGATATTAATATAAGTCCCCCTTCAATCCTCTTGTTGTTATATTGGTTTCCTTTCAAAGAATCTAAACATGTGGGAAACTTTTAGCATCAGTAGAGTTGTACTCAAAGTTGTGATTAGAATATCAAATCTCTTACCCTCGGTTTACTATAATTGCATGATAGCACACATCCCCATAATCTTTCTTAGGTCAAATTTTACCACAATATACTAGCTAAAGTTGTGTTATCAAAATTACCAAATTGGTATGATCCTGTATACACATATATATCAATGTTTTGTTTCTTTCATTGTTTACACAAGTTCTAATTATCATCCAAGAATACCCTGAATGTTATTGTTTCTTATCAATAATTCCATATCTCATGTCTCCTAGCCATAAATGACTAATGAATTCATCCTTAGGTTGTAGGTTTGCAACTACTCAGTCGTAAAACCATTATTAGGATGTTGTCAATGTTTACTTATCCAATGTCAAAGTTTACTTATTCACTCTTACAACTATCTCATTGCTGTTGATATAGGTCATCATCATCGTTTCTTAACATGCCTTGCCGCTTATAATCCGCTTATTACACTATACTAGATCAATCTTTCAGGAGAATCTAATTCTACATTTAAGAGTTAATTTATCATAACATACTAATATTGAACCTCATATATGATCATAACCTGATTAGAACTATACAAAAACTTTAAGTATCAATCACAAGCCTGACTATGTCTTACATTAAGACATCTAACTTTTTCCTAACACAACTAAACAAGAGGCTAGTCGAGCTCTAACCTATAAGACCTTTGTTTATTATAGGAGTAGTTGCTAACTCAATGGTACTATTTAACCGACACTTTAGTACAATAAGAAATTCAAAAATTATTTAATAAAAATACTATAATGAAAATAAATAAAATAAATTCCTACCATGTATACATTATATACACAAGTTATTCCCCTTCTCTTCTAACCCTATTTAACTCTACCATCTTACTAAAATAGCTAAAGACCAACAACTCTTATTAGACTTCTAAATTTAATTACAATCATAAAATATCAATCCTAAAAAAAAATATAATCTCTTAAGTATTACTTACCAACTAACCATTTAATTCAATAACTCAATAGTCTACTCATCTTTTAACACATGAACGGTTAATGTTTTAATATTGACCACAACCTGGGACTTTAAAACAAATAATAAAATAGCAAAACAAGTTTTTACTAATTTCATACTCCTACTAACCATCGTAGCTACTAACTAGTTACCATTAACTTGATTAAATACTAACATCCAATCAACTAACTTTCATTTCTACTAACAAACGCTAACTCGACCTTTAACAATACTAATCTAGCTACTAACCAAAATTTGAATTATAAAATAACCACTAACTATAACTTTAATTATTCTAAATTCTAATTTAATGAAACTAACTCGCAACTTTACTAATACTAAAATTCTAAACTAACATCACTAAATACAACTAATCCTAACTAACACAATATTAAAATTTAAACTAATACTAATTACACTTTAATTAATACTAATCTCAAAAATTAACAATTACTAACTAAAATTTAAACTTCATACATTAAATTTAATACAAAACTACTTAAATAATAATAATAAAATAATAAAATAACTAACAAAATCTAAATCAAACAATCCTACCAACCCTATACTACCCAACTATACCTTACCAAGAACTACCCTCCAAGTGGCCCACTCCACTTGCTCCCCACACAATCTGAGGGCACCTTGTCATCTCACGTGAACCAAGATCTGACCCATGACAGAGTCCACCAAGACAAGGACGTGGGAAGAATTGGAAAAAGGGGTGAAGGGAAAGTTAGTCATAAAAGCTCCCCCTAGACTTGGTCGATGGGGATTAAAGTTAAGGTAAGAAAGCTTTAAACAACACAACCTGCCCAAACTAATTTTTCCCCAACTCTTAGTTGCAAGGTTCACTGACACGACAAGCCTCAATGGGGGTACATGTTGTCCTTAAGGTCATCCCAAGAAGCTGTTAAATCGACTAAAATGGAGGGTTTAAAAACAAAACTAAATAAACTTCTTCCCACTCCCCGCCGCCCACATCCATCCGATTTCCTTCTCACGCGGCCCAAGGTGATGCGAGAGGGTACGCTAAAAAAGGTTGGGGTGTGCAGGTTGTCTTTACATTGAATATAAAGACTTTAGTGTTAAACTCCCCCTCTCCCTGCCACGTGGGATACCATTTCTCAAACTTGGGCGCATGGCTCCAAGCTTGCCCTCCCCCACATCACGCCCGCAATCATGGACTCTATAGTGTCATCAGTACACGCGGGCCAACTAGTGTCGTGGATTGTCAATATCTTTCTAGTTTCCACTGGATTACTAATAACCCCTCTTTAATATGCACATAGGGACATCTTCAAGTCTAATGTTCTTAGATTGTGTTAAACTCAGTGTACCACAACAAAAGTTGGCTACATCACTTCGACTAAGAATAGAGAGTTATCAGTTTGCAAAACTGAAATGGGATAAATCAGTTGCTAACTAGTCGCAAGCAAATATGCATAGTGAAACAAATGTGCCAATTGCTGATTACATTATGTGTCAGAATAGAATTCTTCTAGAATGCAAATCTGAGATGAAGCAAGAAACCTTGGAAATGTTGCATAGCACAACCATGGAAATCTATACAGATTCATGTGGTTGCACTTCAAGAATAGTCTTTTCACACAACAAGCAAGGACATCACCAACCAACAAAGAGAAGAATGTGGGTTCGACACGCTTTAGTGGAACAAAGCAGCTTCGCCAAGCAGCATTTAATTTCTCTCAACACTGTATTTTCAATTCACCATATTCGAGTGTGAATCATAATCTTCTCCATATATATATATATATATATATATATATATATATATATATATATATATATATATATATATATATATATATATATATATATATATATATATATATATATATATATATATATATATATATAATCAAACAATAAGAAAATCAATTTATGAGAAGTACTAGAAATGTGTATAGTGTAGCATTCTTCCATCATTAATTTTTACAGACTAGATACTCTTACCACTTGCATTTTATTTTTATACATTTATTATATTTGCATGTCTCAATACAGTAGTATTTGCTAATTGATTCATTTATTCAAGTCTAACCTAAAAAGTTCAATCCAAATAAAATAAATATATAAATACTTCTTTGAAGAAAGAAAACACTTTTGAATTTTCACCAAACTCTGTCATCGTAAGAAAATAGTGACATGCACTATGTAATCCCTATCAATCAGGGTTTCATGACGAATTGCCAAATTGACTAGGTAAACTCATTGCAATGATGGTGACATCTTTAGTGGGTATACAAGAAAATGTAATCTCCGAACAGATACAAGATAGATTGTACTCCATTTCGCTATCTATACAACCTAAAAATATTCAATTGAAAAAACTGCATTTGAAATTCGCCTTTCAGAATTGAAAGGCGAATGCAACATTTCGGTATTTACAAAGGCACTTCAACAATTCAACCAGATTGAAACCCGCCTAACCATTTGCGCTCTCAATTTCTCATCAATGCCATCAATTAAATCCCAAAAAAAAAAGGTGAGATTGTAAGATCGCGTGACAGAGGAGGAGGATGATTCAAAGTCATAACCCTAGTACGAAACACATTACCCTGACTTATTTCCAAGTTGAATGGTAATAATGTTTGAATGCTATTAATGGGTGAGGTAAAGTCAAAAAATTAAATGCGTTTGCCCTTGGTTCCCAAAGTCTGCGCCTAGGATGGTGAGATAGGGGATGGAATTAAACTCAAAAGTTTAGTGGTTCAACTTTTAGGATAGGATAGTCCTTTTTTTTAATTTTGATATTATTTTCTTTTAATATTTATATAACCCATGATTCCAAGGAACATTAAAAATATTTAAGAAAATCTCTTAGGCATATGCTCTGTTGTAAAAAGGAGATTGAACTTTTCCTCATACAAAATATAGAATCCTATAGATGTTTATTTTGAGTATACATTTTTTTTTAAACCTGTCTCTTGAAATCTTTCTCTTGTTTCTTTTGATAGTTTATGTATTTTATTTATTTATTTTTAGATAACTTATAAAGGTGGATTTATTTTATCTATTTACTATTATTTATGCTTTCATATCAATTTACAATTTCTATCTAATTATTTCGATATTGAGGGGTTTCTTGAGAAGGAATCTTGTAAAATATATTCTATTCCAAATGAATTATAAAAAAAAAAAAACTTTCTTCATACAAAAGGCAGTGAGCTTTTTGCTCCAAGGATGTAAAATTTTCACAAGTCCTATATTTTCTCAAAGGGTGGAATTTTCAAGTTTATTTATATAGCTAAGGGGATATTTTTATTTTATTTTTAAAATCTGAATTATAGTATAGAGTTTAAATGTCTTGCTAATACAATAAGATAGAATTATTTTCCCTTCCAATCAAATACGAAAATGTGAGAGTAGGTTTAATTCATATAGTTTTAAACTTCCACACTTTATATGGACACATTATTGCCCAAGTGTTACGAAACCGAGCTCTCATACCAAAATGTCATGCCCAGAATACAAGGCAAAAATACACCGACAATTTTTTATTTATTTTTATTTTTTAAAGTGATAATTGGATTACATGTAATACATGAGTATTCGAATAGAATTACTTAACTTCCTCACACTTATGTATAATTACGAAATTTAAGTACAAATCAAATGCGAATTTTCTTAACATATTTTAATCTTAAATTGCATAAATTGATATATATCACTATGTTATCTAATTAACTTTAATCAAATGAATAAGATTACAAAACATACAAATGCCGTAGGAAGAGTGAAACATCATCATTTTATCTATTTTCAAATAAACATATGTAAAGAACTGAAATACTAAAAGGCTCAATGCAAGAATATTACTCAATCTTTTCTCTTCTATTAATCAACCTAGTTCAAGGCTCTATCGGGAAAGAACTAGTAAGAAAACTCGACATCCTTGCCACTTCAACAAGAGTTTAAATACATTTTTACATAATATTACAATACAATATGAATTCTCTTTTTGGCCCTTAACAAGGGATCCTTTTCAATATCTTCAATAAATCACGGTGAACATGGAGAAGACGAAAACTGATGCAGAGACAAATCAAACATATCATGAACAAATCAAGAATGCATTCCCATCCTGCTTTGCACAATAGGTTCAATCATTGAACCAGACTAGGGAGAAGGTAGATTTTTCCAATAGGAGATGTCGATCACTATACCACAACATAGCCCTTTCGAGGCTAAAAATTCAAGAACTTTCATTCTTCCACAAATGCCCTTTCAAGGCCAATATTACCAAGATTTTCATTCTCTCATTTCTTCCAAAAATTTAACATTTTCAAACATGGTATGTGATGCAAAGTAGGGGCCCATAACACCTTACCCTTTTTCCCTCTTCTCGCCATGAGAAGAGACTCTACACTATTGGGGTCCAACTAAAGCCCTTCCTTCGAACATGGCCACTTCTTCCCTATCCAAGGGTGAGTAATGCCAAAACAACTCACAAAATCTCTTTGAAATTCAAGCAAAAACATGAAGGAAAAACATTCAAGAAAACATGTTTCAATCTCTCCCAAGCATACCCAACACACATACAAACATACCAATAAAAACACATCAATGACTTATGCATGAACAAAGTATGAACATCATGAACAACATGAACAAAAAGGATGAAGAACTCCTACCTTCACAATAAGGTTATGGTAACATGAACAAGTTTGAGATGAGCTCTTCCTTCCTTCCTTCAATCTTCCAAACCTCTCTCTAAAACTAGAGATTGGGTAACAACCCAAAACCCTCTCAAAAAAGCCTCTAAAAAGATCCCCCCCAAAACTCAACCACCTACCCCAAAAACAATAACTCCCACCCACTTGCCTAAAGCCCTAGAGACTTCTAACTCAACTAGACATAAGGTAGGCCTCAAGGTGGAGTTAAAGTTATCCAACACATGATGGGACAATCAATTTTTGCACTAAAGCAAAAATGGAGTTTTTGAGTGACCATAAAAGTCAACCAAAGGGGCTAATGGAGGTGAAAAATGTCTCCAACCCATACTCATACCCCATTAGGTACTTAGATTTAATAATTTTAGGCTTTTAGGATTAATTAGAGACCTATCAAAAGCTAGGAATAATTTAGGATTTACTAACAACTTTCAAATGTAGATAACTCACTAATCCTAATTAGGGGTAATAAATGTCAATACAAACTGATTAACAAAAAGTTAACTAACCAAATCCAGCTTAAATCTTTAGGTTACTCGGTTCACTCTAACTATCATGTTGGAATGCATACACAATTCACAAGTGTCAAGTGACATTATAAAAACACTATTACGAAGGATTAACATTTACTTAATACAGAATGATACATTCACCCAATCCACGACACAAATAAAATACAAACAACAAGGTTTGCATCTTTCATTAGATTTAACCTTAGTTTCCACAATTGATACATAGGGTTTAGTTTTGTTTCTCTGTTAGATTTTTCGCCTAAAAATATCCTGCACACATCAGTAGCTCAAAAAAATCACATGCATATATATTAAAAACCTATCTGGATAGTTACATACATTAGAACATGAATCTTTCATAAAATCAACTATTTAATTCATTTCTACCCATATTTAATCATCTGAAATCACATAATCAATATAACATAACTTATTCATTAATTCAGATTAAAGTACCAAAATAATCATCATTAGGCATGCATACGCCTACTCATCATAACAACACCAATTAAAGAATACTTAAACTATCTGAAGCATAAAACTTAATCATCGAGGTATTAAATCAACACCTTTATCATCATGTGAAAATGCTTTGTATCATCGTTAGTGAAATTTTAATGTTTTAACAATCGAGATAATGTAGTAGTTCTTGAATCACTAAGTATTAAAACATGGATATATCAACTACTCTAGATTCCATTAGGAAATTCACAATATAAGCATTACTTCATAACCATTTCAATCTCCTATAACGGTTTTGACAGAGAATTCATATTTATAATTACATACGAGGAGGGTTCTTACATTGCAGTTGGTATTGTAGCAAGATTTTCAGCAAAACTAAGAGAAAATCACATGATGGCAATCAAAAGGATCATGAGATATTTGAAAGGCACTGAAGATTATGGATTATGATTTTAATTATGGAGGCAATATGTATTTGAAAGTGTTTATTGATGCAAATTGGGCAGGAAAAATTGATGATAGAAAAAGTACAAGTGGAGGTGCATTCTTTCTTGGAAAGAGGTTGGTTTCTTAGACAAGTAAAAAGAAAAATTGTACATCTCAATCCACTGCAGAAGCAGAGTATGTTGCAGCAGCTGTAAACTGTTCTAATATTATTTGGTTCAAACAATTATTGGAAGGCATGTAGGTGGAAATCAAAGAACCTGTTGTTATGTTTTGTGACAATACAAGTACAATCAACATATCTAAAAATCCATTGATGCACTCAAAAACCAAGCACATTGTAATAAATTATCACTTTGTCAAAGAATTGGTGAATGATAAGGAGATCATATTGGAATATGTCCATACAAAGAAACAAATTGCTGACATATTCACCAAGCCTTTACGTAAGGATGCATTCTTATATCTAAGAGGTAAGCTAGGGTCATTCCCCTATCTGAAGCTCACTAAAATGAAGTTTTAGTGATGCATCAACAGGTATCAAGTTGAAGATCTTTTAGTTGATGTAGAATAATCATAAGAACATTGCATATAAATCAGTACATAAGGTACATTGTTGTTCATTTGGTTTGTGTTTTTTTTGGCATGTGTTGTCAAAGAGGGAGAGAGTATACTGTCATATCTTTCTGAAATTTGAATTTGTTTGTGAAGAGTTTGATGTTTGAAAAGAAGTTATGTAATTCCTTCACAGAGGGAGATTAATGTATTTGAAAAGTTTGTGGAATGAAATCTAAGAGGGGGAAACATTCTGTTAGAAAAAGACTTGTTTTCAAATTTCATTCTGTTATGACATGTTGTGTTGCCATCAATGCCAAAGAGGGAGATTATTGGATACAATTGTTCAATTGTGTGTTGTCTTTGATGTTACACAAATGTCATATCAATTATCAGACAGAGCCTACCAAGCTCAGTTGGTCAACAAAGAAAAAGACAGAGTCTACCGAGCTTAGTTGGTCAGCAAAGCAATTTACAGAGTCTACTGAGCATTTTTGGAAGTTACACTATGAAGACAACTTCTACCGAGCTCACTTGGGCGCTAAAGGATTCCATGGTAGAAGTCAGTTCCTACCGAGCTCTCAAGGTCAACGAAGGAAAATTAGTTCTTACCGACTTCACTCAGTCTCCAAAGGATTTTGCAGAGTTTGCAGTGTTTACCGAGCTTCACTTGGTTAACACTGGAGATCACTTCTAGAGCAGTGTTTACCGAGCAAGGTCAGCCAATGAAGGATTTCGTTGTTTTGAGAAATAATGTTCAATTATTTCATGTTATGATTGTAGTCGACTGATGTATTGTTTATTAGTAAATTTAACTTGTAAATGAGCTGACTTGACAATTTGTAAGGTATAAATAAAAGGTCAAGTTGTGAATTCTAAAGTATGAATGGATGTATGAATGAGCGAGCATGCAAGTGAGTTGATTGTGTGAAGAGGAAGTGTGAGCGAATTTTGATGAAGCATCAGATATCCTTGAGGAGCAGCAAAGGTGTATTCAATCAGTGAGGATCTAGTGAAGCAGAACAAAGATCTATAACAGCAAATTTCAGTTGCATCACATTCAAGTCACTTCATTGTTACTTTTTCATCATTGTAGCAGTGATTTGTAAATCTCTTAACAGAGTTGGTTTAACAGCCATTTTGTAAATCCTCTAACAAGGTGGATAGTTTTACTGAATTGTTCTAAAGTTCTCTAGCAAAGTCATTCCTAGCAAGGTGATTAAATCATCTAACAAGGTCACACCTAACAATGTGTTTTGTAACCTTTAACAAGGTTGGCTCATAACAGGGCTCACTTCAGAAGAGTGAAAATTGGTAGCTAATTATTTGGTGGTTTTTTCCATATTGGGTTTCCACGTTAAATCCGGTGTCTGTTGTGTTCATGTTATTTCTTTTTGCATGCATGTTAATAATTGTGAATGCTTAAAGATAAGTAATAAGTTAATACACAATTCATCTACCGAGTTACAACACTTTTCTATGTGGCTACCGAGTGACAGCAGTAACTAGTTATTTAAGACATCTAAGGGATCTGTGGATTTGTTTTTTTGGTAACTGATTCACCCCCCCTCTCAGTTACTCCATCTATATTTCCAACAAGACTTACATTTCAAAAAATAAAATCATTGTTTCAAGAAACTTTGAACTATCGAAGAAGAAAAAAGGAAGAAGTAATGTTTCTAATATTAATTTGGAGATCTACATTTCATAAATTAAAAAGTTGTTATTTAACATCGCATCCAACCATAAAGGATTGATTGACTTTTGTTCTTGTTGGTAAGTCAAAATGTGTATTCGTTAAATTAATTAAAAAAATACAAATATAGTAGAAATGATTGGTGGCTTATACATTAATTTTCAAGTAAAAGGAAATGCAGTCAACTTTCTCAAGCTATCATAATTTCAACTGCAACGACTTACAAAATTGAATTTTTAGAACAATGACTTTTCTTTTCTGAATTCATGACCTCAATTGATTCTTATTTGTTTCTTGGACATTTGTTGAGGTTTTGCAATATCGTCAATTGCTATTGATGATTAAGGGAAAAAGAGCTATATATACATTGTTGAGATTTGCCCAAACTTAATGCCACCTACAATTATACATTCCCTTGTAGCTAAAAAATATTATATGATAGATGTTTTGATAATATAAGTAAAAACAACAATGAAAAATGGAACTGTAAGGGAAGCCTATCATTATTATGAGGTAATAAAAATTTATTTCTTAAAAAATGTGCCATTGCAATTAGGCATGGATTTGAAAACACACAAAACATAATATCGAAATGATTAGAACTTGTAGCCATGATAAAAAGATCAATCCCACGATAGTGAAAAGGCATTTAACAAGAAGAGCACATCGTAGTTCTATGTCGCCATTTTTTTTAGGGTTGTATGGTTTGGTTGACTGGCGTTTGATTTTGTATCATAAAAAGTGGAGAAAGTAGTAGAGAAAAACTCATTCCATTATCACACCTAAGAGATATAATAGAACAACCAGTCTTTTTCTACTAAGGCCTTAAATTTTTGAGATATAGTAAACATATATGATTTTTGTCTAAGAAAGTATAGCCACATTTTATGACTTAAATTCAACAAAAAGTAAGAAATGCCTACACCTGGTAATTGAAGGAGTATTCATTGGACCACATACATCAACATGGAACAACTGTAGTACCTTAGAGGCTCGCCCCAAGTAACCATCCTTGAACGGTGTCTGGTGCTTCTTCTCGGCTTGACAAGCTCTACAAACTCGTTAATTCTATGTTTGAATTCTAGATAGACCAAATTCTGAATCATCCCCAAAAAATTGAGCAAGATAGTAAGTGTTCAAGTGACCATATCATTGACTGACGATAGAAGACGATTTGGGTACAAAGGCATGCTCAAGAGAATCACTTGTACCCACAAGTCTATATAAACCATGATCCTCAATGCCAATAGCTACAATAGTACATGTCACATGATCAACAATATAACACTTGTGTGTATTGAAACCACATCAGGCTGAGGAGAAAGTTGCATGATCTGACTCATTGAGAGTAGGTTTAGTTTCATGCCATGAACATGGTATACATTGAGGAAAATGGCATTCCTCCCACTAGATTGAGAGAAATTTGTAAACCAATCACACTTGTGAGTGAAGTTTTGAGGAGCACCAAATTCTATATACCAGATAGAAGATTTTACATGGTCTACAAGTCTTTTAGCCATGAAGGCATAAAAGGAAGATTTTTTGTCCTCTATGTGCTCAGCAACATTGGTTTTAGGCTGAAACCTTCCCTGCTTTCGTTGTTCAAAAGTCAAACGGTTGTGACAATCCTTGAGGAAATGGCCATATTTGCGACAGTAGTTGCATTGAACCTCTTTCAAAGCATCTTAAGACTAATTGGGGCCCTTTTGTTGAGATAATTGAGATTATTGAGATTTCCTTTATCCTTGTGAAAGGATTTAGTTGCATGCTCTAAGGAGGAAGAGTTGGCACTACTACCAAATTATTGTTTCCAACAATCCTACTGCAGAAGTTTGGTGCACCACTCTAGAAAAATTAGATCAACATTAGTAAAAGTAATATTGAGTCTCTATAGAGTGCTCATAAGATTTAGGTATACTCTTCAAGGTGATGACTACCATATCTTCTTCCTCTATTTTCTGACCAATAACTTCTAGCTGCCCTCGAATGTCCTTTATCTTCGTGAATGCTCCTATAAGGAATGCGTTCAACAATCATAATGGAAAATAACCAATTCTTCAAAAAGAATGTTCAACTCCTGTCAGATGTCTCATACAACTCCTTTAAGTGTTGTTAGATGTTGATTTGCCAGGAGTTTGAGGCAATTGATCATTTGTGAAAGAGAGCTCGAGAAGCATAACAACTTCTTGATTTCAGTCATCAAGCTTGTCCCTGCCTGCTTGGATTGTGTTTCAACGAGTCTCTGTTCTCAAAACAATTGTATCAAGAAGGTGATATTCAAAGATTTCCACATGCATTACATCCAAGTGCTATAATTTTTGTCATTATCTCTGATCACCTTCCGACATCAAGTTAGTCAATGATGCCATTTTGCTCATTTCCCAAGGCACAGAAAATGGGAAAAAAAGGTGATAGCACAAAATCTTGAAACATAAATCCTAATGTAGAAAATAGAAACAAGTGCAGGTACAAACTTCAATAAATAATGAAGTATGACTAGCATTGATTTCGAGAAAATAATATTGATTGACCTAAAGAAATTCAACAAGACCTAGAAAAGATCTCAAAAAACCTAGAAGAAATTTGGAATGAGACAAAATTCCAATTGGTACGAAAATTGAAGCACCCACAAAATTCTAACTTTGTTGAGATTTTGAAAAAAACTAAGAATCTAAAATCATATTTTCAATTCGGCAAAGAATGTGAGAGTTTTGAAAGGAACTCTAGCCGACTATGGAAGAAAATAAAAATGGCAAACAAGCTTTAGTTGCAAAATATAAATGACCCAAAATGATCGAAAATAAGAACTAGGGCTTCCAAATGGCATCTACAGGCCGCACTACTTGAAACTACTGCATAAAAAACCAAAAAACATCATCGAAGATAGAAGAAATCTGTTAAAGACAAGCCACGCATGCAGAAACACAGACAAAAAATGGTCGATCAAAGAAAAAATGACCAAAACATAGGTCATGTTTGGAGTTGCAAAGGGTTTAAGAACTCGTCAAGCAGCAAAATGGGGTAGGCAACTGTGAAAACAGTCCACAAACAAGTGCTAATTTGCAGAAAACAGCTCTGCCCAGTAAAAAATAACCCATGTGATTTGAAGTTACAGAGAAGAATGGCTCTACCAAGATATCTAAAACCCTAATCAGGTTCTAAATGACTCTAAAAACACGCTAACAAACAACTCCTGAAAATTTTTGAAAATTTTAATCAAAGAATTTCAAAAGAGAAAATAATATTTTTTTTGAATCAAGATTGCCTTGATACTATATGAGAGGTAATTGGTAAATTATTTGATATATTAACAAATGATCAAGATGGTCAGTAGAACAGCCAATAGTGGCATGTTGTGATGGTTGAGTTGTTGAGTTGCTATCCTTGTCATCAAGGTCCAAACCTAATGGGGATGAGGTCCCCCCTTTGTGACCTCACTGGTTCATAGCTCAAAGTCAAAACGTTTACCCCTTTAAAAAAAAAAAAAAAAAATGGTCAGTATAAGAAATATTCAAATATAGAAATTTTCTAAGGATCGTAGAATCAATCTTATTTACCTAATTTACATAAAATATGAAAGATGACTGTTTAAAATAATATAGTAATATTCTTATATAGAACCTTAGATGTCAACCTTCAAAGATTATTTTGTTGGAATATATGCTCCAACATAAACTGCTGGCATTAGGAATTCAATTTGTTGTCAAACATCTCCAAGCAGTTTTTAGTAACTCTAGTTAGATGTCATTAATTTAAAGTTTGTTGTCAATTGTTTTAGAGTGTCGTGAAATGAACTGGCTGTTTTATAGGAAGATTGTTGAATCTTCAGCAATTATAAATTTGTAATCTATTGATGAATAAATCAATCAAATAATTTGATGTTAAGTTTATTCTTTATTTTTCAATTTGCTATTAGAGCCATTGTGCTCCTCTGTTTCTATTTTCTATTTGAACATTATTAAGTGCTGCATATGTTATATTTTGTGCTGAACTGTAGCCAAATGACAAGGGTTGTTAGCTGATGTTCAGAAGAAAAATCATCTTCCTTAGCTGCCTACAGTGGACCAAACTTATGCAGTGACTTACTTCCCCACTGTTGTTCATATCATAGTAATGGTGGGAAGAAGAAGTTATTGTTAACTGCTAGGGTTGTCATTGCACCAAACGATCAACCTGTCAATGTCTGATACAATCACAAAACAATATCACTATGGTATGAGGCCTGCAGAAAAAAAAAATCAGATATTGATGGCAATGATTACTTCATTTAGAATATGAAGCTATTGTCCTATTTTGAAGAGGCTAACATTTTGAAGACAGTGAACAATGCAACAGAAAATAGTATGTAACTCTATAGTCCAAGGTGCTCTTGGCTCAAAGAAGCTAACCTCATTGGGATAATGAGACAAATATGAATCTGGAAGTTCGGCATTTTATTTTTACAATGGTGAGAAGACATTTCCTATGCAAATGGTGTCCAATGATGTTGGAACTAGGATTATAGCTAGGTGACTGAAGTTGCAAATGGCTTGAAGATATCTTATTAGTCCAAGAATTGTTTTCTATAGAACAGTTTCTGCACAATCTATTTTCTATTGTTTTGTTTTATGTTATCAGTCAATTTAATGTTGTAGTGCTAAGAGGTGGTGTTTAAATATATGTTCCAACATAAATAGCTGCCATTAGGTATCTAGTTTGTTATTGAGCATCTCCAGTTAGCTGTCAGTACTTTACACTTCGCTGTCAATTGGTCAAGTGTTTTATCAAATGAATTTGCTGTTTTACTGGAAGGCCTTTGAGTCTTTGGAAGTTATAAATTTGTAATTTATTAATGAATAAATCAATCAAATAATTTTCTGTTCTGTTAATTCTTGATCTTCCATTATTTTAGCTTGAATTCTACAGAAGATCTAGAAGCTCGTAGCTGTTGCTAATGAAAATGATTTAAAACTATTTTTTCACTTCATCATTTGGTAACTTTTGCCATCTGTAACATTTGATTATGCATCCAAAAACTTCCACCATTAATGTGCCAATCAAATTCCTTAAACCACCACCGATTTAATGATCATTGTATTTAGTTAATCGTAGTTACACTATTATGTCTCAGCTAGTCCTTATAAATTAGAATATTATGATAACAGGTAGCACCAGAATGTTGCCTTAGCATATATTTGTGAATTTTTCTGGACTAATGGATGTACAATACAGGTATAATACCAAATGCCTTGCGAAAATGAAATTGGTCAAAATTAGTAAGATCCTGGGATAGAAATTAGATATGCAAAGGCCAAAAGTAAATTTGGTGACCCCATACAGCAGTTAAATAGTACAAAGGAATGTTTTTCACTTAACATACATTCTAGAAAAGTTAAACAACTTGTGTCTTATTGAAGGGCATCTAGGTATCAAACCCAACATCTTTTGGAAGTTGAGTGTTGATACAAGTAACTCATATTACTCTCGTGGAATGCAGTGGTAGGTAATGCAACTAATCGTCTCAGTCACTGTACAAAATGTACTCTATTTATCAAAACCAGAATAGACCCCCTGATCTCTCAAAAGCCTCTTCTCCTCTTCTACATAGCTCTTTCCTCGACTCGCCTGGCCAAGATCCCTTTTTCTTTTCTCTTTCTGTGAGAAAGAAAGAGATTTGTGCTCATTTACAAGCTCTCTTTTCTGTTTCTTCAAATAATTGTATTCATCTACTCCTTGAACAGCAGACTGAAAATTATAGTAAAAGGATTAAAGAATTTCAAGTTAGATGAAAAAAAATCTTGGTTAGTCTATAAGAATATTAATATCAGAAGATACATCTGTGCAATATGCATTTTACTCACAAACACGTCTGCCACAAGGCATGCTGATTTATAGTAGATGATAATTATTGCCGTGAAGATCAACAAAATGACACATTAAAAACCAACAGCATTATCTGTATGAAAATTTAATGGGCTTATAGCACTATGAAGACTTATTCAATACTTCAAAGCCAATCACAGAGAAGATGATCTAGAAATCCATAAGCAATAACAAGTAATAAGGGTCACAAGTTATATTCCTATATACTAACATATATCACATTGCTAGTTTAAGGATACCAATAGTGTTACCCCATATTTCGGCAAAAGGAGATAAAACCTCCAACTGCATCTTTTGAAACATGCCGATTCGACCATGTATGAGCCTCCAGTACAGAATCACCTTTAATTCATCATCATGGTCAAAATTGTCCTCCAGTCATTTTAGAAGAAGGCATATGATGCTTCATACACTCATGACAACAACATCGAAACTTCATAGTGCACAATCTTTGTCAAATTTCTAGCCTAATGGATAAGACCCTAGCCTGGCATTCTACTTCACTAGCTGACCATGCACTGTCAAGTGACCTAGTGGTCTTGTCATCATGATATGCCAGTCAATTGTTTCTAAGAATGTCTTATTATATACTTTAAAGACTTTGAAAGGTGTCCACTATAAGTTATATTTGTCACATAATAAAATTTAATGAAATTAATAAATTTGTTCAAAGATATTTTTGGTATGCCTCAAAACACACAAAAATTTGTAGTTTGTAATTGAGATGATTGAGGAAAATGTGGAAAAGTCATGAGCAATAATTTCCACCTTGCAGTACAATGCAGAAGTGAGAAGCATTTTGGGTCAGGGAGACTAATTGTTTTTAGCCATGAATTTAATCCAAAGAAGTCATAAGATTTTAGAAGTGGAAGCTCTCTCCAGGAGCTGCTAGGTTTTGAAGTTTTTTGTCAAAAACCAAAATATCCTTTTCCTCTTAGATTATGTGATTGTGTTTGTAACATTCTTAACAGTGTCAATGGAATGCAATTTGAACAAAATTAAATCATGTTATGCTAATAAATAAATGTGTTGCCCTTTCTTAACAAATTATCAGATTGTAAGAAAGAACTAAATTACACCCAGTAAGCCATTTTCAACTGCATGTCATGTATCCTTGCTCTCATACTTTGTTATGCTAGACCTACATAGTGCTGGACCTGGTGAATACTGTGCATCTGGGATCTCAGCTGTTCCATTGTGTAAATTAATCACCCATCACCATTAGCAATGAGGGAGTAGCTCGTGATCTGATTTGTTTTTTTGTTTTTTTAATCATTCAAAGTGCCATCTGCATAATTATTCCACCTAAGGCTTCTCTTTTTCTTCTCTCCCATTTTCGTTTTATTTTCCTGTTCTTTTTATGCTTATGGGTGAATGGTACCCAAAATACAAAACCATCATTTTACAAGGGAGCTGTCCCTTTCCAACACAAAAAAGAATTCATCTTCATCATAGTGATAAAAATACATGCTGCTATTGAATTTTTCATCGTAAATGAATAGGAAAGATTTATTAAATTTATATCAGACTTATTCAATTCTTTCAATATACAGATTACAATGTTCTAACTTTCTTCTTCTTTGCTAGCAGAATAAATTAAGAATTAAATCTTTAACAATTATGAATGCCAATGAACATATAGTATTGGTATGATGCTGAAACACTTCTTTTATTCAAGTCTGAAAAATCACCGATCCAAAGAGAGTACTAATCAATTTCTATATCTCTCTTCATGAAATCGGCTCATATATATATATATATATATATATATATATATATCTGTGTGTGTCTGTGACTGGGGGACATGCCGTGAAGGGACACGTCTCCACAATGTGAAGCCATGTCCATTCATGACATGGTCCTATGCCAACCAACACAATCAATCACCAAAGGTTGCTTCCAAAAGGCCCGATTTAATAATTGGTTTATTAACACAATAACCAAATGAAAGTCATTGATCTGCTACACTATATTTGATCATTAAACAATGTACTGCTGTGCATAACATCAGATCATTTCTCGATCTTTACCAAGAGAGAATAATAATGTTTGGAATCTGATAATACAGATTACTGTATACTTGATCTTGCATAGAGTTTTGATTTGGATATAAGGGTGATAAATTTATCTTTTAGGGTTTGTATATAATTCATCACCCTAATATCTGACCAAAGCTACTATGTCTTAACACTCCCTCTTAGCTAGGGATGAAAACTAAACATAAATCAATTAAGATATTGCCTAACTTGTGATATCAAGGAAGATAGAAAACATCAAGTTACGTGACATTCTTATATCCTAGTTATGGTATGTGCACTGACATCATGTCTCGTGATGTCGTGATGTCTACCATAACATATCATGGCATGTCCACAAATATTCGGTCACATAATATCTACCATCATTATCTCATAAATAACATAATGATATACAACAGATTTCATGTCTCATGATATCTATCAAAATGTCCAAGAGATACTAATTATCATGATGTGCATACAAATATCAACTCACATGATATTCGTCATGATAGCACATTAATCATTGTAGAGTCATCAAGTTACAATGTTAGATACAAGTGCTCATTATTTATAAGATCTTCACCTTTCCATAATGTACACAAAGGGGCAGGCCCATTAAAGTCATGGAGACACACACATGACATCCAATATTTACCTGAAGTCACCACAAATTCTCTCACATGGTGTTGTCATGACATTCACCATGAACCATATCAAAGGGTGGCTACACCATAGCTACTCCCAGAGGGTGGAATGAGAACTTTCACTTCAGACCTCTCTCTCATACAGAAGAATGTATTATGAGAAATTTCACCTTCAACTCTTCCTTCACGAAGGAGAACTCATGAAACAAACACTAATTTTTTGACCCCCTTGTCCAAAGTTACTTGTAATGAAATATCAAACTCCCTCTAAATCCTTCTAACTTCATCGCTCGAAGTTGCCTGTGATGGATTTTCAGACTCCCTTTGAATGTTAATTATTCCTCTTTTGAAAAACTGATTTAGATATGTGCCATCAACTCAGTCTTATGGAAACAAGTTGTGTCATGTTATCAATCTACATGAATTTCACACAAGATGCATTTAACTCTTCTCTTAAATGCTCCTCAATCCAACAAGTATCAGTCTATCTACGAATATCACATCCTAGACTTCTGTATCTTTCCAGTCTCCGTACATGGGACTCCATCTCATGAATCCTAGTCCTATGACTGCTACAGTTCCTTCAACATGGTCTGCTCTCTCTAAACCAATATGATCAAGAATCAAGATCCTCAAAAGTTAATCTGAACCAAATCCTTTAGCTGCTCCCTCTGACACAGAAGCATACCCTCCTCACAAGGTCCCACTCATGGAAGATATCATGATCCAAGAATGCAATTAGATCTGAAATATTTTCTCTAGACCTCTATTCAAGGACCAAGAACATATTCTTTGGCAAAATTAAACTTAATTAGTGCTAGTTTGACATATACTTTGTGGCATCAATCTATATAACATTGTTCTTTCCATCCCAATCCAAGTAACTAACAAAACTCTCAGAAGTTGCAGTTATTCATATTGATGTATCTGATGTTCTTATGATACCACTATCTACGTTTTCATGTGATTCAAGGTTGTGTAAAATACATCGTTATGGTCCCATGCATAAAAGATTACATCTCCATTTATGGGGTTCTTTATCACAACTTGATTGTGAGGAATGAAGACAACAGATCCTCTAGATCCTTTCTTTGATTTTAGTGTTTCATCACTTCTTACAATATCCTTAATCCTCATTTCATACTCGTTGAACCACTCCTTATGGGTATTAGTTAATTGTCTAACTATTGAATTTTGTCCTCCATAAGAAGTAAGCTAAAGAGAGGCGCCACTGCATGTACATGGAGAACTTTGTCATAAAGTACAGGCTCAAACCACAAAGATCAAACTAGACAACAAACAGTGGATCCTCCATGCCAATTGTGTTGAATACGTACCTGAAGTCATTAAGCTGAGTGCAAGTTGAAGATATATCCAATGAGTTGTCCAATCAAGGGATTAGATGCAAGCTCACAACAATAGTGAGAGCCAAAGTCCACCAACAAAACAATGCTTCAAAAAATGGCTTGAACATAAACAAATATAATGTTGGATAATGGATGAGATTTTGAACAATGTGCATGTATTTCCATTGATACAAGTGGTCTCACTGCCAATGTCACCATTAGATCCACCATTCTTTATCAGCTCTTATGCCATGGCTCATTTCACTATTTCACCAGGAGACACATAACAAACCACAGAAGATCTTAACTGCACCAAATATTTCAACATGTATGTTTCTATAGCCGATTCCCATATGACTCAACCATGTAGCATACACAATGATATTTAAGAGAAAATATGTAAGCAACTGAAGATTCTCTACAGCACTTCATTGTGCGTACTTCCACGTTGCCCTCTATTGTCTGTGGGGCATATGAAGATGAAGCCATTCTTTATAGTGGTGGATGCTAAACCTTAACTGAGTATTTTCTTTTGCTTCAAATCTGGAATTGCTGAACCGAGAGAGAGAGAGAGAGAGAGAGAGAGATGACAAATCACAGATTTCAATTTGAAATGGGACATTTCCCATCACCATAATGAGTTGATTGAGGAATATTGAAATGCTTGTCCAAAACTGCAGTCAAATGTATCCACAATATTTGCTTTCTGTCACAAAGATGATAGTTTGGAAAACTATGCAGAACATCGTGTTGCATGATTTGTATACTCACTTTGTAATAATCCCTAGTTCCTTCCTTTATCCATGAATGTACCTTGATGAACTCAGTATATTTGAATTAAAATAAAGGAGAGAAGGATGTATATCTCTAATATAATTGTAAAAAATTGTGCAGATATAATTTTCCATTTCAGCCAACCATAAATTGTGCAATCAAAAATTGTTGCCAGCTATTAATCTGAAAATGGAAAGTATTCTAAATTAATATCCCATTTCTTCTAGATATGAATGTTATTCCTATTCAAACTATAACTCTGCAAGTGTTCCCAATATCGCACAAGGCATTTCTATTGCCATGTTTAATTTTGATTGCCCATCTTCACATTCAAGGCAATTTTCATCATATCTCAACAAAATTGCAGCATCTTCAGGTCCTCACACTCTAGACCATTTCTTGTCACAACTGCCATCATCTTGCCAGCGAAGAAATTTCAGATCAATAATCATTTCTCCATATTCCAGTTCTCTATCACTATCATTTCTACAATCTCTTCTGGCCACTACACTAATTTATCCGTCCTCTTCAAGCTAATGATGTCCGCAATCATTTCCGACGGAAGTTGTTCGCCTCCAATCTTTCTTATCAATGGATTCATCTCTTTGCCAATGCTCTTTCAGATTGGCATCAGAGATATCACTTGTTGTGAGGTTTTCACACATCGCCCCAAATCTTGGGGACCCCCTTTTTTTTTAATCGCCTCGGCAAATTTTTGGATTGTCCAAAATTTTTGAGTTTTGAAAATTTCACGCCTTGGCACCTTCAAGACAAATGTGGGAAAGACTTAGCTTATTTTCACCCGTTTTTTTTTTAGCTTGATTTTCCAGAGCTATCAATTCTATCCCTAGGCCGAATAATTCTCTTAGTTAATTTCAACTTGGCAGGATAAAATTGTGAATTTTGTACTTAGACGATTTCTTTTGAAAATTTGATTTTAATTGTGTAAATTTGGATGATTTTCAAAAGGGAAATTTTGATTAGACTTAAGTTTTGGAAAATCTCAAAAAAAAATTCTTTGGTGAAAATTTTAATTTTGTTGAAATAGGGCTAAATTGCAAAAAAATGATTGTTGGTTCTAAATGCAATTTTATTTTATTTTTTGCCATAGCAAAATCGATTTAGGTAGAAAGTTGCAAAAAATTGGCTTTAATAGATTAAAATTGCCTTGAAAGCTTTTAGTTTTTAATGAATTTGGTAATTTAATATCGAAAAAATGGCTTTTGGTTAGCCAAAATCCAAATTTAATGACGTATTAATTACTAAACCCTCATTAAATGGGAATATTTAACACCCTCAAGGCCATTTAATTTCATTTTGCAATTTGGAGCTAATTGGCAAATTTAAAAGTGCAATTTTCTTTTGGGCAAAATTAAAATTTTTGAGCTAAGTGTTTAATTGTGGGCCTTAACTTGGATTTAATTTTTGTTTTTCCCTCCTCCAGGACCAGGTCGGCCAGCTTAGAGAGAAAGGAAATTGGGTATAAAAGAGACCCCAACTCCCATTTCTTCCTCACAATTCTTTCCTTCCTCTCTATCCTTGGGCGAATTTCCTTGGGAGCAGATTTTTCCAGACTTAGCGAGTTTTTAGAAGGCAGTTTTCTTGCATTTGTTGGGCGAATTTCCTTGGGAGCAGATTTCCATACTTGGCGGTTTTGTTCTAAGGCAGATTTCCTCTCCATTGTTGAGCGAATTTCTCTAGAAGAGCAGATTTCAGGCCTTGGCGATTTTCCTTGTGAGCAGATTTTTGCAGACTTTTGGTGATTTGTTCTCCTTCTATGTGCTGCGATTTGTGCCCTAGGTGACATTTTTGGGCAAATTGAAGACTTCCATGCTTGGGCGAATTAAGGCAAGGGCAGAACTTTCACTCTTGACATTTTCTTGAGGCAGATCTAATTTGGTGACATGGGCAATTCATGGTGAAGGTCTGATTTTTCCTATTTAGGACTGCATTTTTTTATATCAGACTTGGCGATTTTGTTGAGACAGGGGATGCATATGGAAGTCTGAATTTTGTTTGTTGAGCAAGTGTTGGATAGTTTTAGAAGTTTAAATTTCTAATTTGCAAAGGGATTTGAAATTCTTGAAAGTCATATCCTAGGTTCCGAAAAGTCACTGTAAAATTATTGGTTAAGGTGAATTTTCATCATCTAGAGTTGCAAGGGGTGCTTAAGATGACATCCATCTTTCGTTCTAGTCTAAGGATTGCTCCGCTTGGTTCTTCTTGCCTTCTGGTCCACCACTCTACCATCCTGTAATAGGGCGACGAGCATGGAGGATGGTAGTGCAATTAAGAATCCCAAGCGGGCAAACACTAAGAAAGACAAAGAGGATATGATGCCCAAAACTTCCTTCTTCTCGAAAATGAAGAGAATAACCGACACCAATATCGGTACAGTGGACATGATACGGATGAGGGACAAACTAAAGGAAGGACAATCCCCCTTGGCAAAAAGGATAGACAAGAGCGGAATTGTACATGCAGCGACTTTTCCTCCCAAATTGCCTTGTCCAAAATTGATTATGGAATGTGCATCCAGATTTGATCTAAACAGTAAATCCATCATTTTGGATGAAGGTAAGAGAGTGTTGGCCAGCATTGGCGAACAAGCAATCGAAGAAACATTCAACATTCCCCAATACAAGGGCATGACGGTTGTGATGATGGACCAAGCAACTAAATCATTTCAAGATAACCAAGAGGCCTATTACACGCATCTAAAGCAGAATTGGATACGCGAGGGAAGGAAAGGAGTTAACAGATCATCAAGGCTCACAATGGAAAATTTCAAACCAGAATATGGTGATCTCGTTGTTCTACTCAGCCGGATCATGGGCCTGGCTCAAGGGATGCAATTTGAAAACTGGATGTACTTCTTCATTGATGAGATCGAGAAAGGGAAAAGAAGGTTTGATTGGGCCAAGATCATAAGCGAGAACTTAGAATTGCAACTTAGAACCGTGCAAAACCAAAGGCAATTCTACATGGGCTCCTATCTGTTCTACCTAATTGCTAGATTGTACAAGAGTCCGGGACTTAAGGCCTTAGGAGAAGTTGGTAGCAGACTGGGACAGTATTTGGTACATGAATGCTATCCGCCGCTCCATTTGAACAACAACAAAGATTACAAGATATTTTGTGATGCCTTCGCTATGAAGACAGTAAGGGTACTACAAGGAACACCTGCTAAGAGACTTTCATCAGACGCAGAAACAAAGATAAAGAAATATGGAAGTTGGTTCATCCAATTTCCGCAGTTTACATACATTAGAGTGGCAGGAAGTACAGTTTGTCCCAAGAGGCTTCCAAGGTACTCACCCGACAAGGTAGTTTTGTTAGAATTGGCTAGGCAACTTGAGCACTATGATAGAATAATGAGAAACGAAGAGAAAACAGGCATTTCATTCTCAATCGTAATTGGCAATGATAGTTGCCCAAATCGAGCCTCCTTTGAAGCCGCAGAGAAGGAATTGGAATGGTATCATCTAGGATGGTACAAAGTAAGGCAAGGATTCGATCCTAATGGTCTTATCAAGGTATCTCATGGAAATGAATTCAAGCATGTTCCCACCATAGAAGACTTTTGGGCCAACGCCAAAGATGACTTTCATGTGAGAAAGCTAGCTTTCCCAAGGCTGTCGGTGAACATGATGAGGGCTATTAGATGGAGAGGCCTCGATATTCCGAATCAACTAGAGGATGATGGAAATGTGTTGAGAGAAGACTATGATATAGTAGAAGGAATAGAATTGAATCCAATGGATTGGAATGACCATCAGGATCCTTCCTTGGAAGCAGTCACAAGGGTAGTGGATTTACATACCGAGTCGTGGTATAATGAGGGACTAAGGAAGTTACAAAGACAAAGGACTCCCCTTACCTATGAGATGATGAAACCAAAAGAGAGACAAGCAGAATCAGTCGGACAAAGGAATGAAGGAAATAGCTGGCAACCGGAAATGATTAGAAAAAGCAAGAAGAAAGTTTTGGAGGTAGAGAAGGGCAAAGAACATCCAGAGCCTCCAACCAAGAGACAGTATGCAACGCCATCAAGAGAGAGTATAATTGAGGCTAGAAGCCAAGAGGTCAATTCAAATGATAAAGGGGCCGCGGTGGAGGTGAGCTCTGATTCAGAATCAAGTGGCTATAGTGAAAGTCAAGTGGCTATAGTGAAAGCACCGAGTACTCCCCTCTCTCGGAGAACCAGCAAGGAAATGATATGGAAGAAACTAGTAGAGAAGAAGATGGACCAATCGACATCAAGGCAATAAGTCAGGAACCCGATGCTATTGGTGATGCTTTGTTGGTCGAACCAAATCCAGATTTGGGGAGATGCACTGCACCACTATGGTTAAGACAAATGCTTATGCCAAGAGGTGAGGTGATAACGGCCCATACAGCTGAGGACATCCAAGGGTTAATGGAAAAGGGTGATAGCGAGAACCAAAAACAAATGGCAAGAACGGTGGCAAGGGTAATCAGGAGCAACAATGATGATCACCGAAAGGTTCAGATTGCTATCCCAAAAGTCAACAAGGCAGTGAATGAGATTGTGGCCCAAGAATATGAGATAGTGGAACATAACTTGGGAAGGAATACAAATGATATGGAGTGTGAAGAGGTTCAGGAAGGTATGGCATCAATCAAAGAAAGGTTAAGGAAGGCAAATGAAAGGATAGTAAAGTTGGAGGCCGAGAACAAATATTGGAGAGATAGCCAGCCCATCCAACAGCTGCACCAACTAGCCCTTCCTCAAGACAGCGAGAGCAATTCAGGAGAGATATCAGCTCAGCTACATCAAGTCAGGGATTGGATCCATGATACAATCCAAGATGGGCGAAATTTCTTGCTTTCCTTCATCTCGACATTCCAATCATTAGTGGCCGTTAGAGACAAGTTCAGATTATTCGAAGAAGAGTGGAAAGGTTTCCTTCCCATCAGAGATTTGGCAATTCCTAGGCTACAAGCGTTCATTGGGCTACCAGAGGCATATTTTCAAAGGGCCAGGTTGGTTGATGAAAGAGGATTGAGTATAGTTGAATCTTGGTTTATTGCATTAACTACCAGATTTAGAAAACTTGAGGAAATACATAATGAGGTTGCACGACACAGTCCAAGCGTCGACACTTCTATTTCAACCATGATGCGCGACGTTGGGGTGGCACTTGATTTTGAGGATATCAGAGAAGAGAATATCAATGAGACAGATTTTGGATCGAGATTGGATGAGTTGGGAAAGGTTGCCATCAGGAAAAAGCATTTGGGCACCCTTTCCTCTCTCAGTGCTTTTATTGGATTTCCGAAGGAATATGAAAAGGATCACGAAAAGATACTTCAAGCAACGAGCAGCGTGGCGAAGTCAATGGAACTCAGGGAAAAGCACACACCTTGTCCTCCTATGGAAGAAGTTAACGAAAGGCTAGCTAAGTTCATTGCCTTAGCTAAGAAAATGAAAGTAAAGGGAAGATTTATATTAGAAGATCATTTGATGTAAGCCCAAGTGGCAATTTCCTTTTCTTCTAGAATAGGACAAGTGTCTATTTCTGATTGGCAACCATTTTGGTGCCTTCTCATTGGTTGCCACTTTTTGCACTTTTTTCATTGGTCCATTGATGAGGTGGCAACTTCTCATTGGCCGATGGGGTGGCAACCCTAATTAGGGTTTTGAGGATCCAATCTGGATCGTTGATCTTGTTTTGATCTCCACCGTCCGTTGTATTTCTAGCCCCTATAAAAGGCCATTTGCTCTCATTTGTAAAACGGTTGGAGAAATTGTTGCGAAGATAATACCAAAATTGCTCTCTTTTTCATTGTTGCGATTTGCATGTTGATTAAGAACATTGGGTATTATTGCATGTTTTCTACTTCCACTTAGTTAGATTTCCTTTCAAGTTGTTAAAGTTGGTTGCATTTGAGGTTGTTTAAGTGAAGTTAAAGTAGATGGATAGTTGTATGGTAGCATTGGTAAATGTTTGATAGGGATAAATACTAGGCCACTAGCATCCTAGCGGCTGGTTAAGAAGCTTTGTGTGGTAAACTAGTTTATTATTCCTTCGAATCATTGCACCTATGGAAGTGAGGCCGCTGGTCAGCTCTCATTAGGTTCAATCCCTGTCCGTTTGCTAACCTTCCATTCATAGGAGTAGGAGTAGAAAAGTAAGTAGCTGGGCAGTTGAAGTTTAGAGAGAAGAAAGTTAGAGTAGGTCGAATATTAGAACACATCACCTTCCACGACCATCGCTTTCCCATCAACATCATCACTGGCAGACACATCCTCCATCACCACCATCATCAACATTATCTGCCTCCGCACATTTCACAAACCAAGCCACCATCACCTTCATCCCACCAAAGTCCAAGTCATCCTCAACAATTTGTGTAAGGCCACCTACATGATTATCAGCAAATCATATCGATAAAACTGAGCGAGTATCCAACGATGTAAGGAACATTGGAGTTATACTCATGTCTCATGAGCATTAACTTTTCAAGAGAGGAATTGTATGTTTGATACTCCGTGTCAAATGTTCAATTGCTAATATGTTATGTAAGTGGTACAAAACTCGCATCAACATCACTCTGATTCAAGCTATTTGAAGTTTTGGTCTTCCTGAACCTTGCTCTTAGCAGTCTTTGAATGTAACCAAAGGGAAGATGGGGATAACATTTTCAGAGCCAGAAAATCCTTACTCTCCTTTACATCTTTGTTTTTACTATAGAGATGGTAAAATATTTTGATCCCTTATCAACACAAAAATCAATCCCGTTTTGTCTATACTTCACACTCTATGCTTATGAGCATTTTGACAAATATTTGATTTGCAATGATAATTTCCGAAGTCTTTCACAGGTCGATCTTCAAATCTAATCATCTTTGACATTGTGAAGAATGAAATATGACTGCAATATCAATAGACAATAGTCTGATATCTCAATTTAATTGGATCTTCTTTACCAAGGTTCTGATACCATGTTAAGATTTATTAAATTTATATCAGACTTATTCAATTCTTTCAATATGCAGATTACAATGTACTAACTTTCTTCTTCCTTGCTTGCAGAATAAATTCAATATTAAATCCTTAACAATTATGAATGCCAATGAACATATAATATTGGTATGATGCTGAAACACTTCTTTTATTCAAGTCTTGAAAATCACGGATCCACAGGAGAGAGTATTTATCAATTTCTATATCTCTCTTCATGAAATCCATTCATATACATATGTGTGTGTGTGTGTGTGTGTGTGTGATTGGTGGACATGTCTCCACAATGTGGAGCCATGTCCATTCATGGCATGGTCCTTTGCCAACCAACACAATCAATCACCAAAGGTCGCTTCCAAAAGGCCCAATTACTAATCGGTTTAGTTAACAAAATAACCAAATGAAAGCTGTCGATCTGCTACATTACATTCGATCATTATACAATGTACTGCTGTGCATAACATCAGATCATTTCTTGATCGTTACCAAAAGAGAATAATTATGTTTGGAATCTGATAATACACATTACTGTATACTTGATCTTGCATAGAGTTTTGATTTGGATATAAGGGTGATAGATTTATCTTTAAGGGTTTGTATTCATCACCATAATATCTGACCGCAGCTACTATGGCTTAACAGTCACTCATATTTTTGCAATGACTTGAGGCATTAAATTAGAATGTTAACACTTTTTGGCCGCTTTATTGGAGGAAAGCATTTTTGTCCTTGTTTTCTCTGAAATTTACTATGGCAGTGATTGCCTGAAATTTTTTTCCAGTGTTTGCAGAAGATGGCTCACAGTGTACTGATGGACATACTCAAGCCTTCACTACTGTAGCTGGGAACCTTGGGATTGCTAATGAAAATGTAATTGTAAGGACTTTTGTTGAAATACTGGTTGGTTCTTTTACTATATAGTTTCAACAAAAAAATACTGCATGCACAGTAGATTTGAGCAGCCTACAAAACAATGGTTTTGACAAAGTTCAAGACTACAGAGGGAATGTGAATTACTCCAAATTTCTCAAACTCACAAGAATGATCTTCCAAAATCAACAGCAGTCCATTTAATGAAGATGACTTCCAAAATCAACAGCAGTCCATTTAATGAAAAAGACTTCCAAAATCCTAGGCACCACCTATATGAGCTTCAACATTTGCATTCGAACCTTTGGAAAATCAGGTCAGACTTAAAATGGCATGCTCTGATGAATAGTATCCGCATTTTGTCTAACATCTTCAAATCTGGTGATTACACTATACAGCACATGCCTGCTAAGTCACAAGATTCGCCGAATTTCATCCATGAAGTTCAAATTTCAGCGAATTTTTACCCTTTCTCAACTTCTTCCGAATTTTATGAAAATATGATATTATTATTAAAATAAAGTTGACTTATTTAGTTTAATAATTTAGCAATGCCAAACTATTTTGACAGTTTTGTGGATATATTACTTATATTTAAAAATAAATAAATTTATATAAGTAAAAATTTCATGTCAATTTTTACCTTAGCCAAAATATAAGCTCGACGAACTCAAATTCGAATTCAAACCTTGTGACTTAGCATGCCTGAATAGGTCTGCATATTTTTGTTTTTGAGTCCCTTGTTTGTCTTCATAAGGGCACACATCCTGATACTGTAGGTGCAACTTTTGACAAAACAATGCTCTCCAAGCCTAAAAAGTTGTTTTAAAAATGTACCTCACATTGGGATTGCAGAATTTCATTTTCCTAGCATTGTATTCTATGTATGCCAGCACACTAGATTGCTAGCTTTTGATCTAAACACTTACTAAAACCTTCAATGGCATCCGCCTCTTAATTCTGCCTGCAACTATGATTTCCAGAAATGTGTTCATCCATTCAGGGGTGCATGCTTGAGCATGCAAAAGCAAATTGTCATCTTTAATAAATTCTACAACTCCTATTGTATGTCATGTGCCACTTAATGGTGTTGTAATTTTTTATTGAAAGTGATGAGATGCATATCTTTAAATGTCTTTGCAGAATTTTGACTTTGAAAAACCAGCTGATATTTCATCTTTTAGTATGGCACATTTCACCATAGACTTAAACAGATAGGTTTTTCAAGAATATATTCCTCTTCTCTGCAGCGCATACCATTTTACTCTAGCTGCAACTTTTCATGAAAAGGACTTTGTTCCTGCCCTTTATTGTTTGAATAAATATTTCCACTCTTTGTGACAAGCATAATGATGCTCACAATTGATCGTACACCCTTGGCCAAAACATCGAAACACCTTCAGAAATCACTTTTAGAACTGAACCCAACATGGAATTTGTACTTGCTTCTGTTGCACTACTGAAGCAAATATACTAGTTATGAGATCAAAGATGTCCTTCAAAATTCTAAAAGGTATTAAAGCTATCATTTAATTGACTTCCAGACTTTCATCATTGAAGCGAAAGATTATTGTATTAGTGATGGCGAACCCAATTATGAGGTCTTCACTTTTTAGGTGAACTAGGATCATGTCCTTGCTACTGATGCACAAAACAAGAATATTTTGTATCCCACTCAAGTTGACCCTTCTATATGTTTTGAGAAGAAAGATGGCATCCATATATCCTTTTTGTTTCCTCCTAATAAATCCATCTTGTGCATCCTAAGCCATTGTCCATAAGAAATCGCTCTCTTGATTCTAAAGGTTACCAATTTCACCTCCCTCTTCCATGTTGCGGAGTAAAGGGTGTTGTTTCTCTCAACCTATAAATGGTTTCATATGAACTTCACTTCCTTTCCCCCCACTTGTAAATTAAAATTGTTATGTTTCTTTTGTCTAGTCTTCTTTTGAATTGTTTGTTTCTGTAATGTCCCCTGTTGGGACTTTACTTAATTCATCCTATATTTCTCAATTAGGGTTTGGATTGTAATATTCCCTAGTAGGATTAGTTATTTATTTTATTGAATTTAAGTTATCTGTACATTCATTAACACTCATATCCAACCTTATTACTATTTCAACTCGATGAAGGAAGAAGTGGATGTTATCCAAGTTTCCTGGATACCAAATTTGCAATTGATTACCTCAAAGTTTACAGGTCCAAGTCTGTATCGCAAAGGCTTACAAAATGCTGACCCCCACCCTATCTTTGGACAAAAGATCTGATTGCTTAGATTTAGACAAACCCCTCCTTTGGCAACACTTCAGTCTTCCCTTGTTAGCCAAACAGTAATAAGACTTGAGTCTGTATATATTTATGTATATGAGGTATATATATATATAAGGATTCCCTATCCCTAATAGAAATCCAATATAGTGATACTATGTAAATCATTATTTACCTCTTAGATACATAATAGTGTAAATAGTAATACTATGCATTTTTTTTTGCATCCAATAACCCTAAGACACTACTAAAACAATCTTTTCGCCCAATACAAAGATCATTTTGCTCACTTCACACTCTTTTTTCTCATTTCTCAAAAAAAATATGTTTCCTCACAAACCTTATATCATTAGGTTTTCTTACAACTAATACCTTGTACAGCTTAACATTGTTGCTCCTTAAACCCACTGGGGTTTCCACTCCAAAATCCCCACTAGTTAGTGGGATTTTTTGTCATATAACCAAGGTTGCATGGGTACTCGTACCCACACCCCTGGTACTCGTACCCACCGAGTACCCACGTACCCAAGTACCGGGTACACGTATCCCACGTACCGGGTACTCGGTGGAGAGCATCATAGCTAAGGACCTTGATTAAGATTCTGATTTTGGTTTTTTATTTTTGTATTACCTTGTTGTTTATCAAACTTAATTCAATACCAAATCAGTTTGAAACTTTGATACTCATTAACAATAAACTTTATCACTGTTCAACTCATAAGTTTATCATTTGCAATATGTCATTGTTATATGATTTAGGATCCTCTTGTTCATGTTTAAAGTCTGCCTTCTTTGTTATGCATCTAAGCATTTATCATGTATTATTATTTCAAACATATAGCAAATCTGAAACTGAAAACAATACATTACATTTGCAAACTTTATCACTGTTCTTGTTTTGAAAAACCATTGTCATGACTCATAATTTCAGATTTTTTATAAATATAAAGGTATAATTTTTAAATAAGTTTGACATACCCAAGTACCTCCGTCCCCTATTATGAAAAATACTTTAAACATTAAACATTCAGCAATAGCATATATATATATATATATATATATATATATATATTTCAAATTTCTTGTTTTGAATGCTCAATGTCATGACTCATGACATATATTTTGATTTTTATATTTTCTATAAAATATTAATAATATAGAAAAAATAGACATACACACGTACCCCCGTCCCCTATTTTGAAAAATATGCGTACCCGTACCCGTTCCCGTACCCGTCCCCGTTCCCGTACCCACGTACCCGTGCAACCTTGCATATAACTAATTTGATTAAAATAAGGGGTCCTAGAAGTCGAGGCTAGAATCAAAATGACAAAAACTTAGACAATCAAAATTATTGCTATTAAATGTAAATTGATAAAGATAAACTTCAAATATTTATCAATTGGCATTTAATATTTATCTATATCACTACCATTTTGGCATTTGGCATTGATCGATGATAGAGTATCATTAAATCAAATGTATTTAATTTTATAATTATATATATTTCTTTAAAAGCTTTTGTGTGCCTGTATATGTATATATATATACATACCCAAACCCATGTGCCCAAGGGCCAGAACAAATTTGACCATACCCACATACCTGATTCTCGTACACATACCCTTACATGTACCCATGTTGGCAAGTTGATGGCTCAATATGACCCACCAGCATAAAATGAGTAAATTCACTCTGGCTCTAACTATTTAGTTATCATCTTAAATTGCATTATACTACTTATGTCAATAATTCAAAGTTGTGGGAAAAGTATGGCTTCAAGCTAGAAGGTACATCAGCTATACAGGTTATCACACCTTGGCAGCTATTAATTGTCATCTAATATTGATCAGCATCCTAAGAGAGGTTTGTTGTACCATTTTGAGCAGTTTGGGAAGCAGGCAAATTCCATACCACTCCATTGTTTTTTCCAGACATTTTGAGTTCCAAATCTGCTATATTAATGCCCTGCCAGTCTGTACAGCCTTCCATACAAGTGTATTTCAGTTTAAAGGTGACCATGCAAGTCTGATTTCACCAACAATAGTAGCCTACAGTATGTACAACTTCTGTACTATTACTTTTGAACAGCCTGTGACTGAATTTGATTATGTAATTCTCAATTTTGATCAATAAAAGCTTTTCTGCTTATTCTTATTGAATAAATATCACATCTGGATTTATATGATGTTGCTACCAGCAGAATAAATCCATTTCTATTCACAAAAATCAATTCATATCGAATACTTAAAGGGTTTCCTTGGGGTGCATAGTGAACTAGAGGGTTTAATTCAAGTATCTTCAGTCGTCTACATTTTGTAATCAGTATCGTATTTTGTGTAAAAATCAAAAACTACAATAAAATAAAATAAGTACAGAAACTGTAACTTGGGCACATTACATGGATTCTCATCATCATCCATCCTATGGGCTGAGAATATGTGAGTATAGCACAGACTTTAAAATTATTATATAGACGTGGACTGACACAAACAATAGTTCAATAAAGATCTATCAAGGCTTTTAAGTGAAACTTCAACCTTATTTATCATATCCTGCAGATAATAAAGTTTGCTTCAATTGATACATTTTACAAGTCAATCCATGATAAGGTTTACATTGTTGATAGTTTTGTGGATCCCATTTAGGTGTTTAATCATAGACATGGATGACAATTCACTAGCAGTTCCTTACCAATGGATTACACAAGTTTGATAATTCTAGTCCTCTTGGAACGTGTACATTCGTCACCCATTAATATTTTATTGCCAAATTGACTACAGTTCATAAGCTTCTTCTTATTTGTGGTTAAAACAGTGTAAGGATGTGTATAGAATTAATATCAATTCAGAAAACCTCGTGAAGAGCTTGGACAACTGATTGCCCTAATTCTTGCACAATGCTTTGAGAAGTCTAATTGATAAAATACCACTTCATGATGAAAGGTAATTCTTGGCTTCTGTTGATTATATTCGCTGCAAAGAAGAATTCTCAGTCATTTCCTAAGCTACAACAATGGATTGTTAGATTGCAAAATACTTAAGCCACATGTTGAAATAGAAAATGAAAACATAAGTCCAAGGGGTTAGCTTAGTTGGTTGAAGCAATGAGTTCTCATTGTGGAGACCCTGGTTAAAATCCCAAGAGGGACATCTTTGTGAAATTCTAAGTTGTGACTCTAGGTCTTCCATTGGTTGTATTTGTCTCATTGTAAAAGGTGAACTCTACGTCATGATTCTTGGTCTTCTAATTATTGTTTCTAGTTTGTTTGCTCATAAGGAGCAAGTGTGGTTGTGCGTAAGGAGCTCGAATAAGCTTGTAAGTCTCATATTGTTGCTTGAATAAGCACAAGGTTTGTAAACGATCTTCAATATTAAAAAAATGACAACATATTAAGATGCTTAAGATAGAGTGTATGTTAAAAATAATTTCACACTTTATGTAAGCCCAATAAGTGTTCAAGGAAGGTTTAGCATCCCTTATACACCTTAACAAAATGAGGCAAGCTGAAATAAAAAATATGGCACAAGCCTAAATTCCTACCTAAAATTTTGCATTCTAGAAATATAAATTGCAAGCTTGGGCTAAAAGCCTGAAAGCCTCTACGTTGGGCACATATTGTGAATGAAGTCCCTCCTAAGACTGTTAGGAATGTCTACATTGAAAAGCATGGAATTGTTGAAAGTCGGCAGAGACATGTCCAAGCCTATGGCTGTACTGATTAAGCTTACATTATACATAAAAGCAGAATTGGATTAAGACGAAAAGTAGGAGGCTCATCTTCTTGGTTATAATGAAAAATCTAAAAGCCACATGTAATCTCAAAACTAAGAAGATTCATTGGGCTTCTGTAAAAACTTCTATTAAATGAACAAATAAAAGACCAAAAAGACAAGCAATAATAAACACTTATACTTCAATTATTTGTAAGTTTCTGATAATAATATACATTCAAAGGGAAGTCATCCAATCTAACACAACTTGTTGGGTACTCCCACATTACAAATTTATACTGCCATGAACTGCTTTTAAGGGTTTCTGCCCACAAGATGATAGACTCACACCTGGAAGGTCATCTCCAAAGCAGCCAACAGCTGTAGCAATGCCATGGACACTGAATGACAGTTGAATGTTTCTTAATTTGCAAAAGGTGCCTTCTCTTTTTCCTTATGCTTTGTTTTCTAGAACCGTCCATACTTAAGTGAGCAGTCCTTTCCTCAATCTCTGCACTTAACTGAGCAACCGTTTCCTCAATTTCAGCACATAATCAAGCAGTTCGCCTCAATCAATGGTAGTGTCTAGAGTCATATGTCAAAGCCACTCTTCAATCAATGCAGAAACCAGTTAAATGACCAAATTATCCCAGTCCACTGCAGAGTTAACAAATTGACGACACATTCATCTTAGTTTCAATCCTGACTATCTGACAGAAACTACGTCTGACAGAAACTACGTATGTGTATTTATGCTACTCCAATGTTAACAGCTTACTCTGTCAAAATAAGGACATAACAAATCCACCCTTACCAAAATTGCTTACTCGCAAGCAATGAAATCCTTGATGACCCAATACCTCTGGTCTTTCCTGAGTATATCCTTTGCACATAGATTCCTCCAATGGATCAATATCCCAGATCATTATACAAGGGCAAGTATTTTGGACTTCAAAAAAAGGAGCTCTGTGCCATTTTCAATGCATCATACCCATCATTTTTTCATTACAACTGGAATGTTTCCCATGATGTCAAGAGCTTTAACACTTAAATTCACATTCAAGTGCATTATCGAAAAACAATTTACACAAAGAAATGTTGAATGAGTTAACTTCTCAATAATCTACCATACTTGGTCAATCGGTACGAATGTAGGATGTTGTTGACAACATAAATATCCAGTTATCAATGTAGTACCCCAAAATTGGCTCATTGCCATGTTAACCAATTCTAGTCTATTTGATCAACCATAAAGTCCTATGTCACTAGGCAATTTTGATTCTGATAATCTCTACTCGACCTAAGTGTCAAATGCAGAAAATCATTAATCTGTATTAATCATTTACTTTAATTAATTCCTGAATATTCATTGAATTGGCTAAATTAACCTTTTAATTGAATTAATTTAATTATAAGCCTTAGTACTTTAATTAAATTCACCCCTTTTAGCTAATATACATGAGGAATTAAATATATTTGATTTAATTAAATATTCTTATTCTAATTGTTGAATTTAATTATTCAATTTAGAATACTCAATTATGAAGTCATATTTAATTGCTTTAAATCAAATATTTTCTCCAATATTCTCTTTTCAGTTCAGAAATGGAAACTCTTAGTTAACTAAAATCGGAAAAGGAAACAAGTCAATTAATTCCTTATTCCACTCAAAAGAAATCAGTTAACTTCCTTTTCTTAAGGAAACTTTCCATTTTAACTGAATGTCATTTCTAATCTCGACTGTTCATCCCAATTAATCTTGACCGTTGATGGATTTTGGGAATTCTATTTAAGAGACTTCTAATCCCTCATTACAAAGGTTGGAAATTGGAATCATATTGAAGTGTTGTCGAATTAATTACTCATTCTAGCTTTCATACTTACTTGATATTTTAGCATCATTTAGATTAAAATGCATACATTTAGCTTAATTTCTCTTATTGCTTAGTGGAATAAATTGCATATCATTTAGATTAACTGCATAACTACATACTTTGCATAAACCCTTCATACTAGATGGTTTGGTTGCCTGCTTCTCGATCTGAGAGCACATAGACAAAATCCTCCTAGTTAGAAGGCAAGAAGTCGCTCTGTCGAGCGTCTTGGATAAACAACTCCATGTTTATTCCAGGATGATTCCACAGGTAAAGACCATGTTGAAGTGTGTGTGAGGATCTGAGGCCCGCATTTCACATATACATTTCTAGCGCCCACCGTGGGGCTAAACATGATATTTAGCCTCAAATTCTCACTTTTCAGATGCTAATTAATTTTCCCTGCAAGATTTTAAAGATTTTTTTTATATCTCCTAAAAGACATGGAAATTATTAATGAAATTTGTTTTGCAAGTTTATCTTGATGTTTTCAGAAATAAAAATAAAAAATTAGATTTTGTTGGACTGGTTTTTGATTTTTTATGTTTTTTATGATTTTTTTCATTAAAAAAATCATTTTGGGCTCAAATCAATGAATTGGGAAATGATTTTTTTTCTGTAGATTATATGCACATGCACAGCTCAAGAAAAAAAAATCAGATTTTTTGGGTTGATTTTCCATTTTTAAAAATTTTAATTTTATTTTTCATAAAAAAAATCATTTTTGGCACAAATCATCGATCTGAATAATGAAATATTTTTTGTAGGTTGATATGGATATGTGCAGCTCACAGAAAAAAATTCAGATTTTTCTGAACAAAAATCTATTTTAAATAATTTTTTAATGATTTTTTACATAAAAAAATCATTTATCACTCAAATAATGGAATTTTGATCTAGATATTTTACTGTAGATTTGGGACAATTTCAGGAGCTTCCAGTAAAATTTTCCAAATTGTCAGATCAAACGTCTATTTTTAATATAAAAAAATTATGACTTCTCATAAAATAAATTAATTTATAACACAAATCACAGAATTTTAATCTGAAAATTTTATTGTAGGTTTGCGACTCTATGAGGAGATCGCAGTAAAAAATTTAGATTTTTTTGTTCCAAATTCTATTTTTAATGTATTTTCATAAAAAAAATTAACTCATAATGCAAATCTGTGAGTTTTAATCAAGTTATTATTATTATTATTGCAGGTTTGTAAAAAGGAGCAAGGAAGCACATGGGAGGATTTTAAATTAGAAAGGAATGAACTTGAATGATTAATCATTTGTCTTTGAATGCATGTTGCAATTAAATTTAAAATCCAAACACACTCTTGAATGCCTTCAAATCTAAAACAATGAAATTCAATCTTCAGTGTCTTAATAAATTGACAAATCTTTCAATTAAACGAATGCGCTAAAAACTCAATCTTGAATGTTATGGATTAAAATCTACATGTCTTTCATTGGAATGAATGCTAAAACACACTCTTGAATGCCTTAAAGAGAACACATTTTCATTGGAATGCATGTTAATAACACACTCTTGAGTGCTTAAGGATCAAAGAACCACTACGATGAAATATTTTTTGATTTTTGTGCTTAAAATGAATACATTCAATCTTGAATGGATAAAGGAATTGGCTCTTTTCCCTATCAATTTCTTATGTCGATGACGCTCGATTTACTTTTGTTGACAAATTCTCGATTTATTATGTTGAGAATGCTGTAAGTTGGAAAGAATCGTGCATGTTAAACATGAGTGTCTTCAAGAGTAGAATACAAAATCTAAAGATTCATTGGGAAAGAACAAGTGTCTTTTAAACCTCAAGGCCACTTACGTATTCACTCCTCTTGCGCCTTTGGATGATCTTGAGTGCACAAGAAATAAGTGAACTTGTTTTATTTTTAGGAGGCCTGCTTGGGAATTTCATCACCCCTTGGGACGACCTCAACTCCCGTGTTCTGGTGGAGTATAAATATCGAGAGGTGAATCGAAAGACACCTCTCTTGGAAGTATAATCTTGTCACTCTTGGCTAAGCCCCAAAGAACTTTATACCTTTGAGAAGTGAAGGTGGAGATTTGGGTTACCGTCTCCTCCCAACTTTGTGGCATTATTTTCTTTCATCTACAGATTTGGACCTCACGTACCTTGTGTATATCGAGGACACCCTTTAGTTGATCTTTGTATATCCTAGTTGAAAGCCTTGATAGGATTGTTGATGTGTTTTGTGTGCTTGAGTATTCAAAATCCAAAATCTGCATAAATATCAAACAAGTCAAAACTGTTGAAATGTTAGTTAAACATTTGATGAGAAACTGCTTGAAAATGACAACTCTACTATCTTCTTGAATCTTCATTGGTTTATGTTAAGAAAACTCCCTACACAACTCCACTTGCAACTATCTGAAGCTAAACTATCTTGCTTGAACACTTGTGGACCACATTTGAACTAGTCTCTTTGCTCCACTATTATACTTCTTCTACTGTGTTGTTATCCATTGTTATCACGATAGTCAATCTCTTGGTTGTTCTAGCCACTAATCATTCGTACCTTAGAAAACATCACCCTTGCTATCACTTACACCTACTTCGAGACGACATTTTAAGTGTGGTCTTAGTCTAAACCTGTCAAACTTTTTCTACCTGTGACTATTGCAACTAAGGGTGGAAGAGAGTTTTTTTGGCTTCACATAAACCTAGGACATCGCAATGGCTAACAACAAATGCACTAAATCCAATATTCCTAGTGAGGAAGAAGAGATACTTATTGCAAACATGAAGAAACAAATCCAATCAATGAGCGCTCAACTTCAAAGAATGGAGGAAGATGACACATCATTGAACAAATTCTCCTTGCGAGATTATTTACCCTCCTATAATGTTGAGTCCAAGCCATCTCAAAACCGTCCACAAACACCCAAGAAATTTAGAAATATTCTTGAAGAAAAACCTTGGGAATCTAAACCAAAGCGTGATTTCACCCCTTTGGGAAGATCTTATGAATCAACTTTGGAAGAACTTCTTCAAAAGAAACTCATTGTTTTGCCTAAGTCACTTTGGCCGGAGTCTTCTTTATGAGTAATTATTGTGCCTATCATAGACAATAATTTTCATGAAACTTCACATTGCATGGAGTTGAAAAATAAAATCCAAGATCTATTTGATGTTGGCATAATTTAAAAACTTAAGAACTTATCTATCAAAGATGCTACTCTCAAGCTTGATCAACATCATGAAACCATGTCTAGCAATGGTTCAAATGCAACTTCTACTTCGTCCAACATGCCATCACCTTCTAAAGTGTCTGAGCTTTCCAACATACCCCCACCAAACAAAGCACCTAATTCTTTTGCTATTGACTATGTGTACCTTCAGGGGTTGTCTCTAAAAGAAACCCAAGCTAATCTTGACTTAGCTGCAAACCTCTCCCATACTAGTCAAACTAAAGATCCAAAACCTTCATGTGCTACTACTTTTATTATTCTCACTTCAACTAGCCTTTCACTATCTCTTCAAGAGCCTACCATGAAAACTCCACATTCTACCTTGTCCTTAGAAGTGGATCCATGTCAAGAGGATTTTAAAAAATCTAAACATGAAGATCAAGAACTCTCACATATCCCTTAAGATGTCATCCCTCCATCTCAAGAGCCACATAGTCCTCCATCTCCCATATCATGCCTCTCTACTAGGCAAGATCATGTTATTCCTTCCACCATCCCTAATGAGATTATTGGAGATCATGAGAAAAATAATTTTCCTATGCTATCCGAAAATCCTTGTCAAGATCAAAGTATCCATTCTTGTTCTACTTCTCCACATCCACTTCAAAATTATACTCAAGCTTCAAGATCAAAGTATCCATTCTTGTTCTACTTCTCCACATCCACTTCAAAATTATACTCAAGCTTTAAGTTCTCCTGTCAAAGGTGTTGCTCCTATTAAAGTTGTTCATGAGTCTATTAATGGCCTAGGTCATGTTGTTCACTCTAAGGATGCTGATATCCATATCCACTATCCATTTATATCTTCTAAATCTATTCTTGGTCCTTATCCATCTAAGATAAAGCCTTCAAACCTTCCATCTATTTTGGGACCTTATGTTCCTCCATCTCCTAATTCAACTATTAACTCATTACCTACTTCTCCTACCCTACCTCAAGATCAACAAAGACACAAATCCTTGAGTCCTTCACATAAAGCTTTCCATCTAAACCTTCCATATCAACCTTCTTTATCCATAAGTCCCAAGCCTTTTGGAAGCAATTTGGATGATCAACTTAAAAATAAACACGAAAATCCATTTATAAATGATCACCATGTCTCCTCTAATCGACATGTGAATCCAAAAATAGAACTATTCAAGAGCCCACAAAGGTCCACTAGAAAAAGAACAAAATCAAAAAAAATATGGGTTCCTAAATCCATCATTGAAGAAATATGCTCTAAAGCATCCAAAACTGAAGAAAAATATGAATCCATATGGATTCCCAAGTATCTCTTGAAAGATTTGAACTTTGAAAGAAAATCAAAGTTGATATTCAAGCTTCCAAAGGCTTCCACTTCATCTTCTTCCAGTCATCTTCCTCAAAAGATTATGACGTCTTCCACTCCATCTCCCTCCAAAATTATTCTACCACCTCATACATCAAAACCTCAAACTATTTCATCCATATTTCCTCTATCATTCCACTACCCTTCAAAGTGTGTGTCAATGTTGATCTTGCCCACTTTTTCTTCTCCCCTTGCGCATCCCTTTCAATACCCTATCCACTCAACTTTTTATCCTTCCATCCCATTTATCTCATCCATAGCCTAAAACCTTATCCTCCATATATCTTTTCTACTATCACCCTTCCATTACTCTATCAACATCTTTGAACATACCTTTCTATGGTCTTGGCTTAGCACAATTTCTCCTTTCAATAGGAGAACTATTCAAATTGAAAAAGGCTTCAATTATTTCCAAAAACTCTAAAATTACCAAAAAAAAATTTAAAAAGAGAACAAAAAAAATTGAAAAAAAAAGTGCCTCAGTGAAAACCTGGAAACAGGCGCCTTGGTAGCAAAAGTAAAGAAAAATAAATCCATCCTATGGTGAAAACCACTTCTTGTGGCACCTTGGATAAATACCATGATGAAAACCTAGTAAACAGGAGTCGTGCATAATTCTTCCATCCATTACATCCTATCATGATCTTGCTTATCCTTCAGATGTCCTCATTCCCAAAGTCATTCACTCATAACCTCCATAACAAACTTTGCTATCCTATTCAGTTAACCCTTTGGTCTTGATCAACGAAAGAAAGAAGAAAAACTCAATTCTTAGCAATCTCTTGACATGGTCATTTTCTTAGATTACTTACGTAACACCCTTCATTTCATCATGAGTTTATATTGTTATATCTTTTTCCCTAGCTTGGGTAATCTTGTGAAGACTTTCCTTGAGGTTAACATTCACCGCTTCATACTCCTTGCCTATCCATCTCCACTTATCCATCAGCTTGCTACTACATCTCATCCTACACCTTGCTAGACACTGGAACTAAATCAAGGTAATCCTTCTTGAGAGCTAGTAATCTCTAAAAAAGTTCTAAAAATTTGAAAATATCTTGAAAAAATCTAAAAATTGCAAAAAGTCCTGAAAAAATCATTATCTTGGCAAAAACCTAGCAATAGGCACTTTGGTAATACCAAAAACATTTGAAAAAACTCAAAAATACAAAAAAAAAAAAAAAAAAATCTAAAAAAGAAAAATACCAAAAAATGGAAAAACAAAAAAAGTGTCATTGATGGAAATTTGGAAACAGGCATCATGGTAGCAAAAATAGAATTTCTGCCAAGAAGGTGAAAACCTAGTAAACAGGCACCTTTTGTTCCCAATGCTCCATCTTGCAGCGCATCTTTTGGTTTCTTGTACAATTGCTTTCCTGCTTTAGTTTCTTGCTTTTTCGCTCATGTATCCATGGATTGAATCTTGTCACAACTCAGGGGCACCACCCTTTAGTGTAATAGAATCTCTTTTGCGACAGACACCAATTGTTTTAACTGCGTCTGCCTATTGGATTGAATATTGTCACTAGGGTCACTCCTTTTCGAGATTCTCCTCATAGAATCTCTTTCGCGACAATCACCAGTTGTTCTAACTATGTCTGCCTATTGTCGCTATGGTTACTCCTTTTCAAAATTCTTCTCATAGAATCTCTTTCGCGACAGTCACCAGTTGTTTCAACTGCGTTTGCCTATTGTCGCTCGTGTCACCTTTTGAGATTCCTTTCATGTAAGATCTCTCTTGCATCAATCAACAGTCGTTCTAGTTGTGTCTATCTACTATTGCTCGGTTATACTCAGGTTCTTCACATTGAAGATTCCTCTTTGACTTTAGTCACCAGTCATCCTGACTCTGTCTGTCTACTATCGTCACCCTACTAAAGAGATTTCTTTCATCCATGTTCTGGACATTGACACTTGACATCAATCCTATAACACAAAACTCAAAATGATATACTTGTTTGGATATGCTGAGCATTTTGTTTGTTTGTTTCGCTTTCGCTTCATCATGTCTCCTCGAGCAACTCGATGACGTCATTTTTGACTAAAGAAGCAATGACTGGGGGCATAATCTTTTCTTTGCTTTCTATTTGTGGTTTAGTTCCAATAATTTGAAGCATCCATATAAGAGGGGTGTCCACTATAAGAGCCTCCATCTCGTATTGGATGGTCATGTGTACCTCGACTCCTCTTATATGGATACATCAATCACATTGGTTCTTCTCCTTCCTTGTTGGAGTAAACTCTTCATGCTATGGTACATAATAATACTCGTCCTGCTAAGTGAACGTACATGTCACTGCAAGTATACTTAGCACACTTCTGTCTCAGGTTACGAACATAAGGGTCGTTGCGGACAGAATACTTACTGAATACTTAGCATAAGACAGATCTCTTGTGTGTCTGGTGTGTTTGCACGCAAGCAACATTCTAATCATCCTAGCATTTATGCTTTGATGCTTATGTTAACTTGCTACATTAAAAAGGATAAATGTTTTGGTCATTTTGGCTTCTTATGCCTCGAACGCTTACATTTCATCTCGACAAAACTAGAACAGATGTCCTATTCATATTCCCATGATTGCAATGTCAGTGGGGACTGTATGACATATAGTGTTTCGCTATACGCTCAGTGATGATAATTGTCAAAGCTTGGTAACCAGACCTAGGGTTGCATCTAGCTTAAGGTTGCATCTAGCATAAGTTGGCATTGCATACTTCACTTGGCTAAGCACATGATTCGATTGCAAATCTGCTTCCGTCTTTTGTGACAAGGGATTGTTGGTCTTTTCAAAGTATCATGATTCTTCATGGTTGCACAAGCGTTCGGTTCTTTGGTTCGTCCTCTCGCACTCCTCGATGGGATACCTGTTATTGTCAAGCAAAAACATGAAACACTACATGAGGTCTCAGTCCATTCACATGTGCATTTCATCCATAATTCATAATTCATTTCATCTATACAACATCTCTAAACCAAATCAACTCTGCATCCATACATTGCATCAATGATTGCATCTCATAATCATAGCATAAACATCTCATGTACATCAAATTAAAAGATAGACAATGACAATGACATGTACACAGGATACTCGACTCAAAATCTCATATATATATATATATATATATATATATATATATATATATATATATATATATATATATATATATATATATATATATATATATATATCGGTATCAAAGAATATGTCAGTACAAAAATGAGCGCTACTCGAGCACTATCGATCAAAAATGATACAAAATGGTGTTGGCACACCAATCAATACATAGCTAGATCAAAAACTCAGAGACAAAAACTCAAGTCTATCTCTCCCCACCACCCTCACCTCCTGGAGGAGGGGACGACATATTTGGCCTGGTTGGTGGGCGCGCACCTCTTGAATCCCGAGCATACTGTGAAAATCAGGGCACCTGCTGAGCCTCATCGGGCACCACTATGGAGTAAGCTGCAAAGTAATAGGCCACTCGAGCCGCCTATAATCAGACCTCCTCCTGCAACTACTCTGCCCTCCACTCAACTGCCTGTAATTGCTCCTGTAGCCTAAGGATCTCGCAATCCCGCTCAGCTATCCTCGTGTCTCGTACGGCCACCTATATTTGCAAATCCCCTAGCTATCGAGAAGCCTGTCGAATTCGCTCTCTGGCCCTCCTCAGCGCATCCTGGGGCTCGACAGTAGGTTGGTCTTGCATCTCCTCGTCTAACTGCTCAACTTGCTGCTCAATCGGCGCCTGCTCCTCCGTGCGCAGTCTCTGCCGCTGACCCTGCTCTGTCCCACTGCCACTAGCACCTGGATCTAACCCCATCTTTCGGGGGGGAATCTGTACCTGCCTCACCCGGTGTCTCACCTACTCTGGTGGTCCCTGTGGTGGTTGTTGTGCTGGCTACTGTGCTGGTCCTTGCAGTGGTACCCTCTGTTGTATCTGTGGCCCGGGAGCTGCTATCCCTAATGGGTTTGTAAACCGTGGGAAGGGATGGCTAACAAAAGATGCCTGGTAGGTAGGCATCATCCCGTCATTTGCTACAGTCGGCAGATAGTCCTACTATGTCGCAACTAGGTTATACACATCAATCATCGACCTCCCTGGGTCCAACCTTGCCAACCACCCCCGCTCTAGATCTCTAGCTAACCGAGCATATGAACAATACTCCTGAGAGATGTCCTGTGGTCGCCCGTACTGTCGCCATATGCGAGTGATGGGAAATCTCTCAATAATCTAGGTCGCTCGGCTTATCAATGGCCGCGATGCAAACATCTAGCTCAACTCCTGAGGAGCATCATCCCAGTCCTCCGTCTCTCTCTAGGGCCGCCATACGACAGATATTAGGACATCGAGACGTGCCCTCCAGTGCTTAGTCTGCCCCGGACCTATCTGGGTAAGCTGGCCCCTATATCTGCAAATATATGACTCCATGGGCTCCCGTGCATCCTCAAAAATGGGTCTAGTAACCGGTAGGTGCTCCCATGCCCAAATCTGTAAAACATATACCCCAGCAACCATGCTCCTCCTCTCATGGTAAACAATATCGTGCATCTCATGAAACATATGGGCGAGCATGCATTGTCCCCACCCAAATCTCTCAGGAGCATCTAGCATCCTCAACAACATCACACCCCAACCAAACTCCAACCCATGCTGCCCTCTGTCTGGCACTAAGAAACAACTAATGAATATAGCCAAGACTGAAGCTAATCTATGTGTCGAGCCATATATATGGACAAGCTTGTCCCATGTGATGACTCGCCCTATAGCCAACTCTCTCTGGAAGATGGCTCACAGTGCCTCTGTACCTGCTCTCGACACTATGTCATAGACCACTCGCGGCCCATGGAATGGTATGCATAGGATCCGGTAGATGTCCTCTAGCGTGATAGTCATCTCTCCTTGGGGTAGGTGGAAAGTGTTCGTCTCCAAATGGAAACGCTCCACCAATGCGGTCAACAAGCCATGATTCACCAGCAATGTTGGGATCCGACATAGATATGATAACCCCAATCTGTCAATATGTGTCATGTCAGCATCATCCAGACTCCGCAACAGAGCTCCATAGGGCAGATAGTGGGACCTGAATGCAATGTCATCGAAGACAACCTGTACACACGAGCAAAAACATGCAAAAGTTAGTACCCACTCGACAAGTCAACAAGACGACAAACCAAAATGCAAATTTGCCACAAAATATCAAATATTCAACTTTCAATTTTGCCAAGGATGCCAGATTTTCACGCAGAAATGCACTTTCTCATGCAAGATTTCACATCTTCGCGCAAGAAAGCAAGTCCTCGGGCGAGGAACAACTAAGCAATGGGCGAAATGCGCCCAAAATCCCGTAGCTCTTGCATGAGAGGTGGGTATCTCCCGGGTGTGATTCCCCACCAGCGAACGCGAAGAAACACCGATCTGGTGTATCTTCGCACAAAGGAAGACTCGGTCCACGCGAGGAATGAAACCCTCGCACAAGAACCGATAGACCCAAATTGAAAAATGCAAAAAAATGTGCTAAATATGACTCGAAATGTGTGAAATTAAATGCGAAGTGGAATTATCCACTACTCACCGGAGGTCCGTAGTTCGCCAGCAGGCCGTTTTGTCGGGAGCACTCAAAACGATGCGTATGCACGGAAACTGCCATTCTCACCTCAAAGCTCTCTTCTTCACTAAAGACAAATGCACAAATGATTTGAAAATGACCCTTTGGGCCCTTATATAAGTCTTGACCTAATTTTTCAAAGTACTCCGATTTGCACAAAAATCACCCCTTGACTAATTCGACTGCTCTGAATCCATTTCCGGGATCAAATTCAAAATTTGACACACTTAAGTAGCTAAAAAACACATTTTAAAATTTTGTCCATACTTTTTTGATACTTTGTGACTCTCAGAACCTTTTCCACTCAAAATTCTTCAAATTTTCAAAAAAAATTCTGGAAAAAGTCAACTATGGTCAAATTTGGTCAAACGTGGTATTCTGGACTGCAAAATCATGCTGAATTGACTCCGAATTTTCTTCTGATCATTCCAATCTCTTCTATATTCTGCTAAATCTTGAATTTCTTCTATATCTCTCAATATTTTGCTTCACACATATTTCTAGTGTGTCATCTTTTGATTTCGCTCCCAAGGGGGCAAGATGATTACATCATTGAATCTAAATTTCAAATTGATCTAAATCTTCATCGCTCGGGGCATCTTGTTCCCATTTTATGTCCTCATTACTAGGGGCATTTCATCACTTGGGGCATCTTCTTCCCCCCCATCTCGCATCTTTGTCATCTATCTCATCTTTTGATCAGTTGATCAACCTTATAACATTTCTGGTTAGAGTTCGCTGGACAGGTATCAAGACAGGCTAAACCCCAACTCGTACGGATCAAGCCTAGTTCTAAGGATGATTCTACGACTCATAATTGGATCACGCTATCTTTTATAGACCAGTATTCAGATGTTCTATCTGGACTCTAGGGGATTAAGCTCCGTCCTGGAGATAATTCCAATTCTTGCTAAGGATTAAGCTTCGTTCTAGAGATGGTCCTAACTTTTGTCAAGAATTAAGCCTCGTTCTGGGGATAATTCTAGGCTCTTACTGTTGATCACTATTCAACAGATAGGTATTGGGACAGTCGAAACCCTAACTCCTGAAAATTGAGCCTCATTCTGAGAATAATTCTATGAATTGTGATCGATCTTGTCATATGTTCAATGGACAGGTATCGGGACAGGCTAAACCCTGACCCCTGAGAATTGAGTCTCGTTCTGGGAACAATTCTATGAAATTTGACAATCCTTGTGTTATCAATCTTGGTATTCAGATGTTTTATCTGGATCCCTTAAGATTAAGCTCCGTTCTGGAGATAATCTTTAAAATGCTTATCAATTTGGGTATCTAGGTGTTCTATCTAGATCCCTTAAGATTAAGCTTTGTTCTGGAGATAATCTTTAAAAGCTTATCAATTGGTTTTTGCGTCATCAAATTGCAAAATCAATCTCATTTCTTAATCTGTGCATCATGCTTTCTAATTTTCTTTGAATTGAACGTGTTGCTCGCACATCCATTCAAAGAGGGGCAAAATGTAATACCCCAAAATTGGCTCATTGCCATGTTAACCAATTCTAGTCTATTTGATCAACCCTAAAGTCCTACGTCACTAGGCAATTTTGATTCTGATAATCTCTACTCGACCTAAGTGTCAAATGTAGAAAATCATTAATCTATATTAATTTTTACTTTAATTAATTCTTGAATATTCATTGAATTGGCTAAATTAACCTTTTAATTTAATTAATTTAATTATAAGTCTTAGTACTTTAATTAAATTAAATTCACCCCTTTAGCTAATATACATGAGGAATTAAATATATTTGCCCTAAAGTCCCATGTCACTAGGCAATTCTGATTCTGATAATCTCTACTCGACCTAAGTGTCAAATGTAGAAAATCATTAATCTATATTAATATTTACTTTAATTAATTCCTGAATATTCATTGAATAGGCTAAATTAACCTTTTAATTGAATTAATTTAATTATAAGTCTTAGTACTTTAATTAAATTAAATTCACCCCTTTAGCTAATATACATGAGGAATTAAATATATTTGATTTAATTAAATATTTTTATTCTTGTTGGTGTAAATAAGTATTTACTTATTACACTTAAGTTTACTTAGGTTAATGCATTATTTAATTATTTTACATTATTTTATTATTTATTTAGGTGAGACACTTAGGAGTTTGTGTACTCTCATTAATGTACGCGACTCTAATTATGCACATGTTGTCTACAACACAGGAGTTTGCATCATTCACTGAGTTGTCCTGATGACAACACAATTATCCGCACTTTTCGTTTAGCACATGTTGTCTACACCATAGTTCCAAAAATCGCCATGAAATCGCTGAAATCGCCGAAATCGCGATAAGATTCATGGCTCCCGATTTTTTTGGAATCGGAAATCGCTGGTGGCGATTTTTTCGCATGAATCGCCTGAATCGCCAAAATCGGCGATTCATGGAAAAAATCGCCAGAATCGCCATCGGGTATCGCCAGAAATCGGCCGCGGCAGCAAGGATAGAAAGTTCAATTTTTTAAAAAAAACACATGTTTTATTTGCTTTCTAAGTTGACTTTCCTCTTTGTTATAACCCTAAAGAGCCTTCTATTTGCTTAGTATGAGTAGAAGAGAGGAAGAGTGAGAGAGAAGAAGAGAAAAGAGAATCCATAGGTTTCCAACCGGCAAGAAGGAAGAGCACCAAAGAGATCAGAAGTCCATTTGGGGAGGCCATAAATTGCATTGGGAGCATTAAGGAGTCAATATCAACACTCCTCAACTCATTTGCAAGAGGTAAGTGTTGGTTTTTTTTTTGCATGTTAGTGTAGTATGCATTTTTTGTTAAATTTTTTTAGTGTTCATTTGCAAATCTTGAATGTTTTTTATTTTTAGTTTTACTAAATTGCAAACTAGGGTTTGTTGTTTTGTAGTTTTTGTTTATTAGTTGCAAACTTTGATTTTTTACATGAATTTTTTTATTGCAGCAGCCCTTTGCTTTCATTTTCCAATTTCCACAATGGGTAAAAAAGATGAATGCTGGAAATATAATGAAGAGTTTCCTGGGAGAACCAAATATCAAACAAAATGTATATTTTGCAAAGAAAAAATAAATTCGGGAGGTATCTATAAATTGAAATACCACATTGCTGGCATACCTGGCCATGATGTCACAGTTTGCACTCAACAAACCGCTGAGGCAAAACGCTCTTGTTTAGTGGCATTAGAAAAAATTGAACAAGACAAGTTGACTAAGAAAATGCAACTTGAAGGGTTAAGAGGTATTGGCTCCCGTGCTCCCACATCCGCAACCGCATCTACATCTGCAAGTGCATCTGCATCAGCTTCCGCATCCGTAGGTTGTGTTGGGGAGGGTTCTTCTAGGCCTCCTTTTCATCCTAGTGCTAGTGCTCATGTGAGTGTTAGTGGTAGTCGGTCTCATACTGAGACAGAGTCCAACACCAACCTATTGCGGCCTAGAGTGCGGAAAAGCAGAATGGATAGTTACTTTGTGCCCCGCACTACTCCTGGCTCCCAACCCACGCTTGAGAGCATGGGTTTGAACAAGGAGATTCATGATGCTGCCAGAAAAGAGATTTGCAAATTCTGGTACTTTTGCAACATTCCATTTATTGCAGCCAGGTAATTGATTCTTTTTTCTTTGTTATCTTCAAAGTTAAAGTTAAAAGTAAAAGTAAAACTTTAATTATATCTACTTGTTTTATGATTTTAGTTTTTGACATCTAAATTTCTAATCAATATCATTATCTATTTGTGACAGGACTCCTTATTGGCAGAACATGATAGATGCAGTTGCCATTTGTGGTCCGGGGTTTAAAGCCCCAACTGAGGCTGAGTTGAGTGGATACCTCCTGGAGGAAATGGTTGAGGATATGAGGCATGAACTTGAGGACAACCGAAAGGAGTGGATCGAAAAGGGTTGCACCATCATGACTGATGGTTGGACAGATAGGAGGGGAAGAACACTCCTCAATTTTCTTGTATCCTGTGGAGGTGATTGATCATTCTACTTTCCTACATACATAATTTTGAATCGTGATTGACTATTTCAAATTTTGATTTGTTGATTGCTAATAGTAATTATAATTCGTTGTTTTGTTACTTGTAGTATATACCATGTTCCTCAAATCCATTGATGCTTCTGCTCATGTAAAAAACGCCACATACTTATGTGAGGTTATTGAGGAAGTTATAGTAGAGGTGGGGGAACAACATGTGGTGCAAGTGGTGACGGATAATGCAGCAAGTTATGTTGCTGCAGGTAAACTTTTAACTTTTTAAGTTTTGAAATTAAATTTATTTGAATTTTGAACTTTTTCTAATTCTAACTTAGAATTTCTAAGTTTCCTAAGTTCTAAGTTCTAACATGTTTGAAATTTGAATTTCTAATTATCTTAAAATTGTTGTAGGCAAACTTTTGATGGAGAGGCACCCCACCATATTTTGGTCCCCTTGTGCAGCACACTGCCTTGACCTCATGTTGGAGGAAATTGGCAAACTTGAGTGGGTCAAGTCATGTGTGGAAAGGGCAAAAAACATATGTAAGTTTATTTATAATCATTCATTTGTCCTTAGCACAATGAGGAAGTACACAGGAGACAAAGAGTTAGCTCGTCCAGGGATCACGAGGTTTGCCTCGAATTTCATCACCTTGCAGTCCTTGTTGACATCAAGGGATGATTTGAGGAGCATGTTTGTTGGGCGGGAGTGGATTTCATCTTCCTATGCTACGACCACTGCAGGGATAGATGTGGTGGATTGCATATTTGATGATGATGGTTTTTGGAAACCTGCTAGAGAAATACTTAAGGTAATTTTATTGCAATTTAACATTTAATATTTTACAGTTTACTATGCTAATTGTTTAATGATTTAGTTTTACCTTATATTATTGAATTATTCTATGTTTAAGTTTTGACTCAAATTTTTGTTTTACTTTATATGTAGGCCACTGAGCCTCTTGTATCTCTCCTACGAACTGCTGATGGGGAGAAGCCCTCTATGGGCTACATATATGAGGGCATGGATAGGGCCAAGGAGGCCATTAAAGCTCAGTATGCAGGAGTGCAGGAGAAGTATGCCCCTATTTGGGACATCATTGATAGGAGATGGCAGAATCAGCTCCACAGACCCATCCATGCAGCAGCTTACTTTTTGAATTCGGCATTTCGTTTCCGTCCTGACTTCAAGGCGGATGAGGAGGTTCTCACCGGATTATATACAGTGATCCAGAGGTTGAGTACTGATGAGGATAGCAGTGCTGCAATTATTGAGCTTGATAAGTTCAATAATAAAGAAGGGCCACTTTTCTCTAGCAGGGTAGCCATAGATGCTCGGGAAACAATACAGCCAGGTAAAAATTAAATAATATATTCAATGTTCATGAATCTAGATTCTAAACTTAAAGTTGATTATGTAATTTTAGAGTTAACTTGTAATTTGTAATTTGTAAATGAGACTAATTATTTTTATTTTCCCTTATTTCAAATAGATGGTGGCAAATGTTTGGGGCCACAACCCCAAAACTTCAAAAAATTGCCATTCGTATTCTGAGTCAGCCAAGCAGCGCTTCTGGATGTGAGCGCAGTTGGTCCATGTTCGAGCACATCCACTCGAAGAGGAGAAACAGGTTGACAGTGCAAAGGTTGAATGATCTTGTCTTCGTTCATTACAACCTCCGTCTTAGGATCAGACAGATTTTGGGCACTGACTCCTCTCCGATCATTCTGGAGGAGATTGATCCAGAATCAGAGTGGCTCACAGAGGTTGTAGATCCAGTCTTCACTGAGGAAGACCGTGCGTGGATTGACCAGGTGGATATAGAGGCTGAGGCAGCTAGAGCACGTTCTTCAGGCATTGGTAGACGCACACGTGCACGCACAGACACAGGCCCTAGCGACATTCGTGAGCCCATCTTATATGCGGGAGATATGGCTCGACAGTCCTCTAGGACCTACATTAGACGCCTTGCTACTAGGCAGACTGGATACTCAGAGGCTGAGGCTGAGGCTGTAGCCGAGCTTGAGGATGATGTTGAGGATGATGATGACTATGAGCCTGAGGCTTGAGCTGAAGCCTTGTTTTTATATTTTGTTTACAGATATTGATACTGAATCATTGATAGACATATGTTTCAAAGTTTCAAACTTTCATGGATCTTCATCTTAGATTCTTACATAAATTTATGATTTGATGTCTTATGGATCATCTTACATACATTCTATGATTTAAATCATTATGATCATTTGATTTCTATTTACTTCAGCTAGCCTACAATTTACATTTTAGAATCTTAGATAACATAGTTACGTATGTGATGGATTTTATGTTTCATGTTTATGTATGTTAAGTTTTAACTTCTATTTGATGATGTTATAGTGTGCTTAAGTTATATTCAATAAAGGGTGCATGAAATAAGTTTTAAATTGTTAAAATCTTTAAATTTAACGGGTTTTTTCAAATTTGCCGATTCATTGCCGATTCATTGCCGATTCACGATTCGATTCGACCTTGCCGATTCCGATCCGATTCCGATTCACGTTTCTTTGGTCTACACTACTGATTTGCGTGCTACACCATTGTAGGCTTATCCTTACATCATCGCACTTAATTTCGTGCTTAATGGAGGATAACCCATATCTGGTGGACATGTGCCTAGTTGTATGACTTATCATGTTGCTGACTTCTATGCATTCTAGAAGCTCTCTTGAGGCCTTTATATACAGGCACTCCTAGTGTACTCTCAAACTGGCATATTGAATGAATATTGTCATTTTGATCATACTCTTTATTTTGGTCTACTATTTGCTTGTGTTTGAGTTCCTTGGTCTTGGGTGAATTCTGGATTAAGCCAAATTCTTACATGGTATCAGAGCTGAAGGAGATTCTCATCACATAGCTATTCGAGAACGTTCATGCTTCAACACCTCGACACGAATCCGGAGGATCTGCAAAAATTGGGAGCGTCTAGAGCCAAATCTCACCATTGCGTCCGGAGTGTCGATTCGGTAAAGATCAACTATAAATTTGCCTATGTTGGGTGAAAGTTGATCGTGAGGCAAAAATTTTTTGCAAATCGAAACCCAGAGGCCCCGATTTACAGATCGGGTATGATCTTTTTTGGATCTATTTAATTGGATTTTTGGATTTGAATTATTTTTATCTCTACAATTTCTCTGTTATTTTTGGAATTATTTTTCCAGTCGGGAAGGCAGAGAATTTTTTTGCAGAACCGGGCTGTCAGATCCCGGCTCTGCAAATTTGGCAAAATATTTTATTGTTATTTCGCAAGAATATTTCTAAGTGGGCAAGTCTATATTATCTTGACCCTAAATCAACTGGTCGTACTACGCATCAAATCCGAGTAGCGGCACAATACACTCACCGGCGAATATTCCTTGAAAAACTCGACAATTCTAGCCCCTCACCGGCACCCATCCATACGCAGCGGGCTTCTTCGTTGCATAAGTCGTGGGCTTTTGTATTTAAAAGCTTCCATCAAATGTTTTCCCACAAATGTGGGATTTAACATTGCAAATCCGGCATGAGCAGTAAATACCGGCACCTGAGCTAGAATATACCAGCCACGAAAAGAGAATCCCAGAAGCAATTTGTAGATTCCGTCCCAGCGAGACAGCATCCAATTCTGGCGCAATTTTCAAGTGACCAATACTGCGTCGACGTGAACGCTATTTCCCACCCATATTGCGCAGTTACAAGCCACATGGCACTCAAAAATTGTGCCACGAGGTGACCTACAGCAGAGGACACGCAGTGATTATTTATTCGCTAGACCTTGCATTCGGTCAGCTCTCCACGTGGTCCTGCATCATCATCTGCGTCACCAGACCGTACACCAAGTCAGCGACACATTAGCAGTACAACATCCCAGTCACCTACACAGTACGCGTACATTTCTTGCCAAGTCATTGACTGTACAGTATGGATTTTACCACATCACGCATCCGTACAATTCCGTACAGTTGACGTCATCACTAGCCATAAGGTTGTGACATCATCGTCGACGTCATCAATGGCCATAAGGTTGTCGACGTCATCAAAATCACTAGTCTAAATTTGACAGCCGTTTGGATGTCATTTCAAGGCAAAATTGAACTGTTGCAATGGTCGTATGACCGTCAAATTTAACCCAGTCATTCACTGATGCAACCCCTCTCCAGATTGATTTTGGATTTTGCAGTCCGACTTCGAGAGGCCATAACTCGAACATCCGAACTCCAAATCAAGTGCAATTTTTTTTGAAATTGGGTAGAATTTCCTAAATTTTTCAGTGGTGCTGTTCTTTTCTAGTTTTGGTGCACGGATTGTTCAGAAATTGCATTTTTTAGCAATTGTACCTACATAATCCTACATTTTGCAACTTCAAACGCTCCGTACGGGCACATCTGGAGTCGAAAACAAGTTCCCTTTTTTTTTAATGTGTATTATTTTTCGTCTACTTTCCAAATCTACTATCAGATTATAAGGTTGTGTGGACAAAAGTGTAACTTTCAGCAATAGGGTCTTTCTTTGCTTTGTAATGCTTCAGAATTGTAGCACATTGTAAAGTTTTAGATTTGTAATCCATTAAGAGGTTGTAACAAGCAAAATCAGAAGTCCACGAAGGCCAAAATTGGCAAGTGGCCATTGTAATCGCACTACTAATAAAGTGCCCAAAGCATCTATTTTGGGGGGGTTTCTTGATTTAGTGAAAAGAAGGGGTGTTCTTGGTGTTGTGTTCTCCCTTTTCTGCACTTTTCTTTCATTTTCTGCATTATGGGCAACTTTAAGTTTCCTAAATTAACTCCTCATAACTATGCTACATGGTCAATCAAAATGTGGTATCACTTAATGCATAATGGAGTTTCACAATATGTAGATGGTACTCTTCCTAAACCAGTAGGTGATAATGTTTCAGCAAGTGATATTTCAGATTGGGTAGCAATGTATAGGAAAGCCCTAGGTGATGTATGTTTGGGGGTAGATGATAAGATCATGTATCAAATCAAGAAGTGTTCTACATCCAAGGAAGCTTGGGATACCCTCGAAAACCTTTATGGTAAAGTGTCTGAAGAGGATGTTTTCAAAATTGAAGAATGAGCTTGTCTCCTTAGATCCTAAGTCATATGACTCAATACAGGATTTCATCATCAAGGTGAATGAACTGAGGACGAAGCTTACTGATTGTGGGAGTTCTATCAAAGATGACAGATTTATCTATCTCATACATAACAAGCTGCCATCGAAATATTCCACATTTGTATCTTCTTTTAACACCTCTAAGACTACCTTAGGGTCTACCTACAAGAAAGTCACTTTTGATGAATATGCTAAATTGTTGGATGATGAAGAAAAAAAGTTGAAATCAATGAGCATTCTCGAATCACCTTAGTCTAAAGCATTGGTGGCCAACAATGAGGGTTCTCAAAATTCAACTGGACAGTCTTAAAATAAAGGAAAGGGTAAGAAGAAGTGGAAGAATAAATCTGAGGATGCAGAAAAGACAACACCACAATCCAATCAACAAGGCAAGTCCTCGAATTCGAACAAGAAGGGGGACAACAATAAGGAGAAGAAGAAGTGCGCTTATTGCAAGAAATCGAGTCATGAAGAGCATTAGTGTTATCTTAAAAAGATTGATGAGTTGACCAACATCATGAAGAAACATAATGTTCCATTGTCTAATGCTTATAAGGAGAAAGGGTCTTCTTCAGATTCAAAGGGCAAAGGGCAAGCACTCATGGCAAATTCAAACTCTTCAAAGGAATGGATATTTGACTTAGGTGCCTCATATCATATGGGTTCTTCAAAGGAGGATTTTTCTTCAATGAAGTAGTCCAAGGTACCGCACATCTTCATGGGAGATGATAGCAAAATAGAAGTTGAAGGGAAAGGAAACGTGGAAATGGAAAATGAAGAGTTTCAAGATGTTCTCTATGTTCCAAACCTAAGTTCAAATCTCCTTTCAATCTACCAAATCACTCACCTCGGAGATGGACATAGAGTTGAGTTCCTTCCTGACTCAGTAAAAGTACACAGTCTCAAAGATGATTCCTTGGTTGCAGTGGGGAAAATGAATCGTAACAAAAGGTTGTACTCTTTCTCTCATTTTGTACCCAAGTCTCTTTCAGAGGCCTTTTTATCACAATCAAATTCAAACATGCAATTATGGCATGAGCGGTATGGTCATCTTGACTTCCGCTACCTTCAGCAACTTTGCACATACAGAATGGTCAAAGGTCTACCTCAAACCAACTTTTCTAAGGGTGAATGTTCAACAGATTTAGTGGATATGCATCCAAAGGGAAAGCTACAGAGAGGGAAGTCTTCAAGAGCACCAGGTGTTCTACAGATGTTTCACATGGTATTAACAGGTCCTTTTGCAGTCAGCTAAGGTCGCTACATACTGACCTTTGTAGATGACTTTTCAAGATACACTTGGGTCTATTTTCTTCATAATAAGAATGAAGTGTTGGACAAGTTTCTAGCCTTCAAGACTCATGTAGAACGGAAATCCACGAAAGCCATCAAAATACTCCGAATGGACAATGGAAGCATGCATGTGAACATAAGACTTATGGACTTTTGCAAACATGAGGGCATTGATCTTCAGACTCCGGCAGCATTCAGTTCCCATAAGACAGATGTTGCAGCTTTGAGGATCCGAACTCTTAAGTCTATGGCAAGTTGCATGATAAATGCCAAGTCTCTAGATCCACCATTAGAAGTTGAAGCAATCTCTAGTGCCACTCACATTCTTAATCGTTCTCCTCATCCAACTTTGGATGGCAAGACTCCTTTTGAGGCATGGTGCGGCAGAAAACCTATTGTGACACATTTCAGAGTCTTCGGTTGTCCTGCATGGGCAAACAGATCATCCAGGGGATGCAAGGCACAGTCATCTCGGCCTTGTACTTTCATTGGTTATGAAGACAGTGTGAAGGCATACAAACTTCTAGATCCAGCGACACATCAGCTTTTTGTGGAGAAGGATGTATACCTTGAGGAAAGTTCACCAAGCTTGTCCTCTCATCCTCTTCGCACATCATTCCGTGTGGAAACTGATAGTGACACCAGCGACAGTGCTTCAACAGATTTAAACACGTGGGGTTCTATCGACAGTTGCAGCAAGAGGTCACTACATCAGTTCAGTCCGCATGCATACATAGCCACAGTGATAGGTTCAGAACAGTAGGGTACATCCAGTCTTCCAGATACAACTTCAGTGACAGATTTGGGGGACAATATTAATGATCTGCCTCTTCTTCTTGACGCATAAACACCTTCTTTAGTTGTCATGAGGGTTCCATCCGACTCTCTTGTTCATTCTCTACATGATTGATCCTCACAGGTTGAAGTGATTGTGGATACTTACGATCAGTAGTTGCAACAGGGTTCTTCATCAGTTGCAGAGACAGATAGTTCTTTGAGACAGGTTCTTCAGCCAGTTGAGCAGGTTTTAGAGACATCATCTATCCATGGGATTCTTTCCATGCATAGTGCAAGCGTCTCATTTGTACCCTTGGCATTGTTTCTTCCTAAGGGGAGAAACACCATTTTGTTGGCTTGGATCAGCTTCTTCATCGAAGCAATCACTATTTGGCATTCTTCTTGGGGGGGGGGGGGGGGGTGGCTATCCTGTCTCTCTTCCTCTTCTCATCATTCTCTTATGTATATACTGGATGTATGTCGTAATGGGGGATCTTGATTACTCCATCCATCCATGCATCTCTATTTATCTCTCTTTTTGGGGGAGGGTTTTTCCCATGAGGTTTTCCCTCTTTCTCTGCTTTATGAGAGATTGCATATTATTAATTACATGGGTACCTAACATGGCCTAATAGTCGAAACCCATTCTGCATTCCATCCTAGATTTCGTAAGCTTAAGGGCATTCCCCTAAGTTGCACTTAAAAGGGGGTGTTGGTGTAAATAAGTATTTACTTATTACACTTACTTAAGTTTACTTAGGTTAATGCATTATTTAATTATTTTGCATTATTTTATTATTTATTTAGGTGAGACACTTAGGAGTTTGTGTACTCTCATTGATATATGCAACTCTAATTATACACATGGTGTCTACAACACAAGAGTTTGCATCATTCACTGAGTTGTCCTAATGACAACACAGTTATCTGCACTCCTCATTTGGCACATGTTGTCTACACCACTGATTTGCGTGCTACACCATTGTAGGCTTATCCTCACATCATCGCACTTAATTTCGTGTTTAATGGAGGATAACCCATATCTAGTGGACATGTGCCTGGTTGTATGACTTATCATGTTGCTGACTTCTATGCATTCTAAAAGCTCTCTTGAGGCCTTTATAAACAGGCACTCCTAGTGTACTCTCAAGCTGGCATATTGAATGAATATCATCATTCTAATCATACTCTATTTTGGTCTACTATGTGCTTGTGTTTGAGTTTCTTGGTCTTGGGTGAATTCTGGCCTAAGCCAAATTCTTACAATTCTAATTATTGAATTTAATTATTCAATTTATAATACTCAATTATGAGGTCATATTTAATTGCTTTAAATCAGATATCTTCTCCAATATTCTCTCTTCAGTTCAAAAATAGAAACTCTTAGTTAACTAAAATCGAAAAAGGAAACAAATTAGTTAATTCCTTATTCCACTAAAAAGAAATCAGTTAACTTCCTTTTCTTAAGGAAACTTTCCATTTTAACTGAATGTCATTTCTAATCTCGACCGTTCATCCCAATTAATCTTGACCATTGATGGATTTTGGGAACTCTATTTAAAAGACTTCTAATCCCTCATTACAAAGGCTGGAAATTGGAACCATATAGAATTGTTGTTGAATTAATTACTCATTTTAGCTTTCATACTTGATATTTTAGCATCATTTAGATTAAAATGCATACATTTAGCTTAATTTCTCTTATTGCTTAGTAGAATAAATTGCATATCATTTAGATTAACTGCATAACTACATACTTTGCATAAACCCTTCATACTAGATGGTCTAGTTGCCTGCTTCTCAATCTGAGAGCACATAGGCGAAATCCTCCTAGTTAGAAGATAACAGGTCGCTCTGTCGGGCGTCTTGGATAAACGACTCCATGTTTATTCCAGGATGATTCCACAGGTAAAGACCATGTTGAAGTGTGTGTGAGGATCTAAGGCCCGCATTTCACATATACAATCAATACATTCTTGCTCCTTGAAGTGATTAAGCAAAACCTTACAATCGTCTGATGTGGCTAATGTGACTTCATTTCCACATAAATAAAGTCTACCACATGTTTTGGATGAAGAAAAATACAACCTATTATGCTTTACCAAATGCATAGGTTCAAGCTCAGTTCTGAAGTTCCAATTCTATTCTTAAACAAGTTGCAAGATAACTGCTACTAGTGTCTGCACCCTCATCTGCTGATTTCTTTGCCTCATGATTGATGATCTGTTCCTGTAGTTTATTGTAGTTCTAGGTCTCATCTTTCTTCCTTCCAAAAAAACATGGACCTAACAAGTTTTGGAATAAAAGTTTGAGTTTTCTCCCCTTTGTGATGTTCTAGCTTGAACTGAATTCTGCAATGCTACTCCAGAATTGCAGCCCTTTCCAACAACTTGATCATTTTCTTGGCAACTGCCATGCTTAATAGCAACATATTCTTTTGTCTTGGATAGAAATTGATCTTTCCCCGTTTGCCATGGATCTTCTACTTCTCTCCATTTTCCACAGGCGGGCAGATTGTTAGCTCCGATACCACTATAGAAGCCCGTACTAATTGCACAAATAACAGGAAAAAAAACCCTGCAGCAACAATTTTATTCTTTTTACATTTTTATAATATCTTGCTAACAACAATCATTCAAATGGAAGTCTACCAAGTTATACAACTTGTTGGGTATTCCCATCTAATAAACTACATGCTAATTGATATGTACTGCTCTTGAGGGTTTCTATCCCCATGATGGTAGTTACACACCTAAAGGGTTTCATCCACGAAACACCCAGCTGCTGTAATAATGTCACAAACACTGAAGTGAGAGTTAAAATGTTTCTTGAATTTGCAAAGGTGACTTCTCTTCTGCCTTGTGCTCTGTGTTATGAACCCATCTCTCAATGATCTTCATTCACGAGAAGTCAGCCCATGCTTAATAGAGCAATCCTTTCCTCAATTTCAGTGCTTAATTGAGCAGTTGTTTACTTGATTTCACAATACAACTGAGCAGTTTTCTCCAATTGATGGTAGTTTCTAGGCAGTCAACTGATAAAGTCAATTCTCACTCACTGTAGAAACAAAACAGTTAACTGACCACTTTATCCTAGTCCACTGCAGACCTACCAATGTGACAACACACCAATCTCACCTCAATCCTGACTCCTACCTATCTAACAGAAGCTACAACACCCATCAATGCTACGTCTATGCTGACAGACCACTCTGTCAAAATGGGGACATACTCCGCAATATCATATTTGGGTATGTCTCAACAACAAGAGTCCCATGCCTCTCTTTCCTCCTGTCCTTTTCTCTTCAGCTTTGGTGGTTCTGGATATAATTCTGATACATCTTATGATTTAGTTGTCACTTGGCTTGGATGTTATACAAGTAAGGCTGCAGATCTTCTATGGGATCGAGTGACACTGTGCTTCCTAGTGCCAACGTGGGTGTTCCAGACTCTTCAAAGGCTTGCAAACAATTGGTGTGACATACTCTGCTTCATTACAAAAGGTGTTGAATACCAACACAAATAATGCTGATTACCCTTCTTGTGAATTATTTTAGAAGATTCATGGGAAATATTTGTAGCAGAAAACAGACTGAAACATGCAAGACTTGTTTAAAAATACCAAGAACACAATGATAGAGTGAAACCTAAGTTGCCAGTTCGAATTCAAGTTCTAGATTCGGGTTTGAAATTCGTTCAAAAACGTTTTCGGTTGGGTTTGGATTCATTTTGGGTTTGTCTGTGCAAAAATATAATTACAAAAGAAATGTATGTTTTTTTAACATGTATGCAGCAAATAAGTTAATACACCACTATGCTAATATTAGCACTCCTTGAGCAATGGCAAACAAACAAGAAAGTCTAGCAATGGAGGTAAGAAGTTTTCTATTTCATTCACAAATGCACAAATTGCATAGAAAACAACCTTTTTGGCCTTTTTAGGGTTGGAGGGTTGAATAGACCAAATTAGGCAATAAAAAACGTTATTAAAAAGTCAAAAACAAAAAATTCCGCCCAGGCTCATCCACTGGAAATCAAATTCGCTGCAAACTCTTCCAAATTCCTCCAGGGTCCTTCTGTCAGAATTTGCAGCAAATTTTGGCAACTGTGGCAGAGCTAGTAACAAATTTGACAGGGACCTGAATTTGTCCAGATACGAACCCAACTTGGAGGGGTCTGGGAGCAAATATGGTAAAATATGGTAACTTAGAGTGAAAACATAAAACAAGTAAGTTGGTAAGGTACCTGCAGAAAATGATCAGTTGAAGATATTGAATGGCCAACAAATTTAGGAGTACTTCTTTAAGAGGCCGGTGCTCTTCTTTTAGATATCCAGGTGCATTTTAACTTATGAGTAAGATATATAAATAAGCTAAGGAAACAAGGATAGAAACTCCTTGGTAAATCTGCGCATCAAATTCATTAATTTTATAAAAAATAAAGAACTATAGAACATACCATTGCTGCACCTTCTGTAACAGCATGCCTTGTTCGCTCCCGCTCTTCATAGGATTCATCTTCTTGGGACTTTTCATTGTCAAGCTTTCGTTTTCCTCCAGACCAAGACCAGTCTTGTTCCACAGGTTCATTTGACCTCGGAGGAGGAACTTTAAGAACTGAAGGTCCCCCGTTGTATCCATGCCTGCTCAAAGCTTCATAATCTATTATTGGTTTTCTTCTCTCTTCTTCAATTTTTCCTGAAAAGTCAAACAATATTCTTCCTAGTTTCAGACAACTCAAAAACTAACAATACCAAAATTTGGATACACTTATTTAACACATTCTCACAATAGCCTTCAACAACAAATATGATTATGCTACTGCATTTATTGCCTAAATGCAATCAAACTTTTTGCAACTAATGAGGCAATAGAAAGATAAAAGACTCTTCTATTACATTTCAGCTTTGTGGATAGTCATTTCCAAGAAGTTCTTCAAAAACATTATGAATGCCTGCTTTCTGAATTTGCATACCCCCAAATCTGACAAACTTGCATATAAGTTGCAGAAGGGACTTGCATCAGTTCGTTGATTTATATGATTGATGTCAAATCACATTAACTCATTCCAACTTTATGTTTAAGAGAATCTCCTGCAGCAACTAAGTTGCCCCAAATAAATGAAATCTTACACCTCCATCAGAATATTGCATAAGTAGTAAATGATATTCAGTTAGCAAGGCTTCAAAAGCTGCCAATTAAGAAAGGTCTCAGGAAAACAATGCTGATAGTAGATTGCCTTAGTATGACAAAATCGGGGAAAGAGGGGATGCAAAAAAGACAAGAAAGCAAGCACAAGGTGATTTTTTTAACTGTTTGGTCCACAGAGATGGGGTGTAGTGTTCCAGGTTCAAAATATCCTCATGCTATAAAACCACACATAATTGTCTTAAAAGTGTGCAAGGCTGTCGTGTACCGATAACTGAGTACATTCCCCCATGACACATCTCTACAAGTCTGAAGGTATTGAGGAGAGCTTGATCACTTAAAAGATCTAAAATGCAGGGAAAAGGAAATCTAAATTTCGAAAAAAATCATTATTGATTTAATAACTCGTCATTGACTGGCAATTACAGTAGAATTACCATCTAATTATCTGTTCACGTCTACAGAGATGTGCTAAATGGCACGAAATATACCAGCAGTACAATCTCCACCTTGAGCTGATCTTTTGCTTGTATTTTTATCAATGTGCTTCTTCAACGTCTGTTCATCCTCCTCTGAATCCGAACTCGAAGAATCGTCACTGGACAAGGAAGAGATAGGATCCATAGCATTCCAAGGTCGCGCTTCCCTCATGGTGAATCAACCCAAAATTACTGAAAGTTTCCACTTGATTCAACAAAAAACATGGCTGAATTTAATCAAACGTTCAAGCACCGTAGAATTTGTAATATAAATTGAACCAATGCGTAAGCAGGGCTCCCTATTGACTATAAGCAGTACCAAAGAACCAGTTCAATCTCCATTAGACTCTAACCCAAGAAAATCACACCTAACCCTAACCAACAGCGAATAACTCGAACCAAAATAATGGGATAACCATGTATACATCCTAGTTGCAGAAACACATAGTAAATAGAATGCGTAAAATTGATCAGGAGATAGTTTGAAGAACATTCGTCGAGAGGAGGGAAATTCTTACCTGGTGACTTCAAATTGGAGTGTACAAACTATTCTAGGCCTGCAAATGTTGAAAGCCAGAAAGCCTAGAGTTTTCAGGAATATTTCCCAACAAATTAGAAGGAAGAAATTTACATCGGCATATTACGGGTAAAAGAGCAGTGGATACTGTCTATGCTTTCACCAGAAAATCATATACAGTTATCATATTTATGAATTATAGCTCAATGAATTTAATTAAAAATTATATGTTATATTAATATTATAATAGTTAGTTTTTTTTTTAAGGAAAAAGGTAATTTAAGTAATTGAATAAGTTTATTAGTACTAATAGTGTATGGCTATTAAGGTATTTGTAAAAAAGTATTGGACCAATTATACAAGTTTTTGATTGTCAAAACAAAATGGTAATGGGATAATAGAAATATGTATTACTCTTATTTACATTTGTGTGTTGTCATTAGTGCAAATCTATGATGAAGAAGAAGGTCGGTTAATGGACAATGGAGAGGCTGATAAATCCTAGCATCAAATAGTTATGGACACCGAATGAAGTTTAAGTCAGCAAGCAGAATGAGTACCAAGCGCAGTGATAACCACGTTGTATGGTAATTGAGTACAGTTAGGACTGAGCATGGATATTACTAAAAGTCAACAAGTTTACCAAGCGGTTGAACCTATATATACCGAGTAACATAGGAAGCATATGAATATTTGCAAATGCACAAAATTTCATGTAGTTGAATCCTACCGAGATGGGAAATGGTTTACACAAATCGAGGCAAAGATTAGGTAAGATTTGTTGGAATTGAAATATGACTAGATCACTAGACGCAAGTATTGACCAATGAAATAAAGAGGCAAAATGTTCTTGATGGTAAGGATGAATGTAGATCATCGATCTAATCAATCGTGTATTCCAAAAGTTTATAACCCCTAATTAGGTCACATATTATGGAAGCCAAATATTTTCTACATAAAGAGGGATTGAAATCAAAATAAAAATTGATGAGAGAGGAAGTTATGCTAAGAGAATGGCAACCTGATAATATTGTAGTAGAATAGAGCTATTGAGCAATGATTAATGGCATATTAGTTGAAATCAGTCACTAGAAGGTGATATCAGTACACCATAGATCATATCTAAATGAGGCAAAGTAAGTTGCACATTGTTAGATCACTTTACTATTACTTTCTTACCATTGTAGCAGAAAATCTCTTAACAGGGCAAATATAACAATCTTTGTGTAAAATCTCCTGACCGAGTACACACTTGAAGAGTGTTGCTAAATCCTTTAACAAAGTGGATTTTAACAAATCCTATTGTATTACTCCTAGTAGAGTAAGTCAACAAAAGTGATATTTTAGTGTGCCCTAACATGCAACCTTATTATTGCCATAGTGAAGGATATGTGGGTGTCATCCCCACAACAATTTTCCCTCTAACCAAGGGTTTCTACATGACCAAATCTGAGTGTCAAATGTGTTAAATGTGTGATGATCGCATGAGATGTTATTATTGTTTTAGTTCTTATATTGCTTAATGTTATTATGATAACACATGCAAACCAAGTTCAATAATGTAGAGGGTAAAAGAAGGTGTAAAAGTTTCAAGAGATATTGATTCACCCCCTTGCAGGGTTTCCACAATAGATAAAGATAATCATGTTGTTATTCCTCTCAAGGATACTATGTCTATTTTGAGAATTATCTTTTCCATCATGAACTACGTTTGAATTGTCAACCCAGGGATGTAGACCTTGAAATGGGTCAGCACAGTATGTGCACTAAGTTCCTTTAAGTCTTAACACCTATGTTGTAGGAAAGTAAAATGCATGAAAGGAATCTATACTACTGATATAGAATGGTAAACATGCTTGGACTAACAACAGATAACTGTAGAAAACTTTAGAAAAGGAATTCTAAGCTAGTTAACAATTTAGACACCCACTATGATCATTTTCCACAAGTGTTGCAGGAGCTTTCACAGTAATTATGCTGCAAGACTAATACAGCAAATCTATCTTAAAATAGGAAATTGCAAGAAACGAATCTACTCTACCTAAATCTATTCCACCTCCCAAGTGGGCCCCCTTGGTTGGCTTCAACTAACTAAGAACACAATGGGTATTCCAAAATCACTCATTAGAATTCTCTTTTTGTTACATGACTGAATAATTCGTAGAGAACAGAAAAGAGAAACTTTGGAATCCCTCTGACTAACTAACTAACTTTTCCCCTCCTTTCTTATATATATAGGGGATTGGAATTTATTACAAACATAACATAAAAATCGTGAGCAAACATTTTCATAAGAAGAAGGTGGAATGTCAACCATGACTTTAAAACATTGATTGAGCAATAAAATAACAGTCTGTAGATAATGTAGCAAGTTGGGTCTCCTGGAATAACTCTTCTCACATACATGACTTAACACTCACAATTGACCTACGCTTCTCATGCTATGATCAGTATTCATTAATCCTTCTTTAATATGGTGTTCACCACTCTTTGTGCCACTTCTCCATTTCCTAAAAATTAGAAACATTCGAACAATTATGCACAACAACATTTCTACTCTTATTCAAATATTAGAACATAGCTTAAAATATTTATATGAAATATTGCACTTTATATATAATATTAAGCAAGGTATGTCATATCCATTATCCATAGGTTTCATAATTTCTAGCTGCATCTAGTATAAGACAAATATGTTGGAAATATTTTTCACAAGGCTCAAAGAGTAAGTTTAGACTATATAAAAACTATATCAAGTTTGAGACATTAATATGCCTCATCACCCCCCACCTCCCCCCAACATCTCACCTTTCCATAATATTCCAACAAATGGTATCAGGGCCTAGGTCTCTTATTAAAGGGTTTATCCACTTAAGAGAACATATCTGAAGTGATGGAAAGGTATAGGCTTGATAAGTTAATTGAGAATAAGATATTGGAACTAAGGATTGCCCTAAGTTAGATTGGTGAAATGAAAGAGAAGTTGAAGGACTCATTGAGAAAAAGGAAGGAATTAGCACATCAACAAAATGACACACATTATCAGGAAGAAGAATTTGAAGAACTATCTAAGGAGAGTGTATCTAATGAATGTGAAGCTGCAATATCAGATCTAATGGAAAAGAATCAAACTCTAACCAAGCAGGTAAAATTGATGAAGAGAGAACAAGAAGCTTACTTGGTAAGAATGTGTGAAGTCCTAGAAGAAAAGAGAAAAGTTGAAGATGACAATAGAATGTTTGGAGAAGATAAGAGGAATATGACTACAAGAGTTGAAGAGAAAGATACTGAAATACAAAGGTTGACACAAAATCATTATGACATGGTAAATCAACTACTTGATGTTAATAATGAAATTGCTAGAAAGATGGAAGAGATTGCTAGATTGAGGTCAAAGAATGAACAAGTAAGAAATGAATTGAAGACTAAGAAATAAACCAATGATAACTAAAGATATCTAAGGAGAGCATCAGGAAATTAGATGAATAGCTAAGAAGTCAGAGAAGACTGAGAGATACCACTAGACTGGGTTATACTAAGCATTCAACAACTGAGCCAGGAGAATCATCAAAGAAAGTTGAGAAAAGAAATGTGTATGCCAATACAAAATCAAAGAAGCCAATATGTTGTCATTGTGAAAAAATAGGTCACACAACCAATGTTTCTAGGAGCAAGATCTATAAGCCTACTATTACTCCTAAATTTGATGGTTACTGCCATACCTATAATAAGTATTGTGATCAAACATTTGAGTGTAGATCAAAGTTTAATAAGATTCCTAAGTAGTATAAGTTTTTTTTTTTATTGCTATACTTGCAACAAGCATGGATATAAGGAATAATAATGCATATCACATAAAAAGCGAAACTAGCAACCAAGCACACAAGGAAATACAATCAATTGGGATTGCAACAGATGGGTTACATGTACAACATGTTGAAGTGTGTAGGGATAAAATGGAAGAAACCACCCCAACACATTTAAAAGAGGGAAGACCAAGATCCACCTCTTGGATTAGGTTTAAATGATACAAGAGAAAGTATCAATTGCAAACCCTAATACAAAAGAAATGAACAATCCTTGGATTTATTTCTCTCTCACCTCCACCTCAAGCTAGTTTATAGATATGTAATATAGAGCTGAGATATAAAGATATATAAGATGATAAATTATATTGAAATGGAAAAGAGGAGAATGATATATTTTGTGAAATACAAACCTAAAAATGAGTTGTCAAACGACCTCCAAAAGGGTTGAATCTCACAATCTAAACCAAAAACTATGAGGTGGACAAAATTTAAAAATCATTTGGTGATCTATCATGAATAAACTAAATAGTTAGGGCCAAACTAGATGATCATGGGTGACTTGGTCACCATTGATATGTCAAGTGGCCCTGATGGAAGGAGTGTGGTATTGATTTTGATTTCACACTTTTGAAGAAAGATGAAAAGGGTATCCAAATCCATACCCTATTTGCTAGTTTGAGATCCAAAACCTACAAATAGAGGATTTTTTTTTTTTTTTTTTGGGAGAATGCTAACAAGTAGTAGTGATAGATTTAACATGAAGCAATGTAAATCGATGAATATTCTCTTGAATTTGGAAAATAGTCACGTATCTAGATGTAATAGCTTTGAGTCAACTTCAAAACCCTAGAAAGGAAATCAAAGTGAAACCAAAACCTTTATGAATGAATGTGCTTGAAATATGTCTTATGAACATAGATCTTGAGAGGATGAATGTAGAAGATGTAACAAAGGATCTTGAGTTTTGAAATGTTAGATCTTGCATAAACTCCTTCAATATTTTGAATGCATGAATCCTTGATCTTCAATGGAGAGATTGCTTGAATACCTTGAATACTTGAAGAATGCTTAAGAACTTAAAAGCTTGAATTATTATATATGTGAGAGATGAAATTGGATGCCAAATGGAGGAAATGGAAGTGCTTACATAGAGCTCAAAGTTGACTAACTCCTATAGGCCATCATCTTAAAAATTAACACCCTGAAGCTACCTGGACACGAGACCCAAATAGAGGACCCAAAATAGGGCCCAATCAGGAGCAGACAACATCCCTAATTTGAACATTAGGGCTGCACTACATCCCTGATTGATTAGGGTTGCACTGTATCCTTGATAACTAGGGCCTAGAATCTCCAAGATCCCAAAATAGGTCCTAGATCTCATAAATCAGGCACAAAGTCTAAGATATGGTCATTTCATTGCAAAGAGTAGATTCTAAATAATTGAATGAAGGGAAGGGAAGACCTAGGAGGATAAATCCTACCTCGATCTTAATGCCATGAAAATAGGATCTTTATAGAGGATCTTATTAGGTTTTACCCCAATTCCACCTAAGAAGAAGGACATAAAGGGGAAGAAGGAAGAAATATGCAAATGAATGATGACCTTACATTAAATGGGTGCTAAGTCATCATTAAATTGAAATTCTTCCAATTTAAGATGGTACATGAAGATATGGATGTATTTGCAACAAATTGCATGAGGATGCATATGAGAGAAATATCTTGAACTTAGAAGAGTTTTGGCATGGCATGTTTTCATTGTCATCAAGTTGGTCACCTAAGCAAGAACTATAGATATTGAGCATCAACACCTAATGGAGAAGATGTTGAAGGAAAAGGCAAGGTCAATATTGATGAAATTAGAAACCAGATGAACATAACATAGGAAAGGAAGACTAAAGAAAGTGAAACTAAAAATGCATCAGTTTGTGACACCTCATCAACTAGATAAGGTGACTCCAATACCTCAAACTAAATCACAAATGTGTGTATGGGAACTAAACTTAAATTGTTAGATCATTTATCAATTCCTTAGATTCATGTAATGAAGTCCATATCTGCATAAGGCAAGATGAATTGGGACAACTCATGTAAAGTTGGAAGTCAATTTAGTTAGTAAGTTCAATTGAGTGTGACAGTTAGTGAAAGTAGTGTGGTAATCAAGTTAGAATGAGGGTCAGTGCTAGTACATTATTGACCAAGAAAGGTTGGAAGTTGGTGATAGCAATTGTCACTATGTTATCGAGCTGGAAAGAAGATCATTTATTACACCCTACTTAACCCTAAAATCACTTTACCTATAAATAGGCCATTCATACAACTCATTATTATCTTGCATTCATGAGCATTTCAAAGAAAATTTGTGCAATTTTAGGCTATCAGTGTGAGTGATTGAATTATGAGCTATAGTGAGTGAAATTGTTATAGATTCAAGTTGTGTGAGTAATTTGGTGGAATGTTTGAGTAAAACTAAGATAGTATATTAATATTTATTGAAACCCTAATCGCAAGTCTACAACAATAGCATCCAACTCTGTACCTGTAAAGACATCAAAGGTTAGCAAGGTAAAATTGATAAGCAATAAGGATTGTGAAGAGTTGAATTATAAGTTGCATCCAAAGGTTATTGCACAGATTGATGAAGCTTAATCATTATCATTGATACCCCCTAGGGTTTTACTAGTACAAGATGTTTGTGCCTATATACATTGAAAATTTGGAGAAGTTGGAGACAATGAGCTACATCCAACATATGTTGAATTATGTGAAAATGGTCAATTGAAAGATGAGCATAAACATTTGGTTAAACACATGTTCTACACTTTCCCAAGGCTTTCAAAATCAAGTGGATTCACATTGTGTTGAGTTGAGTTAATGGGACAAATATGTGGTTAGATGAATTAGTGAAGATAACCAAAGATGTAATTCACATGGTCATAGGTTATCATGTTACCAAGAAGGACAAGGCTATAAGAGTGGTTCCAAGTGAGAGATTGAGGAGAGCATCAAAGCAAAGGTTTGAAAGTTGTACCCATTCCTAATCGTGAAACTAGGTTTGGCACCTATGTTGTGGTATTTAAAATCTATCAATCAAGTAGATAGAACAATGTGCCATATGGAGTAGTGGACATAACATATAAGATTGTCAAGAAAGGTCTTAATCTTGACTTAGCCAAGCTCTTACTGAAACAATTTGAAGAGAGCATGAAGACCTTCAAAGTTGCAAAGACCAACACATGCAAATATGGTTCATTGTTGGTATATATATTTTTCTATCTATTGAATTATTGTCCTACCATTGGGAATATGAATTGGGATGTTAATTGGCCAGTTGTCTACCAAATCAATGATTACATTAAGAGTCTTGATCACATCCTTGAATGAGTTATGGATGAGTACTTTTCTCAATTAAAGGAGAGAATGCATAAGAGGTTCATAATTCCACCCCAATTAGTTGAGAAGTACAATGACATGATTTGTTTCTTGGTAGACATTGACACAACTTTGATTAAGGTTTTCGAATTGAGAACAACATGGCTAGAACTGATGGAATATGAGTTAAACATTGATCAAACCACCCAAGCCATTGAATATTTATCAAAAGAACCTATTGATAGGAAAGAAAAGCTTTTTGACTCATGTGAACAAGCCAAGAAAAGGATAAATATGGATAACCTAGTTCCCAAGATAGAGAAGAAATTAAAGAAAATGATTGGCACCTTGAAAGGAAAATTTGACAAAGGTGAAGGAAGAGAACAGTCAATTGAAATGATAATCAAGGGCTATGATGAAGAAGTCGAGAAAGAAGAAACTAAGTAGGAGGGTCCTAAAGAAAAGAAGGTGAAGAAAATTACAATAAAGAAACCACAAAGTCCTAAGGCTACCCAAGCTAGGACTAGATCTGCTATAGCCTCCACACCCCCTACTAAAAGAAGCAAAACAAAAGATATTCAAACTGAGTAAACACAAACCAACATATATTAGAAGAGGAAGAATTCTCAATAGTCGGTTAAAGTCATCAAGGAAACAAAGGAAAATGGATAAAGATGATTATAGTGAGAAAAATCAACTCAATGACATCGACCAATTCAAAGTGGTAAGTAATTTAGTATCGAGAACTATATTGAGCATGTGAATGCAATAAGGAAAACTAGTGGATTAGAATAATATGCATTATTAAATATCATACATTGAATGATGATGATAAGTTGAAAATTGTATATTCTATTTATATACCCAAAAATTTGTTCCAATTTAGATTGCTAGCTATGTTCCAAATGAATTGTACAATAAACTATCTACTAGATTAAAATATTCTTTAGAAACTAAGAAGTATATAAGAGAAAGAACACTCATAGAAGCATTAGCATACCTCACTATGCAAGAAATCAATGAAGGAGTGAAACTGCACAACAAACAATTCAAGGTGAAAAGAAGAGCACAGAAGGTAATGATGGGGAGAGCTCAGGAAGCAGAGAAAGAAAGCTTGAAAATTTGGAGGATAATATATGAGCTTGACACAAAACAAGATCAATCCCTATATATTGAGCCCTACAATAGTATTCAATTGGGCATTCCAAATGTGAAACCCATAGATATAATAAAAGAGGTTATTGATAATGTTCCATGTAGGACATGGTAAAAGGGACATAGGAAGACAAAGTTAAAATTGTAAACATATATGAGAATGATCTAGATGAATAAGTCAACAAGGACCAAGATGTTATGGAGGGAACTGAGAAACTAGCTGAAGAGTGTTGACTAAACCATTGGGAAATGAATGAAAGATGCTACAATCTTGGAACAAGTCCAAGCATATTTAGCCCCCCATAATAACACTAAAAATATAAATAATTCTTTTGGTTCAATTAATTTAGTTAATTCTTTTTCTACTAATAATTTGTTCGATGTAGAGACAAATGATAATCAAGCACCCAAGCAACATGTAGATACCAATAAGGGCATTGAGCAATAGGAAATCAAGCTAGACAAGGGTATAACTAATGACAACAATAGAGATGCTGAGTAAAGTAAAGATAACACTATTACGACTGCACCAGACATATCTACTAATGGCATAGGCTCAATCACACAAGCCATTGGGAAAGATACTGAGAAGGAAAAAGAGGATGGATAAGAAAAGGACAATGATACTATTGTATCATCTACCAAGGACACAAGCATTGCACTAGTCACTAGCAACAAGGCCTCTATCTAAGAAAAGGAGGAGAATAAGAAAGAAGGTACACCTTCTACTCCCAAGCAATCAAAGAAGAGTGAGGAGAAACATGCTCTAGTGCCACCTCAGCTAACATCATTGAGCATTATCTCAATTACTTCACAAGAGAAAGAGAAGAAAAAGAAGAAGAAGACTAGGAGTAGTTCATTCACACTTGATGAAGTTATTGTGATACCACAATGTGACCCTACCAAAATCCCTCTTGATGAGCTTATAGAGTATGGTGAATCATGCCAAAGAAACGATGCCAAAAATAAAATAAGGTTGGAAGTTGAGAACAAATAGGTGTTGTCAAATGTCAAAGAGATATTACTTCAAATTATTCACTGAATGAGAAGGCATAAGTAATTGATCAACTTCCATCACTTATTGAGCAAGCTAATGCACTTGTTATAGATACTCAAGAAAAGATAATGGAAAGAGTTCAGAAGAAGTTAGAGCATAAAATCATGGAGAAGTTTAGTGATTTTATTGTAGCTCATAACGCTAAACTTGACACCCTAACAACCCAGTTGGAGAATATATTGAAAAACCTTATCGAACTATTTTAGAAATAGTGTGATGTACCCCACTTAACACAAGATATTTCAAAGAAGCTAAGGAAGCTTGATGAGGAATTAAGGGCAAGGGTTGAAAAATTAATTTAGGAACCTTGGTCATTCCAAATTTGTTATCAAAAGGTGAAGCACTTTATGGATTTACAATTTGAGTTGAGGAGAGAGGAGGACAAAATAAGAGCTAAGATTTTAGAGCTACAAGCACTCCTCATACCATTTGTAACACCCTGCTCGGGAATCCAAGAGAAATAAACCTAACATGTTACAATGGTCTAAACTATTTTTTTTAAAAGTTTAAACAACACAATATAATAATGCAGACACAATATACACGTACACATCAAGTAGACATAAGCAATTACAAATACAATTTTCCATTCGTAAAGGGTTCCTTCATGTTGAGTCATGTTTAATAAGTTTATAATAATTAGTTGAAGTCTCAAGTACATGTTTTTGAATCAAAAGGAAATAAAAGATACATTATCTCATAAGAAAATGCATAAGTACAACTAGTATAATGAAAATACATCCAATGAATAACATCCATTGCACATGTCGCAGGGTATGCAAGAATAGATACAAGCACATCCGAAAACAAGATACATGATAACGTACATACATCAAATAAATAGAAGTCTCTGAGATAAGAATAAGAATGATAATAGTACAACTGCATCCATGAACATTCAACATCTATCAAACAGAGGGGGACCTAAATGGTAAGAAGACACTACCTCCCGATTGCTTGGTCACCTAATCAGGTTTCCACTTCCACTATGCAGGGAAGATAATGAATGGTCCACAAACAACTAATCAACCATAGAACATTCCTAGGCAAGGAATCCTAATAGCCAAAACTACCTTAAGGGTATCAAACTACCAAAGAAAATATGACAACGTCTAAAAGACACCCATTCCAATACCAACATCACATACCAAGTCAACATGCAAATACCAAGTGTAAATCAAGTATCAAAAATTAAGTTAAAGTCAATGAAAGATATCCACGTTAAGTCAAAGGCCACATGTCCAAGAATAATAATCAATAGATAACAACTGTCATCAATAAAAGTAAATCACCAACAATAAGAACATCCAATAATAAGTACACCACCAATGAATAGCTAACACACATCAATAAAAGTTAACTTTCAACAATAAATGAAATCCAATCAATGAGTAACAACTCACAATAAATACACCATCAAAAGTAATATCCAACAAGTACACCACTAGAGGCAAATATAAACATACCATGAAGGAGACTTGGGCTACATACTAGGGAGTGTCATCACATGGAAAAACTACTTGAGTTACCTTGGAATAGTCTCTCACTAGACCCCAGACTCTCAAGTGTTGAGTTACCCTAGATTGGTCACTTTGGACCTTGGACCCTCAACATGAGACATGCAAAACTAGAATACCCTCTCATGAAGACGAGACAAACAAGACATACCTCTCACTAGGTATCATCTCATTCCCATCCTTAACATATACAAGTGCTTGAGGCATGGGCAAGGCAATATCTCTAATTTATCTTGTTAATGTGTGTCTAAATATTTTAAATTACTATGTTATAACTTATCACTTGTTACACAACTTACAATGAGTTACCCTAACATCCACTTTGGGCCTCGACCCCTATTGCAAGCCCCTCCCATAGACATGCACCTAGAATACCTTCCCAAAACTCACAAACCACAATTGTGTCCCATACCACAAAAGTAATATTGATCGAATTTGGCTCCTTGGAAGACAACCCAAAAATAATATTTGTTCTTAAAACTCAAGTTCTCATAAATGCTCAATAGCATAAAGATCATAAAACATAAATCTCAATTTAAATCATAAAGTACATCATGACATCAAGTCAAATAATCATAAAAGAAATCTCAAAAATGTCTCTGGCGCACATCCTAACTTGGCCAACTAAACAACCCACAAAGAAAGCCATCATGAAAATAAACATCACAAGACTATAAATAAAATATAAGAAAACATATAGTTTTTAGCCATATGATTTAATTCCATCATTTTCTATTGTTTAATTTGGGCCATAAAGATGTGTTTAGAAATAAAGTAAGAATATACATGTTAATATAAATTGTTATGCTAATATACTTATTTAAATCAATAAGTATTTAAATGTCAAATCTCTTTGTCCATATAAAATCTCATGTAATATTACCATATCATTAATTTAAATAATCTTAAATCATAAATGATTTAATTAATAACATTAATGTATATTATTAGATTAAATATTGATATCAATTTCATTTCTAATATATTAATTTGACTTATATTTAAGTCCAATATTAATATTTATTTTTCTTTTAATTTATAATGCAACTACACATAACTTAATTATATCAATTTTGAAATTATAATTATAATTAAGTTATTTACAATCTCTCCCATAATATTAACTATTCATAACTAGATGATTATATAGTGAAGTCCACTATAACTTCTCTTAAAATATAACTAAATTACAGTTATATATATTTTAATTTATAACTCCACTTGCATTAATAAATATATAAAAACTTATATCCCACTAAGAGTTTTAAAAGTAATTTATATTAAAAACCCACTTATAAGAAAATAAATAGAATTTATTTATTGAATTTTTATAATTAATAAATATTTTTTAATTTTTTGAATTTTTTTTGAAATTAATAATTAATCATAAAAATAAGTTTGTTACATGTATGTATATATATATATCTAAAAATTAAATTATATTTTAGTAAGAAAAAGTCTGGATCTACGGGGGAAGGAATGATGGAGTGCTAGAGAAATGGATTCTAGAGAGGGTTTGCAAAGAGTAACAAAAATATTGAGAGGTTTGGGTGGGTTGGTAGGAGCATAGAGCCTTTCAGAAGACATGAAGGAAGGTCTTACTCGGGGAATAGGAATGGGAGATGGCAAGATGGGAACAAAAACTACCAAAAAAGCTTTAAATAAAAAAAAGTGAGATGGAACAATGGGGGAAAATGGCAAAATGGAAGAGAGAGGTTGAATGTAAATTGCTTGAGAAGTCACCTGATGCAAAGATTCACATCAATAAATCTTGGACAGAAAATGGTTTTTGAAAATATAGCCAAAAGAAGGAGAAAACCATAGGCTGTGGAAAACTAAGAGAAGCAACTGTTTGAAGAACAATGAATGACTCAATGCACAATTGAAAGGGTGGTGTTGGAAAGTGGCTTGGTGAAGGAGAAGATAGACTTTTTGGAGGGAAATGCACTTTTTTCTGAAGTGGGGTGGTCCAAGGATAGCAATAAGTAAGATTAAAACCTAGTGTGATGAGAAATGGGGTGCGGTGAAAGACTTTAAAACATTAGAAAATGATTTTTGCATGGTTACAGTGGATATAGTGCAAGATGGGGATTGGATCTTGAATAGTGGTCCTTATTTTATGGAAGGATTTGGGTTTTATATGAAGAAATGGGTCCCAAACTTTGATCCAAAAAAATAGTTAATAAAGGAGTTTCCTCTATGAGTAGGAATGAGAAATTTGTCCTAGGAATACTAGCAGGAACAATGTTATAAAGTGATTGGGAATAAGTTAGGATCATTCATTAAGGCAGTTGAAATGGTGGATAGAGAAACTCTACAAATGTTCCCAAGAATATGTAAAATGTGGAATGATTGCCATCCAATCCCTAAAATGCTTGAGATCTTCAGTGAAGGGGGAGTTTGGAGACAACCAATGTCTCTGGAGGAAGGGTTAAAGGTATGTGAGTTATGTCTTTGTGAGGAACATGACTCAGTAAGTTGTAAACAAGAAGGATGTCATAAGGGTAAAGAAGAGGAAAGGTTACTCTAGAAGGTTATAGAGATGGCCAAGATAAGAGATATAGAGAAGGAAAAGACTGAATATCTTATGAAAAGGAATAATGCAGAGGTGTAGAATGAAATGATGTTGAAAACAAGAGCAAATAATTGTCAAGAAAAAGGGTATGGATTATTTGTGAGCCAGGAAATGGCATAGGAACATTTTTTTTGATGATGGAAGATACAAGGGAGCATAATAGACACTACAAATAGGAAAGAATGGGGGTGAGGAACAACATAGGAGGTTGTTAAGTGATAGTGTCGAAATAAGGATGGAACAAAGGCAAGGGCCAGTTACTGAGGATGGGGCTAATTATAGGATTTTGGATGGAAGTGAACAAAGGGGATGTAAGGACCTAGAAGGACCTCAAATGTCTAAGGAGGAGGGTAGTAGGGAAGTAGTGTTGACAGAAAGGCCATAAGAAACACAGAGGGAATGGAAGGAAAATGAAGTTTATATGACTGGGTTGGAAGGAGAAAAGGATGGTGGGATGGGAGAGTGTTTTAAGGACATTGAAATCTCTCCAATAAGAAACTTGAAAGGTAGATCAGGAGAGTCAAGATTGGAGGAAAGCTTGAAAGAGGAAGATGATGAAAGGGATGTTGATGAAGAAGAAGATTTCTTTGGGGTGGAGGAAACTACGACCTTTAAAGAAAAAAGAACCATAGAGAAAACAAAAAGTAAAAAAACATAAAGCCCATACTGGGGAGAGCCAAAAAGGGGAAGAAGAACCATTAATGCATTAATCCAAATTGTAGGAAGTGCAAGAGGTCAAAGTAAATTGAGAACAAGAAGGGGGAAGAACCCCTTTCGAAAGGGATGAAGATCCTTTTGTGGAATGTCAAGGGATGGAATGTCCCTAACAAAATGTGCTTGATCCAAAGAGGCCTTGATCAAGCAAAATTGGATGTGGTTTTAGTGCAAGAAATAAAGATAAAGGTGGATGGTTTGGAGGGGATGAAGAGGAAGTTTTGTAGATGGATTAGTGAGCAGATAGTTGCTAAGGGAGCCTCAAGGGGTATGTGTGTTTTATGGGACTAGGTGACAATGACTGGAACTATAATGTAGATGGGTAAGATTTATCAGTGGATGAAGGTTTCATCAAAACAATTAGGATATGAATTTAATGTTTTTAATGTTTATGGTCCAATTCAAGCAAAGAGAAGAGAGAATTATGGAAGATGCTAATAGAGGTTCTAGAAATCTTACAAGATGATATTACTATTGTAGGGGGGGGATTTCAATGCTATACTCTACCCGGAGGAAAAAAAGGAGGAAAATTTTGGAGGTCAACTAAATAGGAGGACTTCTCGACCTTTGTATTGGAAAATAGTCTCATTAATATTCCCTTTGAATAGGGGGATTTCACTTGGAACAATAGGAGGCAAGGGTTTGTTAAAATTGCTGAAAATTGGATAGGTTCCTTCTTGGGGGGACTGGAGAAAAGTGGATTGGTCTATTGAAGCTGAAATTCTGCCTATTCATGGCTCAGATCACTTCCCTATTAGCCTAAGAATCTAGGAAGAATATACTTCTTACCGATGTCCTTTCAAATTCGAAGCTATGTGGCTTAGGGTAGAGGGGCTTAGGGAGATGGTCTAAAAATGGTGGATTGAGGCCCCTGAATGGGAAGGAAATAAGTCTTTTAAATTTTAAAAAAGCTTTACCATATAAAGGGAAAGTTGAAAGCGTGGAATAAAGAATCTTTCTAAAACATTTTTAAAAGAAAAGGTGAACTTGAAGAAGCACTTAAAATGTTGAATGAAGGAATAATTTAGGAGGGAACATAGGAAGAGGATGTCCAAGAAGAAAAGTGGCTAAAAAATGATTATGATGAAATCCCAATGAGAGAAGAAGTATTATGGAGATAGAAATCTAGAAAAACATGGTTGAAAGAAGGAGATAGGAATATAAAGTTTTTCCACAATTTAGTTAAATAAGAAGAGCTCATAATAAAATATTCTTGATTAAGAATGTGGAAGGAGAGGTGATTAGTGATCCAAAGATGATACAAAAAGAGGTAGTAGATTTTTTTTTTAAGATAGAGGAAGAATGGAGGAAGGGGAGGAGGCTTTAATAGAGGAAGTTTTGGAATGCATTTAGGGGTGCATTACAAAAAGGAAAAATGTAATGTTAAATGTTGAAGTCTCAAAAGAAGTGGTTAAAAAAGCCTTATGAGGTTTAGGTAAAGACAAAAGTCCAAGGCCAAATGGCTTTATAGGTAGTTTTTTAAGACTTATTTAGGATTGTAAAGAAGAGGAAATTTGGGTGATGGTGGAAGAATCCAGGAGAGGGGGGTTTGTTCTAAAATATTTGAATAATACTTTTATTGTGTTAGTTCCAAAAAGGGATGAGTGTAGAACTTTTGAAGATTTTAGACCAATTTCTTTATGCAACACTCTGTATAAAATCATTTTGAAGGTGATTGCCAATAGGCTTAAGATGGTGTTGAATGATGTAATATTAGAGGAAAAAAGTGGATCTGCTCTAGGAAGATCCATTTCTGAAGGGGTGATTATTGCCCATGAAATGATTCACTCGATAAGAACAAACAAGCTTAGCAAAATGATGGTACAGTTGGATATTAAGTGAGCATATGATGAGGTAAATAGAAATTTTCTATTCAAATTTCTAAATAAATTTGGTTTTAATGAGGACTGGATAAGATGGATAAAGGGTTGTTTAACCTCTATAAGGTTCTTTGTGTTGGTTAATGCTAGTCCCCAAGGTTTTTTTGAATTAGAAAAAGGGATTAGGAAAGGGGGCCCTTTATCTCCTTTCCTATTTATAATTCTAGTTGAAGTTTTAGGGAGGTTGATTAAAGATAAAAGGGTTGGAGGTCTCTAGAAAGGGGTAAAGGTGGCAAGGGGAGTGGATCCAATTTCACATTTGTAGTTTGTGGATGACACATTTCTAACTGGTGAAGCTTTGAATCAGGAAGCTAGATTGATGAAAAAGACTTTGGAAATCTATGGAAAAGTTTTAGGACAAAAGATAAATTGGGCAAAGTCTAAAATTTTTAATTCAACACTCCTCTTAATAGGAGAATAGCTATTGGAAGAATTCTGAATATAAAGCAGGGATGCCTTCCAAGTAGGTATTTGGGGATCCCTTTATTTCAAGGGCAAAATAAAAGTGAAGTATGGAAGGGATTGGCAGAAAAATGTTTAAGGAAGATAGATGGATAGGAGGGTAAATGATTATCTTTTGTAGGATTGATTCTGATGCTAAAATTAGTGGTCTTAGTGGTGCCTTTTTTTCTCTATGATGTGTTTAAAAATCTTGAAGAAGGTTATTAATTTAGTGGAAAGGCATAGGAGGAAATTCTTTTGGAGTGGGGTGGGGAGGAGAAAAAATGCCCTTTACTTAAATGGGAAAAAAATTGCAGACATAAGAAGTTTGGAGGTGTTAGAATAAGAGATTGAAACATAATGAACATCACTATATGACAAAGCTGGTGTGGTAGATGGAAAATGATGAAGAGCAATTGTGGATTAGGATCCTTGAGGCCAAATATTTAGACTCTAATGAGAATATAAGGATTTTAACAATTCAAAATCTAATTAGAGGTCCAACAATTCGGAACTTTATTCTTTCATGCAGGCATGTAATAAAAAACCATATTTCATGGGTCATATGTAATGGTAATAGGGAAAAGTTTTGGGAGGACCCATGGAATGGGAATAAATTCTTAGATGGGGAGGTAGGGGATAGAGAGCTGAACAAAAGTTGTGTGATCTATGGGGTAGGAATGTTAGAAACTATGTTGTGGAAAGTGAGGGAATCTTTGGGAAAAAGTGGGAGTGGAAAGATTGGAGAGTGGAAGGTCTCTCTGAAGGACATCAAAAATCTCTAAGGGAGATCTTTAAGAAAAGAAAGGTATGGATAATTAATAGAGAAGATAGGATAAGTTGGTGTGTGACAACTTCTGGTAAGTTTTCAGTTAAACTTGGATATGGAATTTCAGATAATAAGGAGGAAGAATGTTTTGAAGTTGGGGATTTGTGTTGGAGTAAAGAAATACTTCCAAAGGTGGGAATTTTCTCATGGCTAGCAATACAAGGTTGAATCCTAATAGGGGATAGAAGAAGAAAAATAGGTTTCCATGGCCCTACAAAATGTGTGATGTGTGGAAGGGAGGAGGGAAGTGCTAATCATTTGTTGTTAAATTATGATATTGCAACAAAGTCTTGGAGGTGTCTTCAGGGGAAATTTGGTTGGTCTAGACCTTGGAGCCCCTCTCTTAAGGCCTTCTTTATTTCATGGCCAAGATTAGGAAGGAGAAATTTATTTGAATGCATATGGAGAGTAAGCCCCTCAATTGTCATTTGGGAGGTTTGGCAAGAAAGGAATAGAAGGATTTTTCAAGACTTATCAGAGACAATAGACCAACTATTAGAAAGGATTGATCATTCTATTCAAGAAGTTGTTAATGCTATACTAGTTAGGAAAAATATATCAAAATGTGTATTTATGAATTATGAAAGAGATATTCAAAAAATGTGTCTAGGGATTAAAATTGGAATGATAGGGGCAAAAGGAAAATCTACTTCTAAAGCCAATAAGAGGGAAGATGCGAAGTACGAATCTCCTAGAGAAGGTTGGTTAAAAATTAATTTTGATGGAGCATCGAAGGGAAACCCTGGAAAATTAGGAGTAGGTTGTATTATTAGGGATCATTTAGGGGAAACTATGGCTTGTGGATATTTAAGGTTACCAGATGGAACAGATAATGAAGCAGAGTTCAAGGCTGCATTATTGGCTTTAAAATGTGCTAAAAGATATGGAGGAGATAAAATAATTTTAGAAGGAGATTTGATGCTAGTAGTGCAAGTTGTTAGAAATAATTCAATCTCTGCATGACACTTAGAAAATCTGTTAGTGTGTATAATTGAAGTGTTAAATAATTTTGAGGAATTTCAAATACGTCATGTCTTTAAAGAAACAAATAGAGATGAATACGCTCTTCCAAAATGGGTGGTTAGCTTAAGGGAGGTTGGAAGGTCAATTTTTAAAATATGTAGTCATTGGGAAGGAATTGGCAACAATGGTTCATGCATTTATTAGTTGATGGGCTTTTTGAGCTTTTTATAAAAAGAGGTGTTTAGAAGGTGACTAACGTCATAAAGGTTTGGCAAAAAATCTAGATGAATAGATTTGGAAATTCTGCAATAAGTGTTCATCATGACAAGATGTGAAAGCAGGGAAGGCATGACCTTTTAGGAATATTTGTGTGACATTTCCTCAAGTGTGGAGACTATTTGTGGGCATTAAATAGCAGAGTTGGAAAATGCCTTTTCCAAAAATCTAAGTAAAAAATTTACAGAATTGAAAGTAACTAAATAGAAAGGAAGAATGAAAGTGATATTTACCTTTAAAACATGTAGGCAGTAGAAAGCATTGTACAGACTAGTGTAGGACAAGAGGTTGGAACTATTGCTAAAGTGCCCATTGCCATGTGTGATAGAATTCATTAAGGAGATAGATGGTGGGGGAGCTATTTCAAAACTCCTCCCATCACTAGAAGATAAATACAGATATAACGATGGTAGTAATGGTATGGGGGTTGGAAATAACATGCCCAAAGAAAGAAGTGGAATGGGTTATGAAAATTCTGTTCCTAGAGGACTTAATTGTGGAAATTGATTCTTTGTTAGAGTGGGCATGACCAAGTAAAGGGTTCGATTATAGCAAATGTTATGAGAATATTGAAGAGGGTAGGACACTTGGATGGGTTAGTTTTCTATGGTGGCTAACAAGGGTGGACAAAGATGTCTATAAAGCCAAGATAAAGATGTCTTGGGCTAAGTTGGTGGTAGAAATTGAAGTTTTTATGGAAAGGAAGGGAAGGAAGGTTCAGGGCTTCTTCATTGCCCACCCAAGGAAGTAGAGAAGTGCGAGAGGGAGAAGGATTAGGAGGGTGATGTGGGTCAAATTTCCCATAAGGGTGGAGGAGTGAAGAATGAAGAGGACAGCAAAGGGGGCAATTTTTGTCTAGTTTAAATTTGGCTTCAAAGCACGAAAATGCCGATGGAGATCTCGAGTAAGGGAAAGCGAAAATAGATAAATGTTGCAACTCAATTCAGCGATCAAGAAGAAGGAGTTTTTGGATATGTTTTTGGTCCGAGGTAGAAGAAGAAAAAATTTCATGAAGAAGTAGAGATCCCTTATAGTTGTAAAGGCCATGCATGGGAGTTGCAAGTGGAAGATGAGGGAAGAGAACAGAAGGACAGGTGGTAGACAGTCTATTCATTTTGGATTTTTTTTGTTGTTTCCCTTTTATGGAAAGCCAAGGTATATGTGATAAATTTTTATAGGTGTTTAGGATGTAGTGGAGGAAGATGTAAACTTTAGAAAGCTTAGAAAGGTGGTTTTTTGCGACGAAACATGTATATGTGAAGGAAAGGCTAATCTTTAAAAGCCTAGTTGTGATGATGTAAAAATATTATTTTAATAAAATAGAAAACTATTACCTACGAAAAAAAACAAAAAAAAATATTTTAATAAAATAAGAATAAACACGCAATTAGTATTTTCATGTATTTGATCTCTAAAATCATGCACCCATAATATACTTAGTTTTCTATCTTCAGTATATTTGTTTTTACATGCATGTATAAGTTTAGTTACAATATGCTTTCCCTCAATTAATCATTTTCTTTTCCAATGAATTTTGCAACCAAATTATTTTAGATATAAGAAGAATATTTATCTTTATTTAGAAAATTCATAATAATCACATGGTTCTAATAACAAATTTAAAGTTGAAATGCTAGCTATTCAATTTGTTGTTTTCTTCCAATTCTCTATAATTGAATTTTCACTATATTTTTTTGAGTTTTTTCTACAAATTTCCTCAGACAAGTTTTCTTGATCAATAAATTTTCCTTTTCAGAATTTACAACATAATTCTTTATCCAGAATTAATACAATAATTTGATTAGTATTATGCAAGCACCCAAGAAGACATGAAATAGACAGATCTTTCAATAAAATTCTACAATGGGTTTTCAAACCCTACCTCAAAACAACAGCTAAAATATGAGACAACCTATGAATGCATGCAAATCCAAACCCTTTCAAACTTTCAACAATTCTTTTGATCCAATTCCAATTTTTTCCCCCAAAATCTGTGTAGAAATGAGCTCAAATCTCTTAATAAAGAGTTTAACTCTACTTAGCATTTCCAAATCTCGAACATGCAAAGGCCTTTTCTTAAAATAAACTTTTATTATTTAATCCTTTCATGCACACTTAAAAGAACTTTTTATTTAAAATATTATTTTTTCCTCCACTCTATTGATTAGTGCAAGCACTATTCAAAACATAGTTTATTATTTAAATTAATATTAATAATTAAAGTTCATTATTTAAATATAACTCTAATTTAATTATTGCTAATTAAATAATTATAATAAAATAATATTTAATATTTAATCTTTTAATATTCTATTTCTCATTTTATCCAACTTCTTAAATTATACTTTTAAATTAAATCTTTTAAACCAGAGCACATATTTAATTAATTTCTAATTAATTGTCATCATATTCTAATTTCTCTTTAACTAATTTTCTAAATTAGACTTCTAAATTATGTCTTTTATATTAAAGCATGTATTTAATTAGTTTTTAATTAATTAAATATTCTCATATTTTAATATTTTCTTTTTAATCAAATAATATTTAATAATTCTCAATATTATATGATTAACCCAAATATTATAATTAAATCATTTATCAAATAAATTACATAGTCAAATCCACATAAAAGCAACATTACCAAAACTAACCAGAACTCAAAAGTAAACAACACAGACAAAGATAAACCCATGTGTTTAAAAAGGGTGGAAAGTCATATACATGTCCTCCTTCTCGGAACAGGTAATTAGGCTAAGGTTGGGACTAAACCTAAACATTATCTCCCCATTCTTACCATTGAGTTATTGCAATAGGGAATGCTCATCTTGAAAATTATGGGAAGTTAATACCTGATACCTACAAATCTATTTAAAATACAAGCATGTAAATGTGCATATATATCTAATCTAAACAGACAATGGCAGGGAGTGGTACATCGTGTAGATTTTGACTAGCATGTGACTACGATTCTCTCCCTCAACCTTATCAGGCACATCAAACATAAATGCAAAATATACACACACACACCATACATATGCAAGTATATGGTAAGTATAATCGTAAATCCTAAATATAAATAACATCATATTCTAACATGAATATCTCATCATTGTGAGGATGTAATGCCTCGCCTGGAGATCCTTGGAACACAAGGATAAAACATGTACTAAATAATTTTTTCTTAAAATAAGTTACTTAACCACAACATAAAGTAACAAAGTGAAAGAATGAAACATCTAAACAAGGTGATACGAATAGGGAACATGGCTAAACTCACATTTTCACCTACATCAGAGGAAGTCTTACAAAGACTTCCAAAGATCTCCAAACACTAAACTGTAACTTATGAACCAAAGATCACATGAATCATGAGAAATACCAAGGGGATGTTCTTTTTAAAACCCAAAGTAAAAGCTCCTAGCATGGTTAGACAAACAAGTCCATTTCCACTAAACATATCATAATCAAGAATTATAAGTAGAGACCAACAATGGTCATGCACAAGAAGAGGGATCAAAGTTACAACCACTCATCTACTAGATACCATGCTAAAAGATAAATGTTGAATCCTAAAATTTGTCTAGTTCTAAAATCCTGAAGCCCTGAAATTTCCTAGAGTCTTTATCTTAACTCGGAGAGGTTTGGAACATATCTCAAATGAATCATTGCATATATTAAAATATATCTTAAGTACAAGGAATTAAATATACGTTAGTTTTTATTCACCTTATAGCTGATCTATTTTGATATGGGAAGATGTAGGACCCAAAAGGGTAATCAAAACCATATTTCACATTTCTTCGAAGTGTGTGCAAACACTCACTATTTGTCATGCGAGGAAACAACCAAGATGATTGAGCAAGTCAGGAGTTGCTCTCGTGTGAGCTTTCCCAGTGAGTCATGTGAGTTTTACCATCAAATGTACATGCTCACATGAGACTTTATTTTTCTGTGTGAGACTACGTTTTCCCATGTGAGGAAGTACATACTCACACAAGGAAATACATGCTCACACGAGGGAGAATGTATTTCTATGCGAGACAATATATTCTTGTGCGAGAAATTGCCCCTGCCATGTGAGAAATGCCAACAACACATCAACAAGGCAAGAAGAAATGCATGAGAATATAAAACCTTCACACTGGGGAGTATTGGATCCATGTAAATCAAGGAATGATCACTCAAGAGCATAAATGAGATCAAATAACACAACCTCTAATCCGTAGTATCAAATGAAATCATGAGGAAAGCAACATCACATTGAACGTACATGTGCATAAATCAACTATCACAAGAAGGAAAATAGAAGAAACAAAGCCACCAAACTAAAAACAACCCTACTCATTTCCTCCCAACCATAATGGCATCATGAGACCTCAAATGCCCTAACCATCCCTCGAGCATGAATCTCAAATCAGCAACAAGAATGTTGGAGTTGTTTCATGAGATCATTCTTATCAATAACCATCAAATAACATCATAAGAACAAGTACATCCAACATGCTAATCTACCAATTGCATCACTAAACCAAAGCCTTAGTAAGAAAAATCATCTAGCAATATGATCAAACATTATGATAAAGGAATGCAACAAGTAATAAACTAACATCATCTAAACATGATATCCATGCATCCAAAGTAAAGCATAAATCACAAGAAAACATACCCCAAATACACCAAAGTACCAAGTGAACATTCAACAATGACCTTAAACTAGAAATAGACCATCTTTGTACACTGATCCCCAACATTGGTATAGGTAGCTATGCCTCCCAACCATGTGGAACTTGTAGGCACACACACATCATGTTGATGGAGATAATGATCCAACCACAATCACACAATAAAGTCATCCATGGCTAACACTCACACCAAATAGTACAGAGGACTAAAACCAAGATCATGAGACAATGCAATACAAAATGTCCTAGTCAAAAGCTCTATGGTTTACTATGTAGGGAATCTAGTGGAGAGTAGATCACTTGGCATCATGAAGCCCAAGCTAAACATCATTCAGAAACTCTACCTTGGGAGGCCATTACACCATGTCCTAACATTTTATTATCCTAGTTTTTTTACCCATTTATTCATTTAGTTATCACTTGTTTAGAAACTTCTTCATGTCAACCTTGTCAGAACATGACCCATGGTTATGAGAGAGGCCCCTCCACATGTCTACCTTGCATACCCATGCTCATCACATGATGAGTGCCCAATGAAAATGCAGTTTCCCAACCCAACCCTAATGAACATAACTCAACTGAAAGCAACCAAGAGTTTGGGCCTCGCAAGAATCTAACAAGTGCATGCTCAAGTGCTCATGTGTGGGCACACAACCTACACAAAGATCATAAAAAAAAATGGTTGAATGAGAGAAATGTAACAAGTATAATGATCACACTCAGTTGGCCAATATCTAAGAGTATGGATTCTACACAAACCCCATTAAGACAACAAACACAAAACAACATGAACTCACTTAACCAACCTAAATCTTGGAGTATGGGTTCTACACAAAGCCCAATGAGGCAATAAAACAACAAACATCATGAACTCACTCAATTGGCCTAAATTTGGGTGTATAGATTCTACAAGAATCCTAGTGTCCATGCAATAACAACAAGGGTTCAATGAGCAACAATAAAACACCAGGTATAAAATCACTCAACCGAGCACATAGCTGAGAGTACAGATTTGACATGAATCCCAATGCAAGAAGAAAAATATGGCTAGATTGGAATCCTCCTAGATATTTCAAATCCATGACCAAAATTAGTGCCAAGAAACACCCAAGAAAACTAGGTGCCACATAAATTGAGGCAAAGTTAGAATGCCTAAAACTCAAGATTGACAAAAATCAATGAAATTAAAACCCTTTTTATAATTGGGTATAAAAACCCTAGATATCAAATAAAATTTGGTTCTAGAGTCCGTATACAAAAATGACCAACATAACGGTCTAAAACCCCCAAACCCCACTCCAAAAGGAAAACAAATGCTCATACTCACCCATCTAGGTAGAGCCAACATACAGGAAAGAATGGGAACAATAGTTCTCTACCTCCTAACAAACTAGTACCAAAAATAGACTCAGAAATGGAGCCGAGACATAAAAATGGAAGAGCCTACCTGGTAGCCAAAAGGGAAAAAATGGGAATGCTTGCGATAAAATAATTGCTCCGCTAAAACTGTCAGAAGTCTTAGAAAACCAAGGTCTCCTAGAGTTGGATCCAACAAGATCAATCCTCTATCGATCCCAAACCCATAACTCTAGCAATGAGTAAAATGACAATACCTCCTTAAGAGGATTTGGGATTTTTTCTCTCAAACTCCAATTTGAAAGTGAGAAGTGAGAAAAAAATCACTTTTTGGGATATGTATTCACTTTAAAAGCGAATTATTAAAATAGGAAAATGACTGGCTCACTTAAATAAATCCCTTTTTAAACTAGACAAAATCAGGAAATTCCAATAAAATGGAATTTAACAGGGGCAAAGTTGCTAGTAATTAAAAGAATTCAATCAAATAATAAAATCCCTCTAAGACATTAAAAAACATTTAATTAAATAATTTCGACAACCACTGTGGATTCCTAAATGCACAAACATGCTGATGGGTCTAGACACATTGGCATAATGAATCTAGATTTACTAATTACTAGAGGGTTAAAATAATAATAAAGATACACCACCCATATATGGACGATATTGGCTAAACATGAAAGATCTGATCGCTAACTTCATGTGCCACTGCTGGGGATATAAGTCTTGCACAATAAACAAACACAATCAACTATAGATGCACAATATTAATAGTTGAAGTGATATTTACTTGAAACCATGTAATTAAAGCATTTAATTAATTTCATTTAAATAATCATTTAAATAGTCCTTTTTGCATAACAATTGAAATGAATAAGGTAAATATCCATAGCACAATCACATTACAATAAACCCAACAATATACATTGATAATCCTTAGTGAAACCATCTAACACGTCATAATCTCATAAATTAGGCAAAGACATAATCAACTAGATAATGCAACAATATAAATCAAATCACCCCAAGGGTGTAGATGACTCATGGGTCCTAACCATTATCACATAAGAAGAAAGATCACCAAGGTAGCATCCAGCAGGATGACTTATAGAAGTCAAATGGGAGAGGCACTACATCACCCCCCCCCACTGACTAGGCTTACTCTTGGAAACGTGCAATCCAAGAATAGAAACCTCATACAACAAGTGAAAAACTCAAAATTGAAAACACTCAAGGAATCCTCATTGAATTGTTCACAAGTCCAACCAAATCACTCCAACATTCAAAAAGCATCTTTTCAATTACAAAATAAATCAACCACAAAGAAAAAGGGTGTCACATCGACACAAAGTCCTTCAACAAGGAACTTCCTATGCACTAGGTAAACCCATCTAGCCATAAACTCAACACTAGGAGGTAAGGAAAAAGCCACTCTACCTCGTCAACAAGTGCCCAATTGCAACATGCACCTACCAAGTGACCACAAACCAAGGTCTAAACACTAAGCATTACCAAAAAGAGTTGGAATTATGGGGAATATCCATCCCAAAATTCCCAAGAATGCTATCATACTATTGGTGTAAATAAGTATTTACTATTTACACTTTACTTAAGTTTACTTAGGTTAATGCATTATTTTATTATATTACATTATTTTATTATTTATTTAGGTAAGACACTTAGGAGTTTGCTTACTCTTATGAGTTGTCATATTGACAACACTAGAGTAAGCAACTCTAATTCAACACATGGTGTCTACAACACTAGAGTTTACATAACTAACTGAGTTGTCATATAGACAACACAATTATTCACACTTCTAATTTAGCACATGGTGTCTACAACATTATTTTGCATGCTACACCTTTGTAGGCTTATCCTCTTATCATCACACTTACTCGCGTGCTTAATGGAGGATAACTCATATCTGGTGGACATGTACCTAGTTGCATGACTTATCATATTGCTGACTTCTATGCATTCTAGAAGCATTCCAGAGGCCTTTATATATAGTAACTCCTAGTGTACTTTCAATCCATATTGAATAAATATATTGTCATTCTGATCATACTCTCTTTGGTCTACTATTGTGCTTGTGCTTGAGTTCCTTGGTCTTGGGTGAATTCTTCCCTAAGACAAATTCTTACATGGTATCAAAGCCATGAGATATTCTCTTCACATAGCCATTTGAGACCATTCATGCTTTAGCACCTCGACCCAGATCTAGAGAATCCATAGAAATTGGGAGTATCTAGAGCTAGAATGGACCTTACCATTACGTTTGGAGTGTCAATTCAATGAAAATCATCTATGTTGGGCCAAAGTCGATTTTGAGGCAATTTTTTTTTGCAAACTGACACCCAAAGGTCCAATTTGCAAACTGGGTATGGTCATTTGTTCGATTTGCGAATTTTATTTTTAGATATGCTATTAATTTATTCTTTGCAATTATTCAAATTTCTGTATTTTTTGAATTTTTCTTTCGGCCCTACAGGCCCTTGTAGAGAATTTATTTTTGTAGGAGCTGGGCAGTAACACCCTGACTCCCATAGAGAATATTCCTTGTGAACTCAAAATATTCTATTTTAAAATTTGGTGAACAGTTTACTAAATTTGGTGAAACCCCTCATCAAATTCTGATAGAACAATGAATATTCTAGGCATATATTTCCACAACTAGTAGCCAAACTCATAACCTAGCGACATCACCAGAGGCCCAAGTTTGGCGGCTCTATTTTATTTCATAGTGAGTGAGCTTTCCTTTTAAACATTTGTGAATCCCATCTCCACATGTGTGTGGGACTAAACTATCCCGTTGCCAGTGCCCAAAACATCTAATTTGACCCTCGCAAAACATACTTTTGATCGTTTTCCTTTCATTGCCACTACAAATTGAACCCTTGGCACCACTGCGACATCTTTTGCCAACCGAGAATGCTTTCTTGGCAGTCAACTTTCGGCCATGTGGTGCTCCAGCAGTCATCCCCGTCCATAGGTCAAAGCCACTAGGTTGGACATCAACCAGTCAGTGGACCCTCCAAAGCAATAGGCCATGCAGCCATGAATCCTTGCTATGTGCACAAAGACTGCTAACTCGGACTGACACCTATACCGCCAGCTTGGCAATGTTAGAGTAAATAATTAATTTACTAATTATTTATTCTATTTACTTAAGCTTATTTAGGTAAATACATTTATTTATTAGTTGTAGCCTAGGAGTTTGTTATAAGTTGTTGACAATACGGGATTTTGTTCTCTCTAAGTCATACTTATCCTCTCACATTGTTCGAGGACTTTCCACCTTATGTGGATGTATGCTTAGTTGTCACACTTATCTCCTAGCATCTTCTAACTTCTTCTAGGAGATTCCTGGAGCTCTTTATATTCGAGCTCCCTCATTGTATTTTCAAAACATTCTCATTGTAAATACATATTTTCTTATGCTTGCATACTTGTTGTCTCTCATGTCTATTTAGGGTTTTCCCCTTGTTTCACACTCTTCCTTCCTTGGCTTCCCTTTGAGAGGTTTTTGCATGCAGGTGATCTTGGGCGTCTTCGAAGTTGGATTTCATCAATTCCAACATGGTATCAGAGCCCCCCTACTGCTGTTTCATTGAAGGATTTTTGAAGTTGTGATTTGGAGTCATAAACCCTAGTTTGTTTGTGCATTTTTCTTCAAATCAGAGGAATAGTGAATTTTTAGAGCACTTTCAGCCCAAACAGATGTTGCCATTGGATCCAAAAGGCCATTTGCAGTCAGGATTCATATAAAACTTTTTGATTTTGGTGATAGGGCGTTTGAGAATTTTTTTGGGGTCTCTAGGCCCTGTCGTACAGACTATATGGATGCGCAAAGTCGAAAATTAAAAAAAAAAAAAAAAAAAAGCCACAGTGTCGCCGGACGATTGTAGCCTCGCCACCGCGGCCCCACCAGCATGCAGCCTACAGCGGCCGTGCCACCATAGCATCACCGCCGCCGACGAGCCACCTACTAGCCATCGCAGCTAGGTGGCACCCCCAGCTTCCTTTGCTCTGCCATTTAGCACCGCTCTAAGGTACAGTCAGCGCTGCTCCCGCCCAATCACATTTTGCAGCCAGTCTACGACTGACATGTGGCATGTTTTCCACGTGGCCCTTGCCACATCATCTGCTCTGCCACGTGGCATCTTTTTTTTGCAAATGGTAGTTTAGCCATCAAATTTAGGCTCTGGAAATGCTGATATCAGCATGATGTTAGCACTACATCATCATCCTTGCTTGCACCTCTCCTCCTAGGTCAATTTTGGACCTACGTTCGATTTTTTGGCCATAACTTGAGCATACAAAGATATTTTTTTGATTCAAAAGAAGCACCAGAAAGCTAGTTCTAAGATAGAGACATTGGTATAGTTTATTTTATGTTTTGATGCTTTTTTATTGCCCATTTTTTTAGTTGAAGTTTGAAGTTGTGTTCTTGACTCCGGCAAGCATATCTTTTGCATCCCATGTCAGTTTTTTGAAAAGTTTATATTTTTGGAAAGTTGGTTCTGTCACCTTTTCAGAAATGTGGTCCTTTTTCTTAGATTTTGGCCCATGCTCTTTTTATCATATTTTTGGCATTTTTGCTATATGGTGGATATCTTGAGTGTTTTAGGCCCGAGGATCATTTTCCTGGCATGGTTTCCTTTGTTTTAGGCTGTACTATATTTTGTTGCAGCTTGTTTTTGGTTTTGATCATTGTAGCTATCATTTTGAAGCACTTTTATGTATCACACTAAGATAAAGTGCCACTCTTGCTTTCTGGGAGGTCATGAACATTGTTTTGAGTCAGTTGTATTTGCACTATTTTTATAAAGCACCATGGGGGGATAGTTGTTTGCTATTTTAGGCATTCTCCCTTTGTCAAGTGAGTGTCCCTTCCATGACATTAGCCCCATGCAATGTCAATGTGACCGTGTCTTTATAGGTGTCTGTACCTCTTCCTCTCTCGTCGTTCTTGGTTCGTCTGTAGGAGACTTTGGCCCATCTTCTCAGTTGCCTATCATCTCACCCCGTCTACATTAAGGGGGGGTTATGTTGTTGTTCTAATGCATCCTTGGTTTGATGGTTCAATAGTGTGAGCTATGTATTCAGTGGTTGATCCTATATACAAGGCGGTTGCAGTGGTTGGCTACCTATGCATTTCGGTGAGATGGATCATCTACCATATAGACACGCTCGGTTCGTGCCATCGTCTTCCTTGGTGGTTCTTCAGATCAACAGTTTTCTTTTTGATGGTAGTATTTGCAGTTTCTTCATGCTTCAATGATGCTCTTCATGATCACTCCTTGTTCCTATTTTAGGGGACACTTCCCTAGTTGGAGGCTTTTTCAGTTCTTCACTAGGTTCTTACCTCTTTATGGGGGGAGGGTTTTTCCCACATGGTTTTCTCTCTTTCCCCATTTACAGAGGTTGCATCTTTGCTTTATACATGGGTACCTAACATGGCCTCGTTGCCGGGACCCATTCTACATTCTGCATTTCTTAGTTTTGTAAGCTTAAGACATTTCCCTAAGTTGCACTTAAGGGGGGTTGTTAGAGTAAATAATTAATTTACTAATTATTTATTCTATTTACTTAAGCTTACTTAGGTAAATGCATTTATTTATTAGTTGTAGCCTAGGAGTTTGTTATAAGTTGTTGACAATATGAAAGTTTGTTCTCTCTAAGTCATACTTATCCTCTCACATTGTTCGAGGACTTTCCACCTTATGTGAATGTATGCTTAGTTGTCACACTTATCTCCTAGCGTCTTCTAGCTTCTTTTAGGAGATTCTTGGAGCTCTTTATATTCGAGCTTCCTCATTGTAATTTTAAGACATTCTCATTTTAAATACATATTTTCTTGTGTTTGCATACTTGTTGTCTCTCATGTCTATTTAGGGTTTTTCCCTTGCTCCACGCTCTTCCTTCCTTGGCTTCCTTTTGACAGGTTTTCACATGCAGGTGATCTTGGGCATCTTCGGAGTTGGATTTCATCAACTCCAACAGACAATACATTAGCACACCAATTGGCTTGTCATACTAGGACACATTAATTTTGTCCATACAGTTCGTACGTTAACATCATTATCTGTACATGACACATCACACTGATGTCATTAGAGGGGACTCATTTTCACTAACATCATCAAGTTCACGAGCCTAAATTTGGCAGTCGTCTGATCGTCATCTAGGGGAAAATTTGAACTACTATGATGACTGTATGACCATCAAATTTAACCCCATGTTTTGCTGATCCAACCCCTCTTCAAATTGATTTTTGATTTTGCAGTCCGACTTTGGGAGGCCATATCTCAGTCATCTAGACTCCAAATCAGGTGCAATTTTTTTGATTTTGGGTAGAATTTCCTAAAATTTTTAGTGGTGTAGTTCTTTTCTAGTTTTGGTGCACGAATTGGTCAAAAATTGTGTCTTTTGGCAACTGTACCTATCCAATCCTATATTTTGCAACTTCAAATGCTCCGAATGGTCTCATCTAGACACGAAAATAGGTTTCATTTTTTTTAAAAAGTGCATTATTTTTCATCTACTTTCTAGATCTATAATCAAATTATAGGGTTGTGTGGACAAAAATGTCACTTTCAAAATTAGGTCCTTTTTTGCATTGATATATCTTCAGAATTGTTATATATCTGAGATACATTGTAATGTTCCAGTTTTGAACTCCATAAGGAGGTTGCAAAAAGGAAAATCAAAAGTCCACTAAAGCCAAAATTGGCAAGTGGCTATTATAAACACTCTACATATAAAGTGCCAAAATCATCTTTTTTTTGGGGGGGGGGGGGGGGGGGGTGGGGGTGGTTCTTGATTGAGTGAAAAGGGGGGGTGTTCTTGGTGTTGTGTTCCTTTTTTCTGCTATTTTCTTTCATTTTCTGCATCATGAGAAATTTTAAGTTTCCAAAATTAACTCCACATAACTATGCTACATGGTCCATTAAAATGTGGTGTCATTTAATGCATAAAGGAGTTTCTCAATATGTAGATGGTACCCTTCCTAAACCAATAGGTGATCACGTATCTGCTAGTGAAATCACTGATTGGCAAACAATGGATAGGAAAGCCCTAGATGATTTTTTTTGGGGGTAGAAGACAAGATCATATTTTAGATCTAGAAGTCTCATACATCCAAGGAAGCTTGGGATACCCTCCAAAACCTATATGGTAAAGTGTCTGAGGAAGATGTTTTCAAAATTGAAGATGAGCTTGTCTCCTTAGATCCTAAGGCAGTTGATTCCATACAAGATTTTATCATAAAGGTGAATGAATTAAGAATGAAGCTTGATGATTGTGGGAGTCCTATTAAAGATGTCAGGTTAACCTATCTCATTCATAATAAGCTGCCATCTGAGTACTCCACATTTGTTTCTACTTATAACACCTCAAAGACTACAATAGGGTCTACCTATCAGAAAGTCTCTTTTGATCACTATGTTAAACTGTTGGATAAAGAAGAAAAGAAGTTGAAATCAATGGGGATTCTCAATTCACCTAAGTTGAAGGCATTGGTGGCAAATAATGAGGGTTCTCAAAATTCAACTGGACAATCTTCAAATAAAGGAAAGGGTAATAATAAGAAATGGAAGATTAACAAATCAGAGGATGCAGAAAAGAAAATGCCATAATCAAATCAATAAGGCAAGTCTTCCTTGAATTCAAATAAGAAGGGAGACAATAATAAGGACAAGAAAACGTATACTTATTGCAAGAAATTGGGTCATGAAGAACATGAGTGTTATCATAAAAAGATTGATGAGTTGATGACTATCATGAAGAAACACAATGTTCCACTGCCTAATGCTTACAAGGAGAAAGGATCTTCTTCAGATTCAAAGGGAAAAGGGCAAGCACTCATGGCAAATTCAAGTTCTTCAACAGGATGGATTCTTGACTCAGGTGCCTCATATCATATGGGTTCTTCAAAAGGATATTTTTCTTCATTGAAGCAGTCAAAGGTATTGCACATCTTTGTGGGAGATGATATAAAAATGGAAGCTAAAGGAAAAGGAAATGTGGAGATGGAAAATGGAGAGTTCAAAAGTGTCCTATATGTTCCTCACCTAAGTTCTAATCTCCTCTCAATTTACCAAATCACTCACCTTGGAGATGGTCATAAAGTTGAGTTCCTTCCTGACTCAGTAAATGTACATAGTTTAAAAGATGATTCAATGGTTGTAGTGGGGAAAGTTAATCATGAAAAAAGGTTGTATTCTTTCTCCCACTTTGTGCCCAAGTCTCCTTTACAAGCCTTGTTGACTCAATCCAATTCTCAAAACAAATTATGGCATGAGCGGTTTGGTCATCTTGCCTTTTGCTATCTTCGACAACTTTGCTCAAACAAAATGGGCAAAGGTCTACCTACAATTAACTTTTCCCATGGTGAATGTTCAACATGTTCAATGGATATGGATTCAAAGTAGAAGTTACATAAAGGGAAGTCTTCAAGAACACTAGTTGCTCTTTAGTTGGTTCACATGGTACTAGCAAGTCCTTTTGCAGTGACATCAATCAGCTAGGGTCGCTACATACTTACTTTCATTGATGACTTTTTACGCTACACTTGGGTCTATTTTCTTCATCACAAGAATGAAGTGTTTGAAAAATTTCTAGCCTTCAAGACTCATGTTGAATAGAAATTAAGGTAAGCCATCAAAGTTCTAAGGATGGACAATGAAAGCTGATATGTAAACAAAAGACTTAAAGACTTTTTTACACTTGAGGGTATTGATCTTTAGAATCCACCAACATCCAATCTGCACAAGACAGATGTTGCAGCACTGAGGATTTGAACTCTTAAGTCTATGGCAAGTTGCATGATACAAGCCAAGTCTCTTGATCCATCACTTGAAGTCAAAGAAATCAATAGTGCCAGTCACATACTTAATAGGTCTCCTCATCCTACCTTAGATGGGAAGACTCTTTTTGAGGCATGGTGCGGTAGAAAACCAATTGTGACACACTTTAGAGTCTTCAGTTGTCCAACATGGGCAAACATATCTTCCAGGGGATGCAAGGCACTATCACCTAGGCCTTGTACTTTCATCAGATATGAAGATGGTGTGAAGGCATATAGACTTATGGATCCTGAGACACATGAGATCTTTGTGGAGAAGGATGTAAACTTTGAGGAAAGTTCACCTAGCTTATCCTCTAATCATCTCGGCACATCATATATTGTGGAAATTAATAGTGACACCAGCGATAGTGGTTCAACATATTTAGATATGCAGGGTTCTATCAATAGTTGTAGTGAGAGGTCATATCATCATCACATTCCACATGCATATATTGCCACAGTGATAGGTCCAACACAATAGGGTACACCTTGTCTTCCAGCTTCAACAACAGGGGATGACTACATAATAGATCTTTCAAGTTTGTTTGTGGAGTCATACATAGTGGATTTGGGGGACATCATTGATGATATACATCTTCTCTTTGATAGAGAAGATCCTTCTTCAATTGTTGTGAGGGCTCACTCTAACCCTCATGTCCATTCTCTAGATGATCAATCTTCATAGGTTGATGTGATTGTGGATACTTATGTACAACAGTTGTAGGAGGTCTCTTTATCAGTTGAGGAGACAATTTGTTCTTTGAGATAGGTTCTACATTCATTCTTGATAGTTGAGCCAGTTTCAGAGACATCATCAATCATCGAGATTCTTTCCACACACTAGGGAAGTATCTCATTTGTACCTTTTCCATTGTTTCTTCCAAAGGGGAGGAACAATATTCAACATTCCTGGATCAACTTCTACATCAGAGCAACTATCACTAATTAGCACTCTTCATTTTTTTTTTGTGGGGGTGGGGGGGGGGGAGACTACCTTGTCTCTCTTCTTCTTCTCTCTTGTGGGGGAGACCTTTTCCTCTTTTGGGATAGTGTTCTTCTCACATTTCTCTATTGTATATACTTGATGTATGTCATAATGGGGGGGGGGGGGGGGGGGGGGGGAGGGGGGAGGGGTCTTGATTACTCCATCCATCCATGCATCTAGTTTTTTTCATCTCTCTTTTTGGGGGAGGGCTTTTCCCATGAGGTTTTTCCTATTTCACTGCTTTATGAGAGATTTCATTTCATTATGTACATGGGTACCTAACATGGCCTACTAGCCAAGACCTAAAATGGCCTAGTAGCCAAGACCCATTTTGCATTTCATCTTAGCTTTCATAAGTCTAGTGCATTCCCCTAAGTTGCACTTAAGGGGGTGTGTTGGTGTGAATAAGTATTTACTATTTACAATTTACTTAAGTTTACTTAGGTTAATGCATCATTTTATTATTTATTTAGGTGAGACACTTAAGAGTTTGCATACTCTTATGAGTTGTCATGTTGACAACACTAGAGTAAGAAACTCTAATTTAGCACATGGTGTCTAGAACACTAGAGTGTGCATAATTAACTAAGTTTTCATGTAGACAACACAATTATTCACACTCCTAATTTAGCACATGGTGTCTACAACATTATTTTTCATGCTACACCTTTGTAGGCTTATCCTCTCATCATCACACTTACTCACGTGCTTAATGGAGGATAACCCATATCTGGTGGACATGTGCCTAGTTGTATGACTTATCATGTTGCTGACTTCTATACATTCTAGAAGCATTCCAGGGGCCTTTATATATAGTCACTCCTAGTGTACTTTCAATCCATATTGAATGAATATATCATCATTCTGATCATACTCTCTTTGGTCTACTATTGTGCTTGTGCTTGAGTTCCCTGGTCTTAGGTGAATTCTGCCCTAAGATAAATTCTTACACATACAACACATGAGCATTCTTGAATCCACATAAACTCACCCTTTGAACACAAAGGATAATGGTTCACAACCAAAATTGAACACTCCAAAAGGATACTCTCCACAACTAACCACCAAGCATGGGAACACATAGTTTCTATGGTACAAAAGCTCAACTATCACTGGGAGCTAGGGTTACTTAACCCAAGTAGACAAGGCATCACTTGTCAATAATATTGGAAGGAATTTCATTAATGGAAAAAATCATGTATTAACTTCATACCAAATTGCAAGATGGTGATACGTGTCCATACATAGCATGTCCCTCCAGCAACATGCTGAGAATACTACACCCAACCTACTACTAAACTCAACCTCTAGCCTCAAGTCAATCATAGATGAGTAACTTGACAGAGATAACCTTTTGAAGATACAAGCTTAGGGAGAAAGAAACTATAGAGTATTAGGACTAAGAGGGAGTCTCTCTCAACCTCTGCACTAAATCAGCCCAAGATGTGTTAGGGAAAAAATCACAATTCCTCCAACCATCTAACCACTCCAACAATAACTGAGATAGTGACATAACCATGCTAGCCTACTTTCTCTAGAGAGGCAAGGATAAGGAGATTCACAAAATTCAATGTCCAAAAGGAGGATCTAGACTCACCAAAAGAATTGAGTCACTCCCAAATGACAAAGGCAACATCTACCCCAAGCAAGGAGACATTCATGCTCTACATTTCACCTCATAGAAGTGGATTGGTGCTATAAGGAACACACAAACCCAAGAATGATTCCCAACTAAGTACCAATTAAATTGTGGAGGAATAATATCTCATCCTTTAAGAAATAACATGAAGAGTTAAACTTCACCAATGGCCTTAAATATGACCTGCCATTATTAAATTGGCTTCTACTTAATAAAGGGTATTCAAAACATCAATCTGCATCTTTTGAAAGTGCAAAAGAGTGCTTGTTGTTTCCTAGGCAACATTTTGCATTAGAAAACTTTTACACAAGGTTTCTCACATAACCAAGCAATATAATGCAATGTTCCAGGTGAGAAAATGCATGAAAACTTGTTTGCTCACACAAAATTTCAAATCATCACAAAATTGCCTTCACTCTGAGGATCGCAACTTTCAAGTTTGGATTCTGATTGATAGCATTCAAAATGCATCAAAAATCTCTTGAAAACACCTACAACATGATGGAGTTTAGAGAGTCCTAAAACCTAATAGTTTGAGTCACCATCCAATATGACACAATCTAGGAAAATTCAGATAGTCTTGGGTACCAAGACAAGCAATAGACAAAACTTCCAAAACAACCAAAAATAAGACATGGCCAAATTGACATAAGACATGAAATGAAAGATAATTCACACATTAGAAACCACCATTACTTATCTTTCATAATTTCATTAGTTAACCATAACATAAGCATTTATGCACAATGAAGTTGAAAGGTTTTTGAAGCAAGGGATCAAGAGTCACTTACCATAAAACAAGTACATATCTTTTCAAATTTCTTTCAATAATAACATTATGTTTACTTATCATTTAAACAATTTCATTTTCTACTAATAACTTTACATATATTCAAAAATACACTAGTATGTTCTATGTGACATTATCCCTTGTACTGACTACCAGAGGTTTGAGATGAATGTGATAGAGTCACAACACAAGACTTCCCAGCAGTAGAAAAAAGGTACAATAGTCATGATGAAACAAAATAAAAATGCCCAAATAGGGGAATTTTCAACTCCAATAGTAAATCACCTTAAGAGCTCATTTCAACAATAAGTCAAGTGTGACAATAGCCACAAAGAGAGTGACAAAGAAATTTGATGACTAGTCCAAGAAAGGAAAATACCAAAAACCAATGGTAGCCCAACAACATGAGGAAAGTACCTCTAGCCAAATAGAAAAAGGCATCAATAAAATCACATTACATGTGATGACTAAGAACAATCACACAAGAGGGAAAAATCACCACACAATGCTAAGGAATACATCATCCTAGCAACATTAGAGAACACACTCACACACATCAAGCAATATACTATTAATAACCTCATGCATATGCATCCCACAACAATTTACTTAATAATTTTCCATGCAATGCAACATTTAGATATATAACAATTTTACTACAATTTCCATAAGCTTAAGAAGCAAGCAATTTGGGGACATAAGTCACTAACCCAAAGGATCTAATGTAACACCTACTTATTTATAATGATTCACAATATACACTCATTTCTCAATGAAAGGAAACATTTCATTACTATATTGCCATAACACAAAATCACAAATAAGATTCATTTATTTACTTACAAAATGAGAATACAAGGAAAACAATGCACCTTACTCCACAAGGAAAAACAAAAGAGGTGCTCAAAGCCAACACATGGACACTAATCGTTGGCTCCATCTAAGAGGGTCACACAACCAACCAACCATGCTAAGGCACATCAATTCCATCTACATAACAAGGAAAGTGTCACTTCATTCTCCTTACACTGCTCTAGTAGCATCTATTGGACAAGCAAGTCCATCACAAGTAGATAACCAACAACAAAACTCATGAGTTCTCAAAGAGGCACTTGCACTCGCACAAATACAACATCAATCATGTGGACAACATATATATAGAGGTCCCAATGTTTGAATATGAGCTCTAATACCATATGTAATGCCCTGCTTGGAGATCCTTGGAACACAAGGATAAAACATGCACTAAACAATTTTTTTCTTAAGATAAGTTACTTAACCACAACATAAAGTAACCGAGTGCAAGAATGAAACATTTAAACAAGGTGATAAGAATAGGGAACATGGCTAAACTCACATGTTCACCTACACCAATGGAAGTCTTACAAACATTTCCAAAGATCTCCAAATGCTAAACTATAACTTGCAAACTAGAGATCACATGAATCATGAGAATATACCAAGCGGATGTTCTTTTTAAAACTCAAATTAAAGGCTCCTAGCATGGTTAGACAAGCAAGTCCATTTCCACTAAACATATCATAATCAAGAATTACAAATAGAGACCAACACCAGTCATGCACAAGACAAGGGATCAAAGTTACAACCACTCATCTACTATAGACCATGCTAAGAGATAAATGTTGAATCCTAAAATTTGGCTAAGTGTGAAACCTTGAAGCCCTGAAATTTCCTAAAATCTTTATCTTAACTCGAAGAGGTCTGGAACCTATCTCAAATGAATCATTGCAAATATTAAAATATATCTCAAGTATAAGGAATTAAATATACGTCAAATCTTATTCACCTTATAACTGATATGTTTTGATAAGGGAAGATGTGGGACCCAAAAGGGTAATCAAAACCATATTTCACATGTCCTCAAAGTGTGTGCAAATACTCACTATTTTCCATGCAAGGAAACAACCAATATGCTTGTATGAGATTGAAACCGCTCCTGTGTGAGATTTCCTAATGAGTTGCACGAGTTTTGCCATCAGATGTACATGCTCGCGAGAGACTTTGTTTCTCTGCACGAGACTACATTTCTCCACGTGAGGAAGTACATGCTCATGCAAGGAAGTACATGCTCATTCAACACTTAACCATATAAATCATTCACCATTCATTCTTCTAATCTACTGCATGCATGAGAAAAGATAAACATTCATAAGACATGAACACAATATTTTGGTAACCCAGAAACCTTCCAAATAGAAAGTAAAACTGGGGTGGGGATGATACCCACAAAACTTCACTATTGCAATATAAAGTTGGCCTGTTAGGGCTTACATTAACCACTTTTGATGATTTTCCCTATTAAAAGCAATTTGGACTGCTAGGTCCACCTTGTTAGAGGTTTTACAAGCATACAATGAAGTATGCACTCTGTTAAGAGATTTATAGAAAGATTGTTAATTCTACCCTGTTAAAGGATTTAGAAAACTGATTCACCTATTAGGATGAAATAATAGATCTAACTTACAACTTGATTGCTGAATAGATTTTGAAGTACATATCACCTCTTGTGACTGATATGTCTTTGCTGCTCCTTAATGAACTTGCTGAATACTCTGCCCTGTTGTTGATTCGCATTCACTCTTCTCAAAACATTACATGTCCATTCCTTAACATACTCATGATAATTCTTTGCAAATGATACAATACATTACATATATACCATTTCAATAATTACAATTGTAAGGTCGGCTAAAACACAAGTAAACAAAATATTATTGAGTCAGCCAAACAGTAGAAAACTTAGGCTCTTCAAGTTGACTTGGTGACCTTTTGATACTCAGCATCCACTACATTACTCGACATCGACATGCATTTTATAGAAGTAGAAGCTTGGTCCATACTAATCACACAACATAGCTTGGAACTCGGTAACCATTGTAGACTCAATAGATATAGTGTTACTCGATAGATACTGAATCCTTTGTTTACCTTACTATCACTCGATAAACACTATACATCCATCACTCAATAGAAATTGATTTCATATCACACAAGTTGATAACTCAGTAGACATTGTGAAGCTTGGTGACCACTACCTATTCGGTAAACACTGTAAGCTTAGTAAACACTACTGAACTGCACATTCACTTGGTAGCTTCAGGAATGCTCGGTGTGAATTGCTTAATTGTTGAACTTACAAGGTAACCACTGAATGCTCAGTATAAATTGTAGATTGAGTGATGAGCTCAGTAAGCATTCAGAATCGAATAAGTGTTGTCACTAATGACAAATACGACATAATGCCAACAATCTCCCCCTTTGGAATTAGTGACAAAAACACTTATGGGCCAAAACTTATGTACATTGACATTCTAATTTTTGATTTTACAAAATTGATCTTTGTAAAGCTATTGTATATACATATCTTACATATCTCCCTCATACATATGGCATAATATATACATAGCTTTTATCTGTACATAAATCAATCTGTTTTCTCCCTTGATTTCTCCACAAGTCTCTTACTATCTCTTTACTCCCCCTGTTCTTATTATCTCATACTCCCCCTTTTTGACAATAATGCCAAAGAGATATGCAAAATATTCAAATAGAAACTTCAAAATATGAGAGAAATTTGGAGTGTACCTTGAGAATAAGAGCTAGTGTCTTATCCCAATTATCTTGCAAAATTTTGTAGGTGGAGAGGGCCACTTTAACTTCTACAAAAGGTTTAATCATATGATCTGCTACTAAAAAATTGTTATCTTGGACCAATGTTTTTGAATATGCAATATGTTTATGCTTGGGTCCATAACTGGAAGGATCATATTTTGGATATCAATTAGTGTAGACCTGATCTTGGGTTCCTCTCTAAGTAACTCTGCCTACATTTCTGACAAAAATTTCACCTTCATGTGATGTGATGAGCTTGAACTAGGGTCAAGCTATAGCCTTTGAGCACTAGCCTTCATGTCCACATCAATCTTATTCAATTTCTCCTTTATATCCTTGGTATACTTGGTAACATCAAAAAGCTTGCCAAAAAGTGATGTTACATTTGTGAAGGATTATTCAAGGTTGCTCAAAATTGTGGATAACTCTACCTGATTTATTGCAATGTGCTGAGCAATGTGCTCAAGCACCTTATTATCAAATTTCTTTTCTACCTTCTCAATGAGCTTCTCTTGGCTGGAAGTGTCCTTATTGAACTTATTCATAGCCTCTTCTAATTGTAACAAAATGTGTTGAGATGAGTCAATGTCAACACATATAGCCTCTGTAATTATGTTTTTGGCATTCTCAATTATTGTAAATTCTTTGTCTCTCTCTCTCTCATCTCTAAGCTGTTTCTGCCTTGCCTTTTGCTCTAAAAGCTGATTGACCAATATCATTTCATTAGCTATGGTAGTATCTAGATCTATCTTAGGAATAACAATTTCTTTATCCAAGTCTATGTCTTCATCAATTGCTTTGCCAGTAAGTAGAAGTTTTAGAGGAGTCTTTGGTTTTACTTCTGTGCTTACTTCCTTGGATTTAGAAATGGAAACAATAGTAGAAGTAGTTGGACTAGCAGAAAAAACTTGAATTGGTCCAACTCAAGGAAAACTAAGAGAAGTACTAGCTATATCAAAAATTGATGTGCTTCCCAAAAATGAAGTACCAATAGGTAATGTACAAACTAGAATATTTACAACTAAAGAGCTAACTAGAACAAAAATTGGTGCAGTTAAAGTTGGAGTTGACAAAATTGTAGAACATAATGGAAAACTTATTGAACAAGCTGCAATAGAAGAAGTTGACACAATTTGAGAACTAGCAGATGTGCATACTGCTGAAGTAGATTGCTCGGGTGATAATGAAGATGGCTGCAACTTGGTAGATGAAGTGGCTAACACTTCCACTATAGATACTTGGAGCTGTGAGGTAGTAGGTGCAGATGATATTTCTGAGGTAGTTGTAATCATTCCTGCTGAAGCTAACTCCAACCCTGATGATGTTGATAGCTTAGGTGGAGAGTGAGGAAGGGAAGCAATTACTTTTGTTACAATTTTCATTGGATCATCTTCTTCATTTTCTTCCTTGTCTTCCTCTTCAGCTTCTTCCTCTTTCTCTTCATCATCATCCCTTAATGCTTGATAGTCTTCAACATCAAATGTAACACATGGAGTGTAGTGCCTCTCCCATTTGACTTTTGTAAGTCATCTTGATGGATGCAACCTTGATGATCTTTTGTTGTGATGAGATCATGATTGTGACCCTGAGTGGTCTACACCGTTGAGGTGTTTGGATTTATGTTTCTGTATTAGTTGCGTTGATTATGCTTTTGATTGATCTTTGAGATTATGATGTGATTTTTGGTTTACTGAGGTTTGTGCCAGTGGTTACCAGGATCGATGTGGTATCATGAGGTTGTTCCGTGATTACCCTGAGATGTGTGCAGAGATTGCACTGTGTACCATTACCATGCTACACTGGACTAGGTTCCTGTAGCAATGGTTAGTCATGTTTATGACTGTGTTTGCTTATGTGTTTTAAATGCCTTTTTTATGCAGAGTAACCAATAATTATTAAATGCTTAAGTAATTAGAATGGATTGTTCTTGTTGGATTATTTGGTTATGTGCTGCGGACATTTACCTTGTTTTATTTTGATCTGAGAGATATCTATTCTTATGTGATGTTTTACATTTGAGAGGACCCGAGGGTCAGATGTTACTCTTTGATTCCAGTATCATAGATATTAGACTACTATGTTGTTCAGTTAATCATATTGCATGATGATGCCATTTTGAGATGACAGTGTGTTTTATGATGTTATCTGATTATCTGGTATTTGGACATACCTCTGATTTTGCTATGTGATGAATTTAGTGCTATAGTTATTTACTTCATTCCTATGTTGTTATGCTTTATGCGAACATGAGTGATGTAAATAGATTATTTTAATATAATTAAATAAATGGTTAAATTAGGTGATTTAATGCATTTATTGCTTCGGCTATGTTATTATATGCAATTGCACTTGATCGTGTTGTCTAGTGTGCAAGATTTATATCCCTGGCAGTGGCACATGGAGTTAGTGATTCAACCATTCATATTTTACCAATGTCGCCCTTGTATGGTCGACATATCCATAATTAAATGTTTAATTTAAACCTTTCAGTGATTATTAAATTCGAACTCATTTGCATTATGTGATTAGACCAGTAAGCGTGTCTGTGCATTTAGAGGTTCACATTGTCGCGAAAGTTGTTTAAGGAGATTTTTGTGTTTTTGGGTTTTCGGGCTTTTTATTTGATTTATTTTAATTTCTGGCAGCTTTGCCATAGATGAATTCCTATTTATAGGAATAGCCTGTTTTTGTTTGGGTCGATTCGGGGTTTAACTGGATTGGCTGGTTAAATGCCCTAATCGATTATTCACCTGAAAAGTGAATAAATATCCAAAGAGGAATTTAATTCCTCACTTCTCACTTTTGAATTGGAAAGTTGGAGAGTAAAACCCAAAATCCTCTTCATGAGGATTTACTGTTTTGTTTGTTGTGGGAGCTACGGGCATGGGATCGTCGCAAGGTTGGGCTCGTTGGATCCAGCTTGGGAAAACCTCGGATTGCCGCGATTTTCAGCTACTTCTGTGGGATATTTATTTTATGGTTCAGATTCTTGTTTTGCCCTTTTGGCTGTGAGGTAGGGCTTTCCTATTTTATTGTTTCTGCTCCATTTCTACTTTTGTTTTTGGTAGCCGTTTGTTTGGAGGCTGAGAACCAGTGTTTCCCTCCGTTTCTGTATGCTAGTTCTACCCGGTTGGGCGGGTATGAACATTTCCTTGTTTTTCGGGATGAGGGTTTGGAGTTTTGCATCGTTATGTTGGCCGTTTTTGCATATGGTGTCCGATTTCATTTATTTTTGGATTTTTGGGGTTTTTGAACCTAAAGGCCAAATGGGTTTTAATTTTGTAGTTTTTCAAATTTTTAGGGTTTTTACCTCGTTTTGCGTGCCGCCCTGTTTTCTCGAGTTTTCTTGGCACAATGTGGGTCGTGGAATTTGATGATTCTTTTGGATATCAATCAAACCATTTTTGCACTTTTATGTTGCATTGGGATGCGTGTTGCATCCGTACTCCCGATGTTGTGTTCGGTTGAGTGATTTTATACTTGTTATGGTTTTTGTTGGACCTTTTCTTTTGTTTCGTGAACGCTAGGATTCATGTAGAATCCATACTCTCGGATTGAGGCCAGTTGAGTAGGTTCATGATGTTTGGTCTTGTTGCATCATTGGGATTCGTGTAGAATCCATACTCTCGGATTGAGGCCGGTTGAGTGATTTCATGATGTATGGTTTTATTGGCTTGGGATTTGTGTAGAATTCGTCTTTCCCGTGTTGCTTTCAGTTGGGTTTTTTCTTTGCATTGTGTTCTCATTCCTGTCCTTGTGTTATGATCTTCGTGATGGTGGTGCGCCACACACGAGTACGTACGTGTACATTTGTTGGGTGACTTGTGAGGCCCGATCTTCCGTGGATTTGCTAGAAGTTATGATCATTGGGGTTGGGGATGGGAGTATGCATGCCCACGGGCACTTGTCATAGGATGAGCATGGGTAGGGTAGGGTAGCATATGGAGGGGGCTTCTACCTCATAGCCTGGTGATCATTGTGCCCAGAGGGTTGGCGAAGGAAGCTTTAATTAAGTGAAAATTAAATAAAATGTGTGACTGGTAATAAAACTTAAGATAATAAAAAAGTCTAGGGTGCAAGAGCCTTTCCGTTGAGGGATGTTGAATCTGCGCAAGTCCTAGCTTGGGCTTTTTGATGCCAAGCGACTCTCCATGATGTTAGCCCCTACTTAGTAGCCTATTGAGTGTCTGACTAGGACCTGTACTCCTTGCATTGTCTTAGGTTCTTGGTTGCAGCCATCATACTGTCTGGGATGAGTGTTAGCCATGGATGTTGTGTTTTATGTGTGTTTGTGGTTGGTTCATTATCTCCATCAGCACGGCGGGTGTGGACCTACAGGTTCCACGTGATTGGGAGGCGTAGCTACCTTTACCACTGCTAGGGATCGGTGTACAAAGACAATCTTTTGTCCTAGTGCGACCATTGCTGGATGTTTTCACTTGGTACTTCGGGTTCCGGAGTAGGCTTTCTTGTGATTTATGCTTTCATTGGAATGCTTGGATATCATGTTTAGATGATGTTGGTTTATTTGGCGCATTCCCTTATCATGATGTTTAGCATATGATTATATGATGTTATTTGATTTAGTAGTATATTTGTTGCTTACTGCTGTTTAGCATGTGATAGGTGATGTTATCTACTGTAGGATTATCTTATGCTTTACTACTAGCATGTTAGATTTCCTTATGCTTATATTGATTGCATGTTTTAGCAGTGATATCCCTATTACGACAGTACCGACGATTTGGTTGGTGACTTGGGATGTTACGCGCGGGGGATGGCTAGGACCCACGATGGTCTTATGATGCTATTGATGGTTGGGAGGAACCGCGTTTTTAGTTTGGTTGTTTTGTTCTCTGCAATGCTTATTTTCAGTGTGTTCTTTGCTGCTATAGTTTAGATGGTTTGGTGTTCTTCATTCTGTGTTGTTCTTGCACTCGAGTGTTCATTCCTTGAGCCTTTGTGGATCCGGTACTCCCCAGTGTGGAGGTTCTTTTGTCAGTTTTTCCCTATTTTTGAGTTCTGGAAGTGTTTTTACTTTCTATGGGCGACATTTGTTCAGCATTGTGCGACACCGATAAAGTATTGCACGCCCATAGAAAGAATGTCGTACGATATTGTAAAGTGTCGCACGCATTACTGGAGAAATGTCGTATGACACTGGAAGAGTGTCGCACGACTTTATGAGAAATGTCGCGCGATACTTTTCCAGTATCGCATGCCTTTTTGAGAAGTGTCGCACTCCCTTAGTAAATAGTGTCGCACGATTTTTGTGAAAAACCTACGCATGCCATCAACGGGCACTTTTCTTCGTGATCCGATCTTTTTGAGAGTGGTTTTGGATACCCTTTTGGGCGTTCTTCGAGCCTATGTTGTTGCATTTTGAATTCGGGAGGTTTCTTTTGAAATTCAATTTTTGGGTTTCTGTTTTAGTCCTTCGGGGTTTAAAATATATCGTTTAAGTATAAGTTCCTTATACTTAAGATATATTTTAATATATGCGACAAATCATTTGAGATAGGTTTCAGACCTCTTGGAGATAAGTTATGGATTCTAGGAAATTTTAGGGCTTCAAAAATCCAGACTTAGCCAATTTTCAGTGCTTCAGGATTTCAGACTTAGCCAAATTTCGGGATTTTGCATATTACCCCAGCTTGGTGTTTCGTTGATGAGTGGTCATTTCTTGTGCCCTCATCTTGTGGTGGTGGTTGTTGGCTTTTTTTTGGGTGTGTCAGTTAGGTAGTGGCGTTCGTAGATTCGTTGGTTGCCGAGATTGTGTTGAAGTCTTCCGTTGCTATCTTTGTGATCCCTGTATGATGTTGTCTTGTGCATTCATACTTGTAAAAAAAAAAATATCTTGGCTTGATTTGAATCCTTGTTTCCAAGGATCTCCGGGCGGGGCATTACATTTGGTATCAGAGCCCATGTTCAAACATTGGGATCTCTGTGTTATGTTGCCCTTGTGGTTGTTGCTGCGTTGGTTGAGTGCGAGTGTCCTGGTGAGAACTCATGATCTTTGTTGCTTTGTTATCTACTTGGGATGGATTTGCTTGTCCAATAGATGTGACTAGAGCAGTTTATGGAGAGGGAAGTGAGTCTTCCTGGTTTGGTGGCAGGATCGTTGCGCCTTGTTGGTTGGTTTCTTGTGTGACTCCTTTTGGATGGAACCACTGATTGGTGTCCATGTGTTGGCTTGTGTGCCTCTTTTTGTTTCTCCTTGTGGAGTGGGTGCATAGTTTCCCTATTTTCTCCTGATTGTAAGTTGATGAATGAATCTTATTTTTGATTCTTTATTTTGTTGTTATAATGATGAAATGGTTCCTTTCATTGAAAATGAGTGTTTATTGTGAATCATTGCAAAGTTGTAGTTTTGCATTATATATTTGTGTTAATGACTTAAGTCCCCAATCTGATTGTTTCTTAAGCTTATGGAAATTTGTATTAAATTGATGAATATTTAAATGTTGCATTGCATGGAAATTAGTATTTCTGCATATGCATGAGATTACTGATGGTATACTGTTTGATGTGTGTGAGTGTGTTCTCTAACATTGCTAGGATGATGTATTCCTTAGCATTGTGTGGTGATTTATCCCTCTTGTGTGATTGTACTCAGTCATCACTTGTAATGTGATTTTTTTGATACCTTATTTTATTTGGCTAGAGGTACTTTCCTCATGTTGTTGGGCTAGCATTGGTTTTTAGTTTCTTCCTCTCTTGGAATAGTCATCAAATTTTATCTATTGCTCTCTTTGTGACAGTTGTCACATTTGACTTATTGTCGAAATGAGCTCTTTTTGATACTTACTATTGGAATTGATAATTCTCCCATTTGGGCTTTTTATTATGTTTCATGATGACTATTCTGGATGTGTTTTACTGCTGCCCAGTTGTGTGTTGTGACTCTATCATGTTCATCTCGAACCTCTGGTAGTACGTACAAGGGATAATATCATGGAGAACATGCTAGTGTGTCTTTGTTAGATCTAAAGTTGTTATTGTAACTGAATGGTTTAAATGGTGATTAAACTTAATGTTATTTTTGAAAGAAATTGAAAGGTATGTACTTGTTCTATAGTGACTCTTGGACCCATGCTTGAAAATCTTTCAGTTCATTATGCATTAGTGCTTATGTTATGCTTAAGTAATGAAATTATGAAAGAAGAGTAATGATGGTTTCAATGTGGGATTTACCTTTCTTTCGATGCCTTATGTTGTTTTGGGCATGTGTGCTCTTGTGTGGATTTGGACATTTCGTCCGTTGCTTGTCTTGGTGACCAAGGCTGTTGGTTTTGTCTTTGTTGTTTTGATTTGAGTGGTGGCTCAGATCGTAGGTCTTGATCTCTCTTAGCTTCATCATGTTGTAGTCCTTGTCGATATCTTTTCGACGCTTTTCAAATGGATTCAATCCGAGTCTGTTTGTGAGGCTATGACTTTTGGAGTTGTTGATCGATGTTCTGAGTACCTTTTCGAGTAGAGGCCAATTCAATGATGACATATCGTATTTATGGCCATTGGAGAAGTTTAACTCCTCATGTTATTCATAACAGAAGAGTTATCTTGTCTTCATAATCTACTAGGTACTTGTTGGGGTTCGTGCTTGGGTTTTTGTGTTTCCTATTGCACTGACCCACCCTTGTGAGGTGTAGTGTGGTTTGTGAGTGTTCCTTGTTGTGGATGATGTTGCCTTATCGTTTGGGAGTGACTCAGTTCTTTGATGAGTCTACATTCTCCTTTCTGGATGTTGACCATGGCACATCTTCGTATTCTTTCTCTCTTGAGAGAGTAGGCTAGTGTGGTTATGCCACTAGCTCAGTTAGTGTTCTCTTGTGAGTATGTTGATGGTTGGGGGAAATTGTGAGTTCCCTAATGCATCTTGGGTTGATTTTGTGCAGAGGTGGAGAGTGACTCCCTCTCAGTCCTATACTATGTAGTATCCTTCTCCCTAAGCTTATATCTTCATGTGTATTGTCTCAATCAAGTTTTCTCTTTAACTGTTGACTTGAGGCTAGAGATTGAGTTTAGCAGTAGTTTGGGTGTAGTTTTCCTAGCATGTGCTAGAGGGACATGGTATCGTTGGACACATGTTACCATCTCGTGAGTTGGTATGCAGACATTACATGATTGTGTCCACTGACAAAAGTCTTTGAACCTTGTGAGAAGGTGATATCTTGTCTGGTGGGGTTGTGTTACCCTAGTTCCCAGTGGTAGTTGAGCTTTTGTGCCGTGGTGAGGCATCGTGATCCTACGCTTGGTGGTGAGTAGTCTTTTGGAGTGTGTCCTTTTGTTGGTAAACTTTCATCCTCTTTGTTCTAAGGGTGAGTTTACGTGGATTCTAGAATGATCATGTGTGACATGATAGTATTCTTGGAAAGTTTGGGATGGTTATTCCCCATGATTCCAACTTTTTTTGGAAGAGCGTAGTGTTTTGACCTGGTTTTGTGGTCATGTGGATGGTGCATGTCGTGGTTGGGCACCTATTGACAAGGTAGAGTGGCTTGTTCCTTACCTTGTATTGTTGATTTTATGGCTAGATGGGTTCTTCCTAACACATAGAACGTTCCTTGTTGGAGGACCTTGTGTCTGTGTGTCACCCATTCTCTTGTGGTTAACCCATTTGGGGGTTAACAAGATGGTTTGAGAATGTTGGAGTGTTTTGGGTTTGACTTGTACGGAGTTGTTGAGTCATTCCTATTGCTCACTTTTGATTTTGTTCTTGTGTGTTTTGGGTTCTATTCTTGGATTGCAGGCTTCCAGGAGTAAGCCTAGTCTTTGGGGGGGATGATGTAGTGCCTCTCCCATTTGACTTTTGTAAGTTGTCTTGATGGATGCAACCTTGATGATCTTTTGTTGTGATGAGATCATGATTGTGACCTTGAGTGGTCTACACCGTTGAGGTGTTTGGATTTATGTTTCTATATCAGTTGCTTTGATTATGCTTTTGACTAATCTTTGAGATTATGATGTGATTTTTGGTTTACTGAGGTTTGTGCCAGTGGTTACCAGGATCGATGTGGTATCATGAGGTTGTTCCGTGATTACCCTAAGATGTGTGCAGATATTGCACTGTGTACCATTACCATGCTACACTGGACTAGGTTCCTATAGCAATGGTTAGTCATGTTTTTGACTGTGTTTGCTTATGTGTTTTAAATGCCTTTTTTATGCAGAGTAACCAATCATTATTAAATGCTTAAGTAATTAGAATGGATTGTTCTTGTTGGATTATTTGGTTATGTGCTGCGAACATTTACCTTGTTTTATTTTGATCTGAGAGATATATGTTCTTATGTGATGTTTTACATTTGAGAGGACCTGAGGGTCAGATGTTACTCTTTGATTCCAGTATCATAGATATTAGACTACTATGCTGTTCAGTTAATCATATTGCATGATGATGCCATTTTGAGATGACAGTGTGTTTTATGATGTTATCTGATTATCTAGTATTTGGACATACCTCTGATTTTGCTATGTGATGAATTTAGTGCTATGGTTATTTACTCCATTCCTATGTTGTTATGCTTTATGCAAACGTGAGTGATGTAAATAGATTATTTTAATATAATTAAATAAATGGTTAAATTAGGTGATTTAATACATTTATTGCTTTGGCTATGTTATTATATGCAATTGCACTTAATCGTGTTGTCTAGTGTGCAGGATTTATATCCCTGGTAGTGGCACATGGAGTTAGTGATTCAGCCGTTCATATTTTACCAATGTCGCCCTTGTATGGTCGACGTATCCTTAATTAAATGTTTAATTTAAACCTTTCAGTGATTATTAAATCCGAACTCATTTGCATTATGTGATTAGACTAGTAAGCGTGTCTGTACATTTAGAGGTTTGCATTGTCACGAAAGTTGTTTAAGGAGATTTTTGTGTTTTTGTGTTTTTGGGTTTTCGGGCTTTTTATTTGATTTATTTTAATTTCTGGCAGCTTTTCCATAGATGAATTCCTCTTTATAGGAATAGCCTGTTTTTGTTTGGGTTGATTCGAGGTTTAACTGGATTGGCTGGTTAAATGCCCTAATTGATTATTCACCTGAAAAGTGAATAAATATCCAAAGAGGAATTTAATTCCTCACTTCTCAGTTTTGAATTGGAAAGTTGGAGAGTAAAACCCAAAATCCTCTTCATGAGGATTTACTGTTTTGTTCATTGTGGGAGCTACGGGCGTGGGATCGTCGCGAGGTTGGGCTTGTTGGATCCAGCTCGGGGAAACCTCAGATTGCCGCGATTTTCAGCTACTGTTAGAAGTTGTAATCTTTCCTTGGTGTGTTTATGAACCAAGGTTAGAACTCCTTTCTTTATTGTTGTAATATATTAGGATATGAGCCAAGGTATCCTAATATATTTCTTTTTTGTCCTTTTTTCCACTACATCTTATTTTGTCATCTAGTGGAATATGTGAGGACAAATATATATTGTAATTTCTAATTTTAGATTATTCCTTCTTAAGAGGAATCTCACACTTGGCCTCACACACTTATGAATGGTGGCATTCATAGACATGGGAGTTACATTCTAACTCCTCTCTCTCATCTCTATTTAAGAGATGACCCTCTTCTCTCATTTAACAATGAGGTTTCTTCCTCTTCTCATTATTGTATGAGCAATTGCTCTCTTGCTCTTTCTCTTTTTCTTCTTAGGCTTTTCATGCCTCATTCATAATGTCACAAGGGGTTTTCTTTGCTTTCCCCTTTCCAAATATCTTGTCTCATGGTGTTGGAGCTTGAAGCTTTCTCTCTTCTATTTTATGGTAATATTTTTTCATGCATTTACTCACTTAGATTCTTTCCTAGTTTTGCTTATTTACAGATTTCTTTTTCCATTTCTAACAGCTACTTCTGCAAGATATTTATTTTATGGTTCAGATTCCCGTTTTGCCCTTTTGGCTATGAGGTAGGGCTTTCTTGTTTTATTGTTTCTACTCCGTTTCTACTTTTGTTTTTGGTAGCCGTTTGTTTGGAGGCTGAGAACTAGTGTTTCCCTCCGTTTCTGTATGCTAGTTCTACCCGGTTGGGCAGGTATGAACATTTCCTTATTTTTCAGGATGAGGGTTTGGAGTTTTGCACCGTTATCCTGGCTGTTTTTGCATATGGTGTCCGATTTCATTTATTTTTAGATTTTTGGGGTTTTTGAACCCAAAAACCAAATGGGTTTTAATTTTGTAGTTTTTCAAATTTTTGGGGTTTTTACCGCGTTTTGCATGCCGCCCTATTTTCTCGGGTTTTCTTGGCACAATGTGGGTCGTGGACCTTGATGATTCATTTGGATATCAATCAAACCACTTTTGCACTTTTATGTTGCATTGGGATGTGTGTTGCATCCGTACTCCCGACGTTGTGTTCGGTTGAGTGATTTTATACTTGTTATGGTTTTTGTTGGAGCTTTTCTTTTGTTTCGTGAATGCTAGGATTCATGTAGAATCCATACTCTCGGATTGAGGCCGGTTGAGTAGGTTCATGATGTTTGGTCTTGTTGCATCATTGGGATTCGTGTAGAATCCATACTCTCGGATTGAGGCCGGTTGAGTGATTTCATGATGTATGGTTTTATTGGCTTGGGATTCGTGTAGAATCCGTCTTTCCCGTGTTGCTTTCAGTTGGGTTTTTTCTTTGCATTGTGTTCTCATTCCTGTCCTTGTGTTATGATCTTCGTGATGGTGGTGCGCCACACACGAGTACGTACGCGTACATTTGTTGGTTGACTTGCGAGGCCCGATCTTCCATGGATTTGTCGAAAGTTATGATCATTGGGGTTGGGGGATGGGAGTATGCATGCCCACGGGCACTTGTTGTAGGATGAGCATGGGTAGGGTAGGGTAGCATATGGAGGGGGCTTCTACCTCGCAACCTAGAGATCATTGTGCCTAGAGGGTTGGTGAAGGAAGCTTTAATTAAGTGAAAATTAAATAAAATGTGTGACTAGTAATAAAACTTAAGATAATAAAAAAGTTTGGGGTGCAAGAGCCTTTCCATTGAGGGATGTTGAATCTGCGCAAGTCCTAGCTTGGGCTTTTTGATGCCAAGCGACTCTCCATGATGTCAGCCCTTACTTAGTAGCCTATTGAGTGTCTGACCAGGACCTGTACTTCTTGCATTGTCTTAGGTTCTTGGTTGCAGCCATCATACTGTCTGGCGTGAGTGTTAGCCATGGATGTTGTGTTTTATGTGTGTTTGTGGTTGGTTCATTATCTCCATCAGCACGGCGGGTGTGGACCTACAGGTTCCACGTAGTTGGGAGGCGTAGGTACCTTTACCATTGCTAGGGATCGGTGTACAAAGATGATCTTTTGTCCTAGTGCGACTGTTGCTGGATGTTTTCACTTGGTACTTCGGGTTTTGGAGTAGGCTTTCTTGTGATTTATGCTTTCATTGGAATGCTTGGATATCATGTTTAGATGATGTTAGTTTATTTGACGCATTCCCTTATCATGATGTTTAGCATATGATTAAATGATGTTATTTGATTTAGTAGTATATCTGTTGCTTACTGCTATTTAGCATGTGATAGGTGATGTTATCTACTGTAGGATTATCTTATGCTTTACTACTAGCATGTTAGATTTTCTTATGCTTATATTGATTGCATGTTTTAGTAGTGATATCCCTATTACGACAGTACCGACGATTTGGTCGGTGACTTGGCCGGTGTGGAGGTTCTTTTGTCAGTTTTTCCCCATTTTTGAGTTCTGGAAGTGTTTTTACTTTCTATGGGCGACATTTTTTCAGCATTGTGCGACACCGATAAAGTATCACACGCCCATAAAAAGAATGTCATACAATACTGTAAAGTGTCACACGCATTACTGGAGAAATGTCGTACGACACTGGAAGAGTGTCGCATGACTTTATGAGAAAGGTCACGCGATACTTTTCTAGTTTGCACGCCTTCTTGAGAAGTGTCGCACGAAGTAAGGGAGAAGTGTCGCCCTCCCTTAGTAAATAGTATCGCACGGTTTTTGTGAAAAACCTGCGCGTGCCATCAGCGGGCACTTTTCTTCGTGATCCAATCTTTTTGAGAGTGGTTTTGGATACCCTTTTGGGCGTTCTTCGAGCCTATGTTGTTGCATTTTGAATTTGGGAGGTTTCTTTTGAAATTCAGTTTTTGGGTTTCTGTTGTAGTCCTTCGGGATTTAAAATATATCGTTTAATTCCTTATACTTAAGATATATTTTAATATATGCGACAAATCGTTTGAGATAGGTTTCAGACCTCTTGGAGATAAGTTATGGATTCTAGGAAATTTCAGGGCTTCAGAAATCCAGACTTAGCCAATTTTCAGGGCTTCAGGATTTCAGGCTTAGCCAAATTTCGGGATTCTGCATATTACCCCAGCTTGGTGTTTCGTTGATGAGTGGTCATTTCTTGTGCCCTCATCTTGTGGTGGTGGTTGTTGGCTTTTGTTTGGGTGTGTCAGTTAGGTAGTGGCGTTCGGAGATTCGTTGGTTGCCGAGATTGTGTTGAAGTCTTCCATTGCGATCTTTGTGATCCCTGTATGATGTTGTCTTGTGCATTCATACTTGTAAAAAAAAAAAATCTTGGCTTGATTTGAATCCTTGTTTCCAAGGATCTCTAGGCAGGGCATTACATGGAGTGTTATCCTTTTCATCATCATCATCGTCACCATCATCATCTTTGATCTTGACTAGATCATCACTAGGCTTATACAGATGATAGATGTTCTTCCACATGTTTGTTGCATCTCTTACAACATGCTCAATATCTTTGATTAAAATCAAACATGTGTGGAATCTAATCATCATTTTACCTTCATTATTTTTCATGGCTACCTTCACTTCTGCATCAGTAAGATTTGGCGATAATTTCTTCAAATATTGTTCATAAATATCTTTGGCTATTTGTGCATCTAATTCCCATCTTGGCTACAATCTCACTAACAATTCTTTTGAGATTTGGGGAGCAATCTGGTCTAGGGAATACTTCCATTTTTCCATTTTGGTGAGTACTAGCTCCTCAATTTCCATCTTCTCGGCATTAGTTCTTGTCTCAAACTTTAAAGCCTCGAAGTTTGTGATGCCAACTCCTTCTTCCATCTGTTTCAACCTTTCCTGGAAGGTAAGTGGAGGCTTGCTGAGCACAACTTCACCTTTACCTTTACCTTTTGATCTCCTGGTGAAAATAGCTATGGAGGCCTTTGGAGGTTTAGTAATGATTACCTTCCCTTTCTTCTTGGTTGGCTCTGCCTCCTTCTCTGATTCTTTCTCTTCTCCTCCTCCTCCTCCTTCTTGTTCATCCTCTCCTTTTCCCTTAGTAAGCATTAGAGAGCTAGAGGCAGTTTTCATCTTTGCTATTTTCCTCTTGCCTTTTCTGATTGCTTGAGGTAGCTTGCTTTCCAATTCAATTTTGGCTTTTGCCTCATCATATGTGCCAAAACTAGTTGTTTAGGGTCTACAGGCTCATTTACCAATGCTTCAATAATGTCCCTAGTTTCATCAATATTGACCTCATAAGGGAGAGGTTTCACCCATGCAACTCGGGGCCTGACTGCCTGAATGTATACTCTACCATAGTCAACCATGAAACACACATCATCTTTATAATCCTCAACAAGTTTAGGAGGAATCCTGAACCTATTGTTCATCTTTTCCTTGAAATTTTCAAAATAATTGTCCATTATGCTATCAAAGTTTACACTTGTTTATGCAATAAACTCATTTATCTAGTACAAAAAAACCTTTAGATGGAAAGAATTTTTACACATAAAAGAAAAGACATGTCAACAAAGAACCAAATTTACAAGGGTTGTTCTTTGATGTTCAGATGCTATCCATATTCTTGTTTAATTGCTTCAATAGTAACTCTGACAAGTCAAATTCCATATTTTTCTTCACAACTTTAAATGCTAAGTCCACTGCCTCACATGGCATGCTGTTTAAATGACTAGAGCTATAAATCTTATGGGCAATTACATGAATACCAAACCTTAACTCCACATCAGAAATGATGCTAATTTTCAAACCTCTACCATCCCACTCGGCTAGGGTTTTCTTCTGGAGTTCATCTTGACCTAGGGTTTTGGTAGATTTTACTTTGTTTAGCATGGGAAGACTAGTAATCTTATGAATCATCTTCTTGGTTATTGACATGGGTTGCTCTAACCATAATTGACCATTGTGCATGCGACTAAGAATATACTTAATCCATTTTATCTAAAAACTCCTTGGTAGGTTTGTGATATGTGTCAATCCTTTTGTTTTAAGATGCTTATGTTCGGGTTTTAATGAGCCATCAACATGCACTTCCTCTAAAGCACTATCAATTTCTAGGGTTCTTATCTCCTGAATAGGACATTTAAAATCAATGCAAATTTTGTTAATTAGGAGTAACTTTGGTGGAATTTGGGATTGCACACCATTAGGGTCAAGTGCCTCCACAACTGCTGGAACTAGTTTAAAATTTGGTGCTTTCCACTCCACACCCTTAACCAACATTTTTAAACCTCTTTTTTCCTTACTGCTGCTAGTGCTTCCGGATGCCATCGCTGCTCAGTAAATGATGGAATTTTTTGAACAAATTCTTTGCTGGAAATTCACTCAAAATCGCTTGGAATTGCTTGTGTGCACTTGGAAATCTCTTAGCTCTATGAATACTAAAGATGCGGTGAAAATGGAGTCAAATTTTGCCCTTTTTGATGAAAATTTGCCATTAATGCTAGGTACCATACTCACATAGTGCGTGGCAGACTATCATCCACTTACTAGCTCAGATAAAAACTTGTGACTCGGCGATCAAACAAAACTTTACTTCTCTCGACCTAGCTCGATTGAGTCTATGACTAACCTTGCTCAGTATGAACTGAACTCATGTGATCCTTTTGTATCTAAAATATTGATTTGGATCTTCTACTTTCTTCCATTTGGAACTACTCAAGATATAGCTTGAAGATACAATTCCAGTCCCTCCTTCAAAGAATCTAATTTGAAATGGTGGAGTCAGCCACTTCTTGAGTGACATTACTATCATTTGAATTGTTCTACTCAGTAGATTTAGGAATCCACTATTGTCTCATCTGCTTCCTGATGTTATCAGCTTTAGCTTTCTTCTCATCTTCAACTCTTCCAATATTCATGTAGTTTTTAGCTATGTGACCAATTTTAGTGCATGTATAACATCTTACTATTGAATCTCTCTTTCTCAAGTGATGCCTTGTGTAGTCTATGCCAATGTGTTCATATTCTCCACAATAGTGACATCTGCACTAAGTATTGTAATCCCAACCAAATATTGATTTGACAATTCGTTCAGCTAGATTGAATGGTTTGGATCTGCATTTAGATGCCTTGTGACCTTGTTTCTTGCATTTGTGACATTTGCCTTCAAATTTTGGTTTCTCCTTGCATTCATTAGCTTTATGACCATGTTTACTACAATTGTAGCACTTTCCATTGAATTTTGTTTTTCCATTGCTCCAACATTTGTTTGATGTATGACCTAACTTACCATAGTGAATGCAAGTAGGTCTTTGATTCCTTTGGGCACCTTGTTTGGAAGATTCACCTTTTCTTTGTAACCAAGTCCTTCTTTACCTTTTTGCCTATAGAGATTCTACTCACTTTGTTGATTCAATTGATCCATATCTTCTTGTGATTTCATCATCCTTTCATTGAGTTGTTTTTCAGAGATTAGATCAGCTTTCAATCTTTCATTGATCTATCTTTTAGTGATTAGATCATTCCTTAAGCTTTCATTTTCAGATCTTAGATTCATGATTTCCTCATTTGCATTGGAAAGATGATTGATAAGACTTTCTTGTTGAAGGGATTGGTTTTGATTTGCATTGTTCCTTGCCTCCAAGTCTTCACTTGCCTTATTCCTTTGTTCCAAGATTTCACACATTCTTATTGACTAAACTTCTTGTTCTCTTTTTAATTTTCTTACGTCTTCTTGCAGAGAGCCATTCTTTGGTAGGAGTTCTCTGATTGCCTCATTAGCTTCATCTAAACTGCTTGATGGGAAAAAATCTTCAATCTTTTCTTCAACATAGTGATAGTCATTCATTTGTCTTGCAAGTTCCTTCCTTCTTTTCAGGGATTGGGAAAGATTCTCTTTTGCTTCCTTGAGTTAAGCTATGGCCATTTCCAGATCTAGCTTCTCATTCTCAATAGTTTTGTTAAATCTGAATATCTCCATTGTCCTTGATCTTTGCTCAAGCTATCAAACTTTATCTTGAGAACCACAAAGATTTGCTACCAATTGTTGGAAATAATCAAGACTAGCTAGGTTACTAAGAGGGGAGGGGTGAATTGGTAACCTCAAAAACTTTAAATTAATTCAACACTTAACCATATAAATCATTCACCATTCATTCTTCGAATCTATTGCATGCATGAGAAGAGATAAACATTCATAACACATGAACACAGTATTTTGGTGACCCAAAAACCTTCCAAATAGAAAGTAAAACTGGGTGGGGATGATACACACAAAACTTCACTACTACAGTATAAAGTTGGCCTGTTAGGGCTTACATTGACCACTTTTGATGATCTGCCTTGTTAAAAGCAATTTGGACTGCTAGGTCCACCTTGTTAGAGGTTTTACAAACATATAATGAAGTATGCACTCTATTAAGAGATTTATACAAAGACTGTTAAGTCTACCCTATTAAAGGATTTGTAAAACTGATTCACCTATTAGGATGAAACAATAGATCTGACTTACAACTTTATTGCTAAATAGATTTTTTAGTATAGATCACCTCTTGTGACTGATATGTCTTTGCTGCTCCTTAATGACCTTGCTGAATACTCTGCTCTGCTGCTGATTTGCATTCACTCTTCTCAAAACATTACATGTCCATTCCTTAACATAATCATGATAATACTTTGCAAATGATACAATACATTACATATATACCATTTCAATAATTACAATTGTAAGGTCGGCTAAAACACAAGTAAACAAAATATTACCGAGTCGGCCAAACAGTAGAAAACTCAGGCTCTTCAAGCTGACTTGGTGACCTTCTGATACTCGACGACCACTACATTACTCAACATCATCATGCATTTGATAGAAGTAGAAGCTTGGTCCATACTAATCACACAATGTAGCTTGGAACTCGGTAACCATTGGAGACTCGGTAGATATAATGTTACTCGGTAGATACTGAATCCTTTGTTTACCTTGCTGTCACTTAGTAAAAACTATACATCCATCACTTGGTAGAAACTGACTTCATATAACACAAGTTAATAACTCGGTAGACACTGTGAAGCTCAGTGATGACTACCTATTTGGTAAACACTATAAGCTCGGTAAACATTGCTGAACTGCACATTCACTCGATAGCTTCAGGAATGCTCAGTGTGAATTGCTTAACTGTTGAACTTACAAGGTAACCATTGAATGCTCGGTATAAACTATAGACTAAGTGAAGAGCTCGGTAAGCATTTAGAATCGAATAAGTTTTGTAACTAATGACAAATACAACATAATGCCAACAACATCAACAAGGCAAGAAGCCACACCGAGGAGTACCAGATCCCCATAAATCAAGGAATATCACTCAAGAGAATAAAGAAGATTAAATAAGACAACCTCTAATTCATAGTATTAAATTAAATCATGAGGAAAGAAACATCACAATGAACATACATGTGCATAAATCAACTATCAGAAGAAGGAAAACACAAGTAATGGACCCACAAAACTTTAAAAAAAGTGCTCATTTCTTCCCAACCATAATGGCATCATGAGACCTCAAAGGCCCAAACCATCCCCCAAGCCTAAATCTCAAATTGCTAAAGAGATAGTTGGAGTTGTATCATCAGATCATTCTTACCAATAACCATCAAATAACATCATACAAACAAGTACATCTAGCTTGTTGATCTACTAATAGCATCACTAAACAAAAGTAGCAATATGATAAAACATCATGATAAAGGAATACAACAAGTAATAAACTAACATTATGTAAACATGATATCCATGCATCCAAAGTAAAGCATAAATCAAAAGGAAACATACTCTAGATACACCAAAGTACCAAGTGAACATTCACCAATGGCTTCAAACTAGAAATAGACCATCTCTATACAATGGTCCCCAACATTGGTATAGGTAGCTATGCCTCCCAACCATGTGGAACTGGTAGGCCCACTCACACCATGCTAATGGAGATAATGCTCCAACCATAATCACACAATAAAGTCATGCATGGCTAACACTCACACAAAATAGTACATAGGACTAAAACCAAGATCATGAGACAATGCAATACAACAAGTCTTGGTCAGATGCTCTATGGGTCTACTATGTAGGGACTGTAGTGGAGAGAATATTTCTTGGCATTGTAGAGCCCAAGCTAAACATCATGTAGAAACTCTCTCTCGGGAGGCCATCACACTATGTCCTCAGATGAACCATATAGACACTTGCCCTTAGATGGACCATACAGGCATATACCCTCGGATGAACTGAACAAGTATTTCACATTTTATTATCTTAGTTTTTTTCCCTTTTATTCATTTAGTTATCACTTATTTAGAAACTTCTTCATGTCAACCTTGTTAGGAACATGACCAGGGGTTATGAGAGAAGCCCCTCCACTTGTCTACCCTACATACCCATGCTCATCACACGATGAGTGCCCAAAAGTGATGTAGTTTCTCAACCCAACCCCCATTGAACATAACTCAATTGAAAGAAACTAGGAGTCTAGGTATTGCAAGAACTTGACAAGTTCATGCTCACATGTTCATGTGTGAGCACACCAACTGCACAAAGATCATAAAAAAAAAGGGTTGGACAAGAGAAATGAAACAAGTATAATATCAAACTCAATTAGCATATATCTAGGAGTATGGATTCTACACAAATCCCAATAAGGAAAAAACACCAAATAGCATGAACTCATTCAACCAGCCTAAATTTGAGAGTATGTGTTCTACACAAATCCCAATGAGGAAATAAAACACCCAACATTATGAACTCACTCAATCGGCCTAAATCTGGGAGTACAGATTCTACATGAATCCTAGTATCCATGAAATAACAAGAAGGGTTTGATAAGAAACAATAAAACACCATGTATAAAATCATTCAACCGAGCACATAACTAGGAGTACAAATTTGATATGAATCCCAATTTAAGAAGAATGCAAATATGGCCAAATTGGAATCCTCCCAGATAATCAGAATCCATGACCAACGCCAGTGCCAAGAAACACCCAAGAAAACTAGGTTGCACACAAATTGAGGCAAAATCAAAATGCCCAAAATGTAGCATTGAGAAAGTTCAATGAAATTAAAACCCTTTTTACAATTGAGTATAAAAAGCCCAGATATCAAATAAAATTTGGGTTTAGAGTCTAGATCCAACTAGATCAATCCCACCCTAATCCCACGCTCGTGGCTCTTGCAAGAGCTAAACAACAATATCTCCTTAAGAGGATTTGGGACTTTTGCTATCAAATTCCAATTTGAAAATGGGAAGTGATAAATAACTCACTTTTTGGGATATATATTCACTTTAAAAGTGAAATATTAAAATAGGAAAATAACTGGATCACTTAAATAAATCCCTTTTTAACCTAGAAAAAATTGGGCAATTCCAATTAAATAGAATTCAACTACGACAAAGCTATTGGTAATTAAAATAATTCAATAAAATACTAAAATCCCCCTAAGCCATTAAAAAACATTTAATTAAATTACTTTCACAACCACTATGGGTTCCTAAATGCACAAACATGCTCAGAGGTCTAGACACATATGCATAATACATATGGATTTACCAATTACCAAAGGGTTAACATAATAATAAAGATACACAATCCATTTAGGCTTGATATTGGCTCAACATGAAAGATCTGATCACTAACTCCATGTCCCATTGCTAAGGATATAAGTCTTGCATAATAAACAAATACAATCAAGTGTAGATGCATAGTAATAATAGCCAATGCGATATTTACTCAAAATCCTATAATTAAAGCATTTAATTAATTACATTTAAATAATCATTTAAGTAGTCCATTTTTCATAAAACCTAAAATCAATAAGGTAAATATCTATAGCACAACCACATCACAATAAACCCAACAATATACATTGATAATCCTCAGTGAAACCATCTAACACAACATAATCTCATAAAATTAGGTAAAGGAATAATCAACCAAATAATGCAAAAATATAAATCAAATCACCCCAAGGGTGTAGACCACTCATGGGTCCTAACCATGATCACATAAGAAGCAAGATCATCAAGGTAGCATCCATCAGGATGACTTATAGAAATCAAATGAGAGAAGCACTATAGAAGAGATACTAAACATTTTTCTAAGACACACCATATGGCATTATCATAAAAGTGATTTCATTAACTAACTAAGAGAAATTAAAGCATCATCACTACCAGTAGGAAATTGTTACAACTTGATGTAATCAATTACTCAACATATCAAAGTATTTTATTTCAAAGATCAAATAAGGGTTAACACATATATATAAGAGTCATATAGAACTTTAACAATTAAGTCTACAATGATAGCATAGGAGGGGTACTGCACCATTACTAAAGGTTATTCAAAAAAAAGGTGAAGAAGGCTAAAGAGTTGGTTACTCAACAAGAAATGTCAGTGATAGATCACCTATTAGATAAATCATCACAATTACATGCCCAACAATTGGCTTTGCAATTGTTGAAGGAACTATGGAACTCCACCATGGATAGTGCAAAGCGTGCACACAAACCTTTGTTTGATAAAATGTAAGTGTATATTGTACATACTTTTATTTTTGTGATGACTTTTTGGCATTACTGTAAAAAAGGGGGATATATTAGATATAATGTGAATACAAGGAGGATTTTAGAGTATGAATAAAACATTTTATGTGAACAATTTTGGCATGCAATTATAAGGGAAAGGAGATATAAGGATGATATAAATTCTGAAAAAGATTTTGAAAAACTCAAGTTACCAAGAAGCATACATTTAGGGGGAGCACTCCAAATTTTTACCAAGTATAGTTGTGAATGATGTGAGCACATGAAAGAGTTTTTCCCACTAATGCCAAATGAGGAGACCATTTCTCCTATTTTTATTTAAGTATTTTCATTCGTGCAAATCTATAATGAAGAGGAAGGTCAATTAATGGATGACTAAGAGGTTGGTGAACCTTGACACGAAATAGTTATGGATATTGAATGAAGTTTAAACTTTAAGTCAACAAGTAGAATGAGTACCGAGCATAGTGATAACCAAGACATATGGAAACCAAGTACAATTATGATCGAGCATGGATATTACTAAAGGTCAACAAGTTTACAGAGCAGCTGAAATTGTATATACCGAGTAATACATGAAGTAAATGAATGTTTGAAAATGCACAAACTTTCATGTAGTTTATTCCTACTGAGCTGGGAAATAATTTACATAGATCAAGGGAAAGATTAGGTAGGATTATTGGGATTGAAATATGACTTTATGGATACCTAGACACAAGTATTGACCAATGAAATAAAGTAGTGTAGGAGCACCTAGACATCAAGATATTTTAGATGATCCCAAGGTATATTGTAATTATTGAAAGTAAATCCATATTTTTGGATGTGGTATTCCTGTAATGGAATCAATAGTAATGCCTAAGGGCAATAAAAATGTAAAGTTGTCATTTAGTTGTCATTCGAGACTTAATTGGTCAAAAGGGAAAATGATGTAACAAAGCCATGAAAAGGATAGAAATATCATAAAATGTATTAAAAGGTTTATTTGGAAATAAGTTTGAGTTCATTTTGTAGAATTGTCTTAAAAGTTGTCAAGAAAGTGAAAAATTGCAAATTTGTAATATTGCACATTTTCACAAAATGCAACAAAAAGAAAGATGAAATGTCATAGGGGTATTTGGATGGTTTATAACTACATAAAATAGTATAAATAACATGTATGTGCCATTCCAAATTGTAATGATAAGAATGAGAACATTTTGGTATAAGTTTGTACATTCATTTCTAGCTATTTTAATTGGTGTTCACTATTTTTATGTTGTTTCTAGGCCTTGTACAGAGAATTAAAAAAAGGAAACCCTATATAAATTATATATTTGGCTATTATGATTACTTATCTTCCTTCTCTTTTTTATTTGTATTAATTTCACTCATTTTTGAGGAAGTTATGCATTATTTATTGTAAGTGTATATTTGCAGATTTAAGATTCCTTGACAACAATCATGTTTCAGTTTTTGGTATTGACACATATGGATGATTTATGAACTCTAAATAGAATCATTGAAAATATATGCAAATAATAATTCCTTTTCTTTTTTTTTGAGTCATTTTTTAATGTAGATATCTAAAAGTTATGGATCTTTTAGTGGAAACGAGATTTTCAATATCTTCAATGGAGTTGCAGGCAAAGACTTATGCTCATACAATACCTTATGAATTGGAAAACTCAATGGCTTACATATTTGGAAACTATAATCATAAAGTTTTTATATGAAATTGGTTTTGGATCATTTTTTTTTGGTTTGTGAAAGATATTGGATTCCATATGCAGGGTTGCATTTATCCTTTCTAGTTTATGACATTGAAAATTGGTCTTAGTGTAGAGACCATTACTTGTAAAAAAGTTGTTGGATTGGTATCAACTTTGGATATGTGTTAAAAGGCCTAGTTTTTGAAATGTTCACAAAAGGGTTGTACAAGAAGTTTTCAGGATTAAAAGTTATGAATAATACAATATGGTATAGAAATCAGACTATGTGAATGGAGAAAATATTGATACACTTGTGTTGAAATATGTTTTATTTTATCTCATGAGATGCCTCTAAATAATGAGATTGTTGAATGAATATTGAAAGGATCATAATGGATCCTAGGAATTGGTTAGTTTTGAATGATGTGTTGCATCATTATTGGTATCAGAGCCTAGAGATTTTGAGTGCATTAGTAGACTGCTGAATGAGGCAATCCACACCAGGACCTTGGAGATGGATTTTTCTAAGTCTTTGTTAATGATTTTTGGTTACAGGTGAAATTTCAATCACTATAGTAGGAAGAAATGAATTTATACCAAGAGGGCCTAAGAAAGAGGTCCATTTGGTTGCCAACAGACTAGGGAGAGAGGCAAGGAAAGGACTCCCAAGTGAGGGATAAAAGTTGTTGGTATGTGGAGTAGCATGAAGTAGTGGACTTTGGAATGAGAGAGGCACCATTGGAGGAAAAAATTTGAACTCTATTTATGGAATTAATTTTGAAAATATAAAGAAAAAAACCATAAGCATAGAAAAAAGTGATGAAGAAAGAGGCAAAATTTTCTTGTAGGTTTTGGCAAGCACAATATTTCCACGAGACATGGAAATCTTTCAAGATTGGGAGTATGGTGCTGGAGCATCTAGAAATCAAGATATTTCAAATGATCCCAAGGCATAATGTAATTATTTAATGTAAATCCATATGTTTGGATGTGGCATTCCATGTAATGGAATCAATGGTAATGCCTAAGGACAATAAAAATGTAAAGTTGTTATTTAGTTGTCATTTAGGTCTTAATTGGTCAAAAGGAAAAAATGATGTAACAAAGCCATGAAAAGGCTAGAAATAATGTCAAATTTATTAAAAGGGTTATTTGGACATGTATATATGGTTTTACTAAGTTTAATGTCATTTTGTAGAAGTGTCTTAAAAGTTGTCAAGAAAGTGAAAAATTCCAAAGTTGTAATATTGCAATTTTTTGCAAAATTTTGAAAAAAGGAAGATGAAAGGTCATAGGAGTAAATGGATGGTTTATAAGTACCTAAAATAGTATAAATATCATGAACTGGTCATTCCAAATCATAATGAGAAGGAGAAAATTTTGGTATAAGTTTGTGCATTCATTTCTAGCTATTTTGATTGGTGTTCACTATTTTTATGTTGTTTCTAGGCCTTGTATAGAGAGTAAAAACTTGTAAACCATATATAATTTATATATTTGGGTAATAGGATTACTTATCTTCCTTATTTTTTTGATTTGGATTAATCTCATTCAATTTTAAGGAAGTTATACATATTTTAGTGAAAGTATTTGTTTGTAGATCTAAGATTCCATGACAATAGTCATGTTTCAGTGTTTGGTACTAATACACATTAATTATTTATGACCTATAAATACGATCATTGGAAATATATGTGATTAATAGTTCATTTAAATTTTGTTTGAGTCATTTTTATGAAGATATCTGAAAGTTATGGATCTTTTAGTGAAAATTGGTTGTTCAATATCTTCAATGTAGTTATAGAAAGAAAAATTACTCTTATACAATCATTTATGAATTTGAAAATTGAATGGCTTACATATTTGGAAACTATAATCATAATTTTTTAAAATGAAATTGGTTTGGGATCATTTAGTGTTGGTTTGTGAAAGCTATTGGATTCCATATGCAGGGTTGCATGCATCCTTTTTGGTTTATGATAGTGAAAATTAGTCTCGGTGTAGAGACCATAACTTGTAAAAAAGTAGTTGGATTGGTCTTAGACTTGAATATGTGTTAAAAGGCCTGCTTTGGGAAACTTTTACAAAAGGGTTGTACAAGAAGTTGTCAGGATTAAAATTTATGAATAATACAATTTGGTATAGAAATCAGACTGTGTGAAAGGAGAAATATTGATAAATTTATGTTGAAACATGTTTTGTTTTATCTCATGAGATGCCTCTAAATAATGATATTTTTATGTCATGTGAAATTTTTTGATTTCTCTTAGTTTTTAAACCCTAATTAGTTCATGTATAATGGAATCCAAAGTTTTTCTATATAAAGACAAATTAAGATTACAAATTGATGAGAGATGAAGTTATGCTAAGAGAATGACAGTTTGATAATATTGTAGTAAAATAGAGTTATCAAGAAGTGATTAAGGGAAGATTAGTTGAAACTAATCACTAGAAGGTGATATCAATACTGAATCATGCAAAGTAAGTTGCACATTGTCAGATCACTTTACTAATACTTTCTTACCATTGTAGCAAAAAATCTTTTAACAAAGTGGACTTAACAGTCTTTGTGTAAACTCTCCTAACTGAGTGCACACTTAAAGAGTCTTGCTAAATATTTTAACAAGGTAGATTTTAATAGATCATATTTAATTACTCCTAATAGAGTAAGTCACCAAAAGTGACATTTTTGTAAGCTTGTTATCTAATTTTTACCCAACAGGGTCAATCAAGATGCTATGCTATAGGAGATAACTTATGCTACATGCAATTGCATTCAATGAGAAATATAATTGCAACTATATGAAGTAGCAATGGAAAAAAAGAAAAATACATTTTGTAAGGAACACACAACTTCAAGAATGAAGAATATAAGGTTATATGTTGCTACATGAAGTAAACATTTTTACTAGTTGATTTTGAATGTTGTAGAACTTTGCATGCATAACACACACACACACACACGCACACACACACACACACACACACACACACACACACACACACACACACACACACACACACACACACACACACACACACACACACACACACACACACACACAAATATCGAATATCATATTAAAATGAAAGGTATCTATGTATTATTTCATTTAAATCAATTTTGATGCTTTTTCATAAAGGAATTAAAGAGTTGCATCCATTTTGGTGACAACACCTTGCCTAGAAATTATTTTTAAGCCTACTGTTAGAAGTGAAAATTTTGGTACATCCACTTATGAACTCATATAACCATATAAATTGGTTAGAAGATAGATAATGATGTTAGGAAAAAAAATTCTTCTTTCTATAATTTTTTTATTAACTTTTAGGGGCTCGTTTACTTCATTTTCTGAAAACTACTTGCCCATAAATTGTTTTTAAGCTTGCACCCAAAAGTGAAAAATTTGGTACAACCACATATGGACTTATATGACCCTATAAATTGGTGAGGAGATAGATATTGATGTTAGGTAAAAAAAGTATTCTTAGCAACAAAATCTATATGGATTTTTAGGGGGTCATATAATTCATTTTTTAAAACATGTCCTGTTAAAATGAATGTTGAAGTGTGCTTTTGAATGGCTAAATAATTGACTTGTAAATGCCCATTTAAAGGATTTTTTATGCATTTATTATTATTTTAAAACATTGAATAAAATGATTAATTATAAATGATTTTATTTAAATGTTATCTTTAAATGCAAATTGGGGAAGTTGGCAAGATAAAATGTACAAGTTTTAGAAGTGAGATTTGTTTGGTGAATTGTAGAATGTATATCAACTGATTATGCGGGGGTATCCAAGATTATTATTTTGGACAACATGGTTCATGGGATTGAGGTTCCTTTATGCATATTTTCAGATATCAAGAACTGTCATTTTTCTTATTCAATCCCAGATTTGGTGGAGGTGATAAATGTGATTCTAGATTTTGGGCAAGATAAAAATTTGGGCTCAAGAGCTATATATTCTCACTTCTTTGATCGTTTTCAGCTAGTCCTTTCATTCTATCTCATTATAGCAGGCTTTGTTTGTTCTCCTTGCACATATAGTATTGGTTGTAGCTCATGTCCTATTATGTGATGTAGTGTTGAGCATTTTGGCTCCTTCTAAATAATATGCAACAATGATCTTCTTTGGTTTTATCAAATTTTTCATTGTCTTTTGCAAGTTTTGCTTCTAAATTATTGTGATCTTTAGATCCTTTACTTAAGTTTTAAATGGTTATGAAGCATGTAAAAAGTGAGATTTCATGTTAAGTAGTGTGACTTGTGTGCAATCAAGTTTGAAGATTTTGAATCTAACTTCATTTCTTTGAATATTCACACCTTGTTGCATTATGAGCATAAAAGACAATAAAGGCATCCCGTGAATAAGCTTCTATGTGGTTGTTGTAGTTGTGAGTTCTCTTTCAATCTACATTACTTTCACAATATTGGTAAATCACCTTAGTTTAATTTAAAGTTAATTATCTCTACCCATTTTCCTATTAGTTTTGGTCAAGTTTTAGTAGGTGATTCAAAAGTTCTTTTCAATATAAGGGTGCAATCTAAGTAACAAAAATGACCTAACATGCAACCTTATTACTGTAGTAGTGAAGTATTTATGGTTGTCATCCCCATCACAATTTTCCCTCTAATCAAAGGTTTCTACGTGACCAAATATGAGTGTCAAATGTGTTGATGATTGCATGAGATGTTATTACTATTTTAGTTCTTATATTTTCTTAATGTTATTCATCAAATTTTGTTATGATAAGGCATGAAAATTGAGTTCAGTGATCTAGAGGGTAACATTTATTAAGGTATCAAAGTTTGAAGAGACTGATTCACCCCCCCCCCCCCCCCCCCTTCTCAACATCTCATCTTTCCATAATATTCCAACAATATTTTTTGAACAACACTTTGAAATAACCTCTTGTTAATCCTTATAATATTCATATTTCTTACCCAAAATCCATAATAATAGCTATAAATAGTTTAGTCGCATGCAAAGATAATTAAAAAAGTCATTGAATCCAATGTCCAATTTAAGATTTATAGTTATACAAAGTTGGCTACAATGATTATTGATACACTTCTCATAAGTGTGTTCCTTATTTTTTAACATTTCCATTTATGTATTTGCACACACACGTACATGAGGGTGCTTTTACACCCACATAGGTATGTGTATACATATTTTAATGATCCTCCAAGGAAGTCTTAGAGTGAAGGACAAAACATATAGTGATTTTTAAAAATTCTTTTTTTCAACTATCACATTTACAAGTACATAATTTAAGAGACACATACATAGGTCAAGCATACAAGAGAAAGAATTATTCCATGATTGCATCTAAGCACAAGTCTTCACATAATTACAAGGGCTCCATAATAATTGACAAATACAATTGAAATAAAGATTCATGCTCCACAAGTGCCATAGGTACTCAGGCCACATCCATCTAGTCACCAGCTAATATAATCAATTAATAATCCATAAATACCAATAGAGGAGATTAATTGAGTCCTCAAAATCCATCTAAACCAAGATTCATTTTAACCATGACATTGCCCAAATCCAAATAGATAAGTTCTTTTGTGATGATTAAGAGTACAATTTTAATTTATCAATGCATTAAACCAATTAGGATACATCATCAAAGAATGATCAAATTTATTAGTTTTCAAAAATAATTTCACAAACCAAATATGGTGATGGCATCAAAACAAGATAGAGGTTTTGGTCAATTTGTAACAGTCAACCTAGATCGATAATGTCAATCATCAATTTAAGCCTCTATGATGAATAAAATGTCTTAATCAAGAGAGACTTGGGTTCCACTCAACAAGTGGAGACACCTATCAACACCAACGATGGTGGATAGGCCCAAGCATCAATATGGAAGTCTCTATCAAACTTCAAGCTATTTTGACTTAGAACTTTTTCAATAATGGCACATCCTAAACACGCACTAATCTACTACATAAAGTATGAAATACAAATCATCAAGGATTTGTACCCTTGATACCATTAAATGAACCATTTTTACAATATCTATTATCAAGATCCTCTTTACTATAATCATAATTACAAGGAAAATGAAATAAAGAAGATGAAAAAGGTATGCATATATGCATGTGTGTGTGTGGGAGAGAGAGAGAGTCTCTCTCTCTCTCTCTCTCCTTATATACACACACACACACATATACATACATACATACATACATACATACATATACATATACATATACATACATACATACATATATATATACATATATATATACATATGTATATATATATGTATATATATATATATATACATATATATATATATGTATATATATATATACATATATATATATATATGTATATATATATGTATATATATATGTATATATATATATATATGTATGTATGTATATGTATATATATATATATACATATATATATACATATATATATATATATATATATATGTATATATATACATACATATATATATACATATATATATATGTATATATATATATATATATACATATACATACATACATATATACATATATATACATATATATATATATATATGTATATATATATATATATATATATATATATATATATATATGGTTACATAAATCTTATACTTCAGTTTCCAATGGTGATTGGTCACACCACCTAATCACATAGTACCCTCAAGGCATCATATAGCCGAAGCTTCTATACACTATCTAGTCATGTTATAAGGTATTGACACTATCAACACACAAATTTACTACTAAGAATAATAATTATAATCATAAGGAATCCAAGGTCATAACACGATGGATACAAGAGAGTATCCAACTATTACTCACCCATGCAATTCAATCTAATACAAAGATCACTCAACAAGGGATAACATGAAAAATAAATAAAATCACCAAGGGTACATATCATCATAGAGCTCCTATTTATTGGTATATGGTGACTAACCAAACAAGTACTATACACTCATCATGTATCCTTGCTAAGGTTTTGGGTCAAGTCAAGCCCTAAGCTAGGGTTTAGAGGCACTAACCTTCAAGGATTTTTTTAAAGGTCAAGGTTTATTTCATTAACTGACCTTGTAAAACACCTTAAAAAGGCTTGACAAACAAGTGATTGTGTGATGTGAAAACATCATTTTGTAATTTTCTCTTCCCTAGATAATAAAATAAGTAGATGGTCATTTCTCTAATGGATATAGCTCATTTTGATGAACCACATAAAATATTGTATTATTATATTTATGTCTTCCCTTATTTTTTACATTATCTTAATATTATTGATTGCTCATATCTGTCATAACCCTAATAGCACTCAACCTTTAGAAGGGATGGATGGAAAGTTCACAAGTGTGAGTGTCATTGCATAATTGCAATGTCAAAAGTGGAATGTATCATAACATTGTTATGATGTGGTGCCTAATCAAACTTGGAGGTTTATTTAGTGTGGTCCCCCCTCCCCCCAAAATTATTTCTACAGGGGTTTTGGGGGCAACACCCCTTGGAGGTCTTGGGGCAACGCCCTAGGGTTTTTGGGGGCAACACCCCTGAAGCCAAAATTGATCCACTATTATAAAAGGCATCAACTTCTATTCTTCTATTGGATGACTTATTCTAGCCCTAATTTTGTAAGAAACAAATGCTTGTATACAATGGATTAGGGTTAGGGATTTCATAATGTATGATGATATTGTATCTTCTTGTGATGGTGTTAACCTGCAAGGGATTGCAGATTGTGATCATTGGATAATAATAATATTGGACTTGCTATTGGTGGACGTAGTCCAGGGATTGGGTGAAACATGTTAAATATTTGTGTCTTATGTTATCTTCTATCCAATTTATTATTTTTTGGTATTGGTTATATTTGCATGTAACTGTTATTTTTGTTGGTGGTTTATCCTAACAAGTGGTATCACAACTAGATAACCAGTGTTTTTTTTATCCAAATCGTTGTCATTTTTTAATCTATCCTTTGCTAGAAGTTCTCACAGTTGAGTGGGAGCAATGGTGGATTAGGCTAAGCTGAAGGTTGAGAATTTTAATGGGTTGAACTTTTAGTTATGGAAAATACAAATGGAGAAATATCTTTATTAGAAGGATTTATGGAAGCCATTGGAAGGAAAGACCAAGAAACATGGAACTATGACAGTTGAGGATTGGGGGATTTTAGATAGAAAAGCACTTGGAAGTATTCAGTTACACTTGGCACCATTAGTGAAATTTAACATTACAAAAGAGACGATGATAGAAGAGTTGATGCAAACCCTAAAAAATTGTATGAAAAGCCCTCTGCTTCAAAAAGGTATTTCTTGTGAAGCATTTATTTAGTATGAAGATGGTAGAGGGTGGATCTATGGAAGATCATTTAAAAGAGCTCAAAACTATTACTAGTCAATTATCTTCTGTGAATGTCAACTTTGATGAAGAAATTAGGGCTCTTGATTTTGTGTTCTTTGCTTGAAAGTTGGAATGGCTTGATTATGGATGTGAGTAATTATGTTTCTGGATCTAATACCCTAAAATTTGATGATGTGATTAGTATTATTCTGAGTGAGGAAAATCATAGGAAAACCTCAGGCATATCAACATCAAGAAGTTCTTTCAACACACAAAGAAGAGGTAGAATGACTGAGAGGGGAAACAATTCTATAAATCATGGGAAGTCAAGAGGAAAATCAAAGAGAAAGAGGTCTCAATCTAGAGGACCAAGAGATTATTGGTACTATGAAAAACCAAGGCATAAGAAGAAAGTTTGTTGAACTCGAAAGAACAATGAAGGAGATAAACAAGATGGAACAAGAAGGAAAATGTGGTAAGTAAAAAATGCAAAGAGGATCTTTGTTTCTTTCCTTAGAAAGTGTTGATGATTCTTGGGTTTTAGATTCTGGGGCTTCATTTCATACTACACTCCATAGAGGTTATTTTATTAATTATGTCCAAGGGGATTTTGGGCTTGTTTATTTGGGGAGTAATGAACCCTGTTAGATTGTTGGAAAGGGAAAAGTTAAAACTAAGTTGCATAATGGGAATCATTGGATACTACACGAGGTAAGAAATGTTCTAAGGTTGAGTAGTAATTTAATCTTAGTAGGGAAACTCAGTGATGAGGTTTGCAAGTTACTTTTAATGATAAAAAATTAGAAGATTTCATATGACTCCCTTGTAGTAGAAAAATGTGTGAAAGTATGCACCTTATATCTTTGTACATGTCATATTGGTCCTTCTACTTTGATTGTTTCTGAGAAAAATGAATTTTTAGGAACAATTTCTGCAGTTGAACATGGAGAAAAAATGATTGCTATAGATATGATACATCGCTGTGGCACAACAAACTTAGGAACATGAGTGAGAAAGATACGAAATTACTTCATTCAAAGAAAGTTTTACTAGGTTTGAAATGTGTCAATATGGGTTTCTTTGAAAGTTATGTGTATGGAAAACAAAAGAGAGTGAGTTTTGTAAAGAGTGGGAAGGAAAAAGAAAAATTAGAAATTAGAGCTTGTGCATACAAATGCATGGGGGCCAACTTAGGTATCTTCCCCTGGTGGTTCTTATTATTATCTTATATTTATTGATGATGCAACTAGAAAAGTATGGGTTTATTTCCTTGGACAATTTTTTAAATTTATTTCAAACTTTTAAGAAATGGAAATGCTTGGTTGAAAATGAGACTAGTAAGAGATTAAAATGTCTTAGATCTGATAATGGTGGTGAGTATTGCAGTGATAAATTTGAATGTAATTGCTCCACTAATGGTATTTGTAGACAAAAAATTGTTCCAAGTACTCCACAGGAAAAGGGAATGGCCGAACGCATGAACATGACAATAATGGAGTGTGCTAGGAGCATGAGGTTGCATGCTAGGTTGCCCTTAAACATGTGGGAAGAGGCTATCAATAATACTATATATTTGATTAATAGAGGTCCCTCTACTCCTTTGGATTGTGGTATTCCAGAGGAAGCATGAACTAGTAAGAAGGTGAGTTATTATTTTCTCAAAACCTTTGGTTGTGAAGCATTTGCACATACAGATTCTAAAAATAGAACCAAGTTAGAAGCCAAGTCAAAGAAATCTATATTTTTTGGATATGGCATTGATGAATTTGGTTATAGGCTTTGGGATTTTGAAAATCATAAAATTGTATGAAGTAGGGATGTCATATTCAATGAGAAAGTGTTGTACAAAGATATGTTGTAGTAACATGAGAAGAAAACAAATGATTATGTACTACTGCATGATACTCAAAATGAAGATGTTCAAGTAGTGCCTCATGCTTTGCAACAACTGCAACAAAAAATACCACACACCCTAGTGAATGTTAGATCATGGTTAACAAGGCTAAGTAGACCTCCAAAAATATTTTCTCCTTATTTGTATTCTATTTTATTTACTAATGCTGGTAAACCTAAATGTTATGCTGAAGCTATGTAGGTGTATACAAAAATTCATTGAGAGTCTGCAATAAAAGAAGATATGAACTCTTTGCTGAAAAATAAGACATGAGATTTATGAAAGTTACCTGTAGTTAAAAGGGATTTATAAAATAAATGGGTTTATAGGTTGAAAGAAGAGGATGGAGGTAAGAAAATATTTGAATCCAACTTAGTAGTAAAAGGATTTGCAAAGAAAAATGGCATTGATTTTGATAGGACATTTTCTCTTGTTGTTAAAATGACTTATATTTGTACTGTTTTAAGTGTTGTGGGTACTAAAGATTTTCATTTGGATAAGCTTAATGTTAAAACAACCTTTCTTCATGGTGATTTGGATGAAGAGATATATATGGTACAACCACAACGATTTGATGTCAAAGGTAAGGAGAACTTAGTGTGCAAATTGCAGAAAAGTTTATATGGCTTAAAGCAAGCACCTCAACAATGGTATTTGAAATTTGACAATTTTATGCATGTGCATGGATATAGTAGCTATCATTTAGATAATTATTTTTTACTTTAAGAGGTTCGATGATGACAAATGCATTATTTTTATGTTTATATGTTGATGATATGCTTGTAGTCGGGTCTAACATGGATCACATTGAGGGGTTAAAATAATAGTTTGCACATTCATTTTCTATGAAGGATTTGTGGGAAAAAAAACAAATCCTTGGTATGAAGATTTGCGGAGATAGAAAGAACAAAAAATTAACATTGTCTCAGGTTGAAAATATTGAGAAGGTGTCGAAATGTTTCTCTATGGCAAAGTTGTCAGCACACCTTTACTTGGTCATTTGAAATTGACTAAGGAGATGTGTCCAAAGACACAAGAAGAGCAAGAAAAAATGTCCAAGGTACCTTATGCTTCATATTTAGGAAACTTGATGTATGTTGTGGTATGTACTAGGCTAGATATTGCACATGCAGTGTGAGTCATTAGCAGGTATATGAGTCATCATGGAATTGGGCATCATAATGCAATCAAATGGATTCTTAGATATTTGAGAGGAACATTCTGTAAGTGTTTACATTTTGCAGACTCTACTATTGATTTATAGGGCTATGTTGACTCAAATTTGATAGGGGATATTGATACCAAGTGGACTACTATAGGTTATGTCTTTACTAAATTAGTGGGGTAGTAGTGAGTTAGGTTTCTCAATTATAGAAGGTGAATGATTTATCAACTACAAAGGCATAATATGTTGCTACTATAGAGGTAGTGAAGGATATGACATGGATTTAGTTATTCATGGAAGAATTGGGATGCCCTTAGAGATAATTATTTGTTTATAGATAGCCAGAGTGCCATTCATCTTGCAAAGAATTTTGTTCTACATTCAAAGAAAAAAAATACATACAGTTGTAGTACCATTCTATTTGGTCAGTTTTGGATGATGGACAACTAAAGATGGAGAAGATACACACAGATGATAATCTAGTGGATATGTTTACCAAAGTGGTAACAAGAGAGAATTTGAACTCCTCTTCAGTTTCAGTTGGTCTTCTAGACTGAACATACTAAAAGAACAATAAAATCCAAGGTGGTTTGATATTCTAGTGGGAGCTATAGGTTTAGTGGTGCTATGATTAATCTCCAAGTGGGAGGTTATTATTGTGGATTCTGATTAGTCTCCAAGTGGGAGATTGTTGTCATGTGGAGCCTAATTAGACTCATAGGTTTATTCAACATAATTTCCCGCCCAAATTATATCTATATGGGTTTGGGGGCAGTGCCCCAGGTGTGTTCCCTATTGTAGTATAGGGTGGGGTCGAGGGGAAATGCCCCCACATGGGTTTTTTGAGGGTAGTGCCCATGAAGCCAAAAATGATCCACTATTGTAAAAGGTGTCGTCTACTATTTTTCTATTAGATGACTTATTCTAGCCCTAACTTTGTATGCAACAACTTGTATAAAATGGCTTAGGGTTAAAGATTAATAATGTATGGCGATATTGTAGCTTCTTGCAGTGGTATTGAGCTATAAGGGATTGCAATCTGTAATCATTGGATAATAATTATATTGGACTTGCTATTGGTAGATGTAGCACATGGATTGGGTGAGCCACGTTAAATATTTGTGTCTTGTGTTCTCTTCTGTGCAATTTATTAATTTTTGATATTGGTTATATTCACATTAACTATTATTTCTATTTGTGGTTAATCCTAAGAAACATAGCTTCATCATGACTTATGTAGGGTTGAACAATCTTCTTGTGTAAACAAGAATCCTTAACTTGCAAGATATGTTAGGATTTCTACCATTATGTTCTTAGTATGTGGTAGCATTATAGACATGTGAGAAATCATTTTATCATATTATTATTAAGTTTTCTCCATAAATTATGTTTTCACTTGAATTAACCCACTCTCTTATTGGTTACCCTATTGGCCACTTTGTCTCTAGGTCCCTCTATTGGAAGCCACTCCCAAGCCTAGTGTTATAACTAGATAAGGCTTAATTCCATCAAAAACATATGGCATGATGTAATTTGATCAATAAACTTATCAAATCCAAGTGTACATTCCACATTGTCAACATTATCCTCAACAACCCCATGCCATTGATTATTTATCAAGAATGTAGGTCCACTTGAATCTATACAAAATACTTGTTCAATACATGGAAATCACATATAAAGCATCTAAGATAATGAACCATTACTAAAAATTAACTCTCATGCCCAATTTGACTCAAAACATCATTATCATGTGAAAATTTTCTCAAGCCTAGGAGCAATCAAACCCTCCAATCCAAAATCATCAAAATTCAAACTCAACATATTAAAACCCATGTATTCCCTTCTCATTCTAATTCCAAGCTTAAATTCATCTCATCCATTCACTGACACAAACAAATTTTGGAAACAAAATAAAACCAAATCCATCTTTTCACACTAAAACAATGAAAATAAACCAATACTTCATGGAATATTTCAAAAAAAGAAATTTTAATAGTTCAATATTCACATAAAAAATGTTTCTAATCAATTCACAAACATTAAAGCCAAGTTAAAGGGAAAAAATAGAGATGAACAACATACCTTCAACAAGAAAAACCAAGGAAATAGTGATGACTTGAGTAAATATTCCCAAATAAAATGAAATTTTGAATGCAACAAGATTTTGATGTAGGAGAACCAAAGACTAAATATGCACAAAAATATATCCCATCAAATTCTCTCTTCAAACCAAATTTGAATTTTCAATGAGGGATTTTTGAAGAAAACTTGGGATTATTTAAGAAGAACATATAAACTAACATAAGTGGGAGGTAAAGGGGAAAACATAAATAAAATTGCCGTGTCTACTCAGGGGGAGATTTTGATTGTAAGTTTTGGTTATGAAGATCAGAGTTTTTGGGTCATCACACACATTTGGCGTAGTTGATATGGATATAGAAGACTCTATCAAACTTCAAGCTCTTTCGACCTAGAACTTTTCCAATAAGGGCACATCATAAACACCCACTATTCTACTACATAAAGTATCAAATAAAAATCATCAAGGCTTTGTACCCTTGATACCATTACATGAACCATTATTACAATATCTATTAATAAGATCCTCTTTACTATAATCGTAATTACAAGGAAACAAATAGGAATACCTTAATGAAATAAAGAAGATGAAAAAAGTATGTATGTATGCACATATATATGTGTTTCTGTGTGTGTGTGTGTGTGTGTGTGTGTGTGTGTGTGTGAGAGAGAGAGAGAGAGAGAGAGAGAGAGAGAGAGAGAGAGAGAGAGAGAGAGAGAGAGAGAGAGAGTGACGTAGGCAAGATGACGAATAACTAGGGCCAAAGGCTCACCTAGCTATCCAAACCACCCTGCAAGAGTTAACACAGCAGAAAACATAGTGAAAAATATAACACAAATACAACACCAAGGAGAGAGAACAATATATCTTTATTTAATTCATCAAGTAAATAGCATACATGCCCAGCTGTAAGGCCTTCTAGGTTACGACTAGATATAGAATACAACTTTTAGATCCACGATCTAGCTTCAAATTCACATTTTTAGACTCATACCCTGCTCTTTCTAAACTCTCCCAAAAAATCTTCCTTTAATCTAAGCCCCAACACTCTATTTATACTTGCCAAAATAGCTTACAGAACATTCTAGAACTTAGAGAAGCCACAAGTTAGCTCTCAGCAAATATAACTACCTATAACAAAATTAAATGCAAGCAAAGTCAACCCAAATAGGAACCAGACACAGACAACTTGGCACCCACTGGATGACTCGACATCAATTGGAAACTAGCACTCGACATCACTCGACATCCACTAGAAACTGGCACTCAACATCAACTGAAAATTGGCACTCGACATCACTCGGCATCAACTGGAAACTGGCACTCAACAATAATTGAAAACTGGCACTCGTCATCACTCGACATCAACTGGAAACTGGTGACTCGGCATCAACTGGAAACTGGTCACTCGACATCAATTGGCAGAATGAACAAAAGTGCAGGATTACAAGGAAACCCAAGATGCTCCTGCATCAGACAAATGGGGTTGAAAGAAATGATTCTCCTAAATCATGCAAGTGTCACAACCTGAGTTAAATTCAACTTAGATTGAGAAATCCATGAAGCATCTCCAATAGGTCTGTTCTTCCACTTCACCAAATATTCATAGTAATCTTTTCCCCTTGTGCTCTTACCAACTCTTTGATCCAATACCTTTTCAACTTCTTCAATCTGCTTCTTAGGATAATCATTTACTACAACAACTTTATCATCTGACTCATGATACTTATATAAATCAGCAACATTGAATATAGGAGATATATCCATGTCATTAGGTAACTCAACTTCATAAGCATTATCGTTGTCAAACTTCTTCAGGATCTTACAAGGTCCAAATTTCTTCATCTTCAACTTGCTATATGTTCCAACTGGGAATCTTCCTTTCTTTAGATGAACCATCACCTCATCACAAACTTCAAGAACATGGTGTCTTCTAGACTGATCAACATTCTCCTTATAATTTTGATTAATTTGTTCTACCCTCAACTTCACTTCTTTATGCAAAGATTCCATGAAATCAACAAATTCTTCTCCTGTAGTGCTTTTCTTTTCTTCTCCAGCAACATCTCTCAAATCTGATATACCTCTAGGATGCATTCTAGTAACAATCTCAAAAGGTGTCTTCCCTATACTCCTATTAATAGAATTGTTATATGCAAATTTGGCTTGTGCCAATGCCATCTCCCAATTACTCGGCTTATTCCCAACTAAACATCTCACCAAATTACCCAAGCTTCTATTCACAACCTTTGTCTGTTCATCTACTTGTGGATGAAATGTAGAACTAAACTTCAATTCAGTACCCATCTTCTTCCACAAAGTCTTCCAAAAATAACCAACAAACTTACTGTATCTATCTGAAATAATGCTTCTTGGTAATCCATGCAATCTTACAATCTCTTTAAAGAAAAGTTCAGCAACATGCTCAACATCTAATGTCTTCTTACATGGTATAAAATGAGCCATCTTAGAAAATTTTTCCACTACAACAAATATGGAATCATACCCCTTCACTGTCTTAGGCAATCCAAGAACAAAATCCATACTGATATCAGTCCAAGGTTTCTCAGGAATAGTAATAGGTGTATACAAACCAGTATTTTGACTCACTCCTTTTGCAACTTGAAAAACTCCATAGCTCTTTGCAACTTTTTGAACATTCTTATACATTTGTGGCCAATAATATTTCTCTTTTAGCAAACTCAATGTCTTATCAATTCCAAAATGTCCAACTAATCCACCACTATGCTTTTCCTTAATCAAATTCGACCTCATAAAACTTCTAGGAATACACAACTGAATACCTTTGAACAACATACCTTCTTGAATGAAATACTCATCATAATTAATTATGTGATTTGTGAGATTTGGTTCTCTGCACTCTCTCCATGCCTCAGAAAAATCAGGATCAGCATCATACAATTCTTTCATTTCATCAAAACCAAGAACTTCAACCTTCATCTCAGTCAACAAAGAACGTCTTCTACTCAATGCATTAAAAACTTTGTTAGTAACTCCACTCTTGTGCTTGATCAAAAATGTAAAACTCTGCAAATACTCAACCCACTTCATGTGTCTTTGATTCAATTTATGTTGACCTCCCAAGTATTGTAAAGCTTTATGGTTAGTATACAACACAAACTCCTTAGACATCAAATAATGTCTCCACTTCTTCAATGCTTGAACAATAGCATAAAATTTTTGATCATACACAGAATATTTCCTTTTAGCATCATTCAACTTTTCACTAAAGAAAGCAATAGGCTTACCTTCTTGACTTAATACAGCTCCTATTGCATTACCACTTGCATCACATTCAACTTGAAATACTTTGTTGAAATCATGTAAAGCCAATATAGGTAATTCAACAACCTTTTGTTTCAAAGTCTCAAAACTCTTATCAGCTCCATGTGTCCACTTGAATTCCTTTTTATCTCCCCTCATCATTTCAGTCATAGCATTACAAACAACATTGAAATTCTTTATAAACTTTCTGTAAAAACTAGCCAAACCATGAAATGATCTTACCTCATTCACATTTTGAGGTGTAGGTCATTCCAAAATTGCTTTAACCTTCTTAGGATCCATCCTCAATCCATCAGCTGAAATCACAAATCCTAGATACACAATCTCCTCTTGCATAAAAGAACACTTTTTTAGATTAATCAACAACTTTTCCTCTTTCAATCTCTGTAATACTTGTCTAATATGTTCAAGATGTTCTTCCTTAGTCTTGTTGAATATCAGAATATCATCCAAATAAAAAATCACAAACTTACCCAAGAATCTTTTTATAACTTCATTCATCAACCTCATGAAAGTACTAGGTGCATTAGTCAAACCAAAAGGCATAACCAACCATCCATACAAACCATCTTTTGTCTTAAAAGCAGTCTTCCATTAATCACCTTCTCTGATTCTGATCCGATGATAGCCACTCTTCAAATCAATCTTGGTAAAATACTTTGCTCCACTCAAACAATCCATTATGTCATCCATCCTTGGTATAGGAAACCTATGTTTCACTGTTATCTTGTTAATGGCTCTAGAATCAATACACATTCTCCATTCTCCATTCTTTTTAGGTGCTAATATAGCAGGTACAACACATGGACTCAAGCTTTCTTTGATCAAACCTTTCTGCAACAACTCATGCACTTGTTCTTCATTCTCTACAGGTGTTAATCTATATGGTGCTTTCTTTGGAAAACTAGCTCCAGGAATCAGATCCATACAATGACTTATACTTCTCATAGGAGGTAAACCATCAGGAATATCTTCAGCAATAATGCCTTTATATTCATTCAGGAACTCTTGCAATTTGTCCTGGCACTTGGTCAATACTACCATCTGTCACTCGGTCACCACTGACTAGCACTCGGTTAACACTATTTTCTTGCACTCGGTCTCCATTGACAAAACTCGATTTTCTTGGAATTATAGCAAAATAGACTTGATTCTTTTTCATTTCCTTTTCAAATTGTTTCCCATTAACCATGCAAATTTTTATAGTAGTACAGTTAACCTCATCTGGACTTTCGATCAAAGGCAACAATGTTTGTTTCTTCCCATTTACCCAAAGAGTATATTGATTCAATCTTCCATCATGTACATATCTATCATATTATCAAGGTCTACCCAACAAAATATGACAACAATCCATTGGCATAATATCACACAAAACTTCATCAAAGTAATGTCCAATTTTGAACTTCACAAGGCATTGCTCACTTACCAATATCTTATGCTCATCGTTGATCCATGAAACATGATAAGGTTTGGGATGTTTTAGCCTTTGCAACTGCAACTTTGTAACTAGCTCTTCTGATGCCAGATTTGTAGAACTTCCACTGTCAATGATCACTTTATAGCATTTTCCAGCCATCTTACATCTTGTCTTGAAAAGACTTCTCCTTAAAACATGTTCCTCATCACTTCCCTTATTACATAAGGTTCTCCTCACCATCAAATTTTCTCCAGCCTCAGGTCCACTTGGTGAATTCTCATCATCTTCTTGAATCATAGCATTTCTATTATTCTGCCCACCTTCAGAAGATCTACATTCAAAGGATCTATGCCCTTCTTTGCCACATCAAAAACAATTACCATGAAATCCACCTCTAGAATAAGAATTACCTCTTCCTCGGTAAGAATTAGTGCCTCCTCAGTAAGAATTACCACTTTTCCATTTGGTCTTGCCTTTGTCATCATTCTTCCATTCAGACTTGCCTGTATCTTGCATAGAACTATCAGATCTACCACTTTCTCCATAAGATCTACTTGTGCCTCTCTGGAATCTACCACCTCTACCTCTCTATCTTTGTTCATGCTTCTTTGTTAAGATTTCCTCAGCTTTCAAGGCATATTGATATGCTTCTTCCATACTTTCTAGCTTCACAAAACTTATTTCATCTTGTATTCCAAATCTCAATCCATTAATGTACCTTGCAATTTTCTCAACATCATCATCCACATGTCCAGATCTGATGTCCAGTCTATAGAATTCCTCAGTATATTCTTTTACAGTCATGTCTTTTTGCTTCAAATTTTGCATCTTTCTTAATAAGCTAACTTGGTAATCAACAGGAAGGAATTTTTTCTTTACCTTGTTCACCATCTTTGGCCAAGTTCTAATCTATTCCTTTCCTCTCCTTTGTCTATCAGTTTGTAAGTGCTCCCACTATAGTGATGCATGACCTTTCAACCTAGTGACTACAATCTTCAGCTTTCTATTATCAGGATTATTTTCATACTCAAAAGAAATTCTCCATATCAGAGATCCAATCCAACACAACATTGGTGTCCAATTTTCCATCATAAGGAACAACTTCTACAATAGGTTTTGAATTCACTCTAGCCAATACTCTCAACAATCTTTCTTCAGCTTGATCTTCTTCAGGTTCTGAATTATGGTTTGGTGCTACTGCTTCATCATCACTTACATCATCAAGATGTGCTCCTCTCTAGTGGGCTGTCTCCACAACATCTAATCTGGCTGCAATTTGTCTCAACTAATCCAATATAGCATTATCAACATTATTTCCTCTACCACGAACTATCTTTACAAATTAGGTTCCTACAAGATTGTAACCCTCTGCAAGTTATAGGTCAAATTCACAGATCTGCCACCCTACAACCAAATCCAAATCAAGGTTCTACACAATTCGATCTCCACAAGGGCGAACCTCAATCTGTGATACCAACTAACGTAGGCAAGATGATGAATAACTAGGGCCAAAGGCTCACCTAGCTATCCAAACCACCTTGCAAGAGTTAACATAGCGAAAAATGCAGTGGAAAATACAACACAAATACAACACCAAGGAGAGAGAACAAGATATCTTTATTTAATTCATCAAGTAAACAACATACATGCCCAGCTATAAGGCCTTCTAGGTTACGGCCAGATATAGAATACAACTTCCAGATCCATGATCTAGCTTCAAATTCGCATTTCTAGACTCATACCTTGCTCTTTCTAAACTCTCCCAAAAAATCTTCCTTTAATCTAAGCCCCAACACTCTATTTATACTTTCCAAAACAACATACAAAACATTCTAGAACTTAGAGAAGCCACAAGTCAGCTCTCAGCAAATATAACTACCTATACCAAAATTAAATGCGAGCAAAGTTGGCCCAAATAGGAAGTAGATACAGACAACTCGACACCCATTGGATGACTCAGCATCAATTCGAAACTGGCACTCGACATCACTCGGCATCCACTGGAAACTGGCACTCGCTATCGACTAAAAATTGGCACTCGGCATCACTCGACATCAACTGGAAACTAGTCACTTGGTAGCAACTAGCAGAATGAACAAAAGTGCAGGATTACAAGGAAACCCAGGATGCTCCTGCATCAGAGAGAGAGAGAGAGAGAGAGAGAGAGAGAGAGAGAGAGAGAGAGAGAGAGAGAGAGAGAGAGAGAGAGAGAGAGAGAGAGAGAGAGAGAGAATAAGGATTCTCTAGTATCCAAGTAGCATCCATCTCAAAAAGTGAGTTACTATCTTCTAACCAATCAGAATTATGTTGGTTGAAGGTATTATCATCATAAGAACAATTATCCTCAGGTGTTGCTAGAAATTTAGTTGATCCAAAATATGATTTATCAATCTTATAGTCTTATGGTTATATAAATCTTATACTTTGGTTTCAAATGGTGATTAGTCACACCACCTAATCACATGGCACCCTAAAGGCATCATATGGCCCAAGCTCCTATACATTGGCTAGTCATGTGATAAGGTATTAACACTATCAACACACAAAGGTACTACCAAGAATAATAATTATAAGCATAAGGAATCCAAGGCCATAACACAATAAGGAGATACAAGAGAGTATCCAACCATTACTCACCCATGCAATGCAATCCAATATAAAGATCTCTCAAAAAGGGATAACATGAAAACACTTTTTTTTACCAAGGGTACATATGATCATATGTAGAGCTCCTATTTATTGGTCTATGGTGACTAACCAAGAAAGTACTATATACTTGTCATGTATCCTTGTCAAGGTTTTGGGTCAAGTCAGACCCTAAGCTAGGGTTTAGAGGCATTGACCCTAAAGGAATTTCTTAAAGGTAAAGGTTTATTTCATTAATCAACCTTGTAAACCACCTTAAAAGGCTTGATAAATATGTGATTGTGTGATGTGAAAACATCATATTGTAATTTTCTCTTCATTAGATAATAAAATAAGTGGATGGTTGTTTCTCTCATGGATATAGCCCATTTTGATGAACCGTGCAAAATATTGTATTATTGTATTTATGTCTTCCCTTCTTTTTTAACATTATCTTAATATTATTGTTTTCTCATATATGTCATACCTCTAATAGTAGTCAACCTATAATACTGAACCTTTAGAAGGGATGGATAGAAAGTTCACAAGTGGGAGTGTCATTACATAATTGTAATGTCATAAGTGGAATGTGTCTTAACATAGCTTTCATCATGACTTATGCATGGTTGAGCAATCCTTTTGTGTAGACAAGGATGCTTAACTTGCAAGATATGTCAGGACTTCTACCATTATGTTCTTAGTATGTGATATCATTATAGATATGTGAAGAATCACTTTATCTTAGTATTAGTAAGTTTTACCCATAAATTATGTTTTCACTTAGAATTAACCACTCTTTTATTGGTTACCTTATTGGCCACTTTGTCTCTAGGTCCCTCTGTTGGGAGCCACTCTCAAGCCCAGTGTTATAATTAGACAAGGCTCAATTCCATCAAAAACACATGGCACGATGTAATTTGATCAATAACCTTATTTAATCCTAGTGTACATTCCACATTGTCAACATTATCCTCAACAACTCCATGCCATTGATTAATTATCAAGAATTTAGGTCCACTTGAATCCATAAGAAATACTTGTATCAATACATGACAATCACATATAAAGCATCGAAGCTAATGAACCATTACTAAAAATTAAATCTCATGCCCAATTTGACTCAAAACATCATTATCATGTGAAAATTGCCCAAACCTAGGAGCAATCAAACCATCCAATCCAAAATTGTCAAAACTCAAACTTAACATATTAAAAATCTATTTCAACCCATGTATTCCCTACTCATTCTCATCCCAAACATAAATGCATCTCATCCATTCACTCACACAATTTTTTGTAGAAATAGAATAAAACCAAATCCATCATTTCACACAAAAATAATGAAAATCAACTAATACTTCATGAAATATTAAAAAAAAAGAAATTGTAATAGTTTAATATTCACATAAAAAAATTATTCTAATTAATTCACAAACATGAAAGCCAAGTTCAATGGAAAAAATAGGGATCAATAACATACCTTCAACAAGAAAAACCAAGGAAATAGTGATGACTTGAGCAAATATTCCCCAAAAAAATGAGATTTTGAATGCAAAAAGATTTTGATGTGGGAGAACTAAAGACTAAATACCCACAAAAATATATCACACCAAATTCTCTCTTCAAGCCAAATTTGAATTTCCAATAAGGATTTTTTGAAGAAAACTTGGGAATATCTAAGAATAACATATAAACTAACATAAGTGGGAGAGAAAGGGGAAAAAATAAATAAAAATGCCACGTCTACTCATGGGGATTTTTTGGTTGTAAGTTTCAAGTACGAAGATCCGAGTTTTGGGGTTATCACACACATTTGATGTAGTTGACATATGTATGATCAAATACCTATATAAATAAAGGAAACCTTTTTGTATCTAAAGTAGTGGATGTAATGGTATATTGAGAATTAGAGAAACATGCATTGTGTGAGCCTATTAGAGAATTCTTTATGGTGAGTAGAGATTTGTAAGGTAGATGTATGTGAGATCAAGAGGTGCTTTTCATACAAAATTGTAGTGGATTAGATAGTGATACATATAGAGAAGATCAACATTCAGATCTATTATTAGATATGGTAACTGAGCTTAATTATTGAACTGTTTCATGTATATTAAGATGTGATTATAAGAGTTCATCTCTATTATAGAGCATCTATTCTATATATATAGTTAATCGAACTAGTAATGATCCAAAAAGTAGTAGTCCAAATCAAAGTGAGAAAACCAATAGTGATCCACTTGTGAAAATCACCTTAACCAATGTTCATTTGACAAAAATTAGTTTCTCCTCATTTTTTTTAGAGTTTCCAGGTTTTTTAGGATTATTAGAAAAAAAAATAACAGTCACATGCAAATATAACCAATAACACAAATGAATAAAACACACTATGATGATCCCTTCTACTAGGCCAGCCTAGAATTATCATAAAAACAATGTGAGATTCTCTAGAAGTTGAATCTTAATATTTTAAACTGAGTTGCAATTGTCATCACTAAAATCTATTAGTAATTTTAAATAACATCCATATTCCCCATATATAAGATCACGTAATGGATGGTAGATTTATAGTTGCTCAAGATTGGATAATCTCTATATGGATTTCTCTTTCTCCAATATGAACAATTTACTCATCACCTTGTGCACATTCCCTATCCAATATGTAATTGATACAATGGATCCTATAGACTTGTCCATTATTTACTAATAGTATTTATTATTATGTTAGACTCCTTATGAAAACTATAATGACCTTAGGAGATAATCATGTTAACAACATATGTTTAAGTCAAATTCTATTGTTATAATTATGTTTCATAACATCCTTACAAATTATTGTTAGCAACTCCATAATTATAATACCAACTATAATTTACTAACTAAGAGTTGTTAGTGTCCATAATGGTATATCCCCTACTTACACATATTTATTCCCATTCTCATTTTCTAATTGTAATATATTATATTTTGCACTTCAACATATATTATATTACTCATATACAAATCATCATACCTCTTTCTAGTGGTGGTGGGACCCTTGCACTTATGACTTGTACTTACCCCATGGAGTTGTGGGTCTCACATACATAATCCTTCCTTGATCCCTCATTCATTTACCGCCCTTGCAATAGCAGGTTTGACCAATGATTCACTTAATACTGTTGGAAATATAAGAGGAGTAACTAAGAGGGGAGGGGTAAATTAGTTATCACAAAAAAAATCCCAGATCCCTTAGATGTCAATATAAATCAAAACTAAACTTTGTTGTAAATGTTGTAACTCATAAACACTGAAATAACTCGGCAAATTCTTAACATGAAAATCTTAAGATATTATTTGTGATTGATGTTACTTTAACTTAGTTGCAAATAGATAAAAGAAATAACATCAACAAAATATTTTAACATGGAAACCCAATTTGGGAAAAACCAACAATTGTAACTAGTTATTGATTTTCACTCTTCTGAGGTGATCCCTATCAGGAGCTAACCCTATTAAAGGTTACAAAACACACTGTTAGCTGTGACCCTGTTAGAGGATTTAATCACCCTGTTAGAAGTGGCCTTGTTAGAGGTCTTTAGAAAATTCAATAGAAATGCCACCTTGTTAGAGGATTTACAAATAGCTGTTAAGCCAACTTTGTTAAGAGATTTAGATCATTGCTACAATGGTTAGAGAGTAACAATGAGATGACTTGATTTTTGATGCAACTGAATTACTAATTATAGATCTCAATTTTGGCTTGTATACTTGATCTTTCCTAATTGAATGCATCTTTGCATCTCATCATGGATATTCTACTTATCCTTCTAATTTTCTTCCTCTAAGCATCATCAATTCTTCAATTATTGTTCCACACATTCAATCCTCAACTTGACCTTATATTTATATCTTACACATTGTCAATTCAGATTGAATACAACTTAGAATAATTAATATTTACCTTCTCAGTTGGCTAGAACCAATAATTTTTTTAATTGAACTCAATATGTCGAAACAAGAAAATCCTTCATTAGTTGACCCTACTTAGTAGATACTAACTCAAAGTGATTTTTTTGTGTTAATCAAGTGAACTCAGTTAACACTGCATATTCACAAAGTTCCTTTAGCAACTGCATGAGCTTGGTTAACAATGGTTCCATCCAATATTTCCTTTATTAACAGAGTGAGCTCAGTTAACACTCAACTTGTGTAAACTTTCTTTTGTTGCTCGAGTGAACTCGGTAGACACTGTCTTTTGAACTAAGAAAACTCTAGAATGCTTGGCAGACACAAGAAACTATCTTTAATGCTCTAGTGAGCTCAACATACATTGACTGATAATGATATGAAATATTGTGTAAAATCAATGACAATACACAATTAATCAATTGTTTCCAACTATTTCCCTCTTTGGAATTGATGGCAACACAACATGTCATAATGCAATGAAATTTTAGAGAAAGAATAAAGTAAGAAACATATCCTTAGTTTCATTCTGAGTCTCATCCATGAGAGCTCCCTCTATCAATGTGAAATCCCTCTGCCTTCAATTTCTCCCTCTATTAACAAACCTCTTACTTTGATATCTCCCTCTTTTTCATCTCTTGAAGTGATAATTTTTTTGTGAGATATGACAACAAAATTAACAAATTTCTCCCTCTCTGACATCTCATGCCAAAGAAAATGTTCAATAAATATCAATGTAGCTCATGTACTAATTCATTTGCAATGTGCCTTTGTCAACACTCCATCAATTGATTGATCTTCAACATGCTCTTGTTGATGCATCAATAAACTTCATTTAGTGAGCTTCAAATAGGGGAATGACCCCTAACTTACCTCTTAGTTACAAAAATGCATCCTTAGGTAATGGCTTAGTGAATATGTCTACAATTTGTTCTTTTTTCCAATGTTACCTCTTTATCTTTTACCAATTCTCTCAAAAAATGATATTTCATAGCAATGCATTTTGTTTTGGAATGCATTACTGGATCCACTGGATCCTTGATCTCTATCTTCATACCTAAAAATAGTTGCTTGGACCAAACAATATTAGAACAATTAACTATTGTTGCCACATATTCTGCCTCTGTTGTGGATTGAGAAATACAATTCTATTTCTTGCTTTTCCAATATACTAGTCTTTTATCAAGAAAGAATGCTCCACCACTGGTGCTCTTTCTGTCATCAACACTTCCTACCCAATCAACATTTTTGAATACTTTTAAATCCAAATTGCCTCCTTTTTTATACCAAAAATCATAATCCTCAGTACCTTTCAGATATCTCATGATTCTTTTGATTGTCATCATGTAATTTTCTTTGGGATTTGCTGAGAATCTTGCCACCATATCAACTGATAATTCAATATCAGGACTTGTATGCACTACATATTGCATATTTTCAATCATTAATCTATATATGGTCTGATCTACCTCCTTGGAATCATCATTTTTGAAAAGCTTATGTCAAGCAGACATATGAGTTCCAACTACTCTTGAGTCTTCCATTCCAAATTTCTTTAGTATCTCCTTGATATATTTAGATTGAGTAATGTAGATACCATCTTTCTTCTACTAGATCTGCAATCCAACCAAGAATTTTATCTCTCCAAACATAGACATCTCGAATTCTTTACTCATTTCATCTAAAAATGCTTTGCACAAGTCATCATTTTCTATAAATAAAGTGTCATCCATGAATATTTCTGCCAACACAATCTTCTTGTCTGGTCCTTCTTCGATATATAGACTACTGTTATCATTTGTTTTTTGAAAACCAATCTTTATCAAGTATTTATGAAGTCTTTCATACCAAGCTTTAGGAGCTTGCTTGAGACCATATAATGCTTTGTGTAATTTGCAGACTATATCTCTTTTGTTGGGTTCTACAAAACCTTTAGTTTATTCTATGTAGACTTCCTCATCAAGAATTTCATTCAAGAATGCACATTTTGCACTTTGAGCTACATATGCTAGCAAAGTTCTAACACCTTCTAATCTTGCAACAGGAGAAAAAGTTTCACCATAATCAATACCTCTTGAATATAACCTTTACATACTAACCTTGCTTTGTTTCTGGAAACTTCTCCATCTTCATTTAGCTTATTTATGAATATCAACTTTGTGCAAACTACATTTTTATGCTTGGGTCTAGGAACAAGAGTCCAAATTTTTTTCTTCTCTATCAATTCTATTTCCTCATTCATTGCTTCAATCTAGCTTCCATTATCCAAAGCATCTTTAAAATTTCTAGGTTCAAATTCAGAAAGGAAACATGTACCTTTCAATTTGTTTCTTGTCATTGTTCCTTCTGAATTATCTTTAATGATCTAATCAGGTGCATGATGCCTTCTGAAATATCTTGGTAACATAGGTACTTTGGATTTGGAGTTTGTTTCAATGACTTCTTCATGATATTTTATATTAAGCTTGGGTCCCACTGTCTGTGACCTGGGTCCATCAGACTTGGTTTGATCTAGCAATAGCTTGGTTGATTCTAACTATGACTTGGGTCCTTCAAAATGTGACTCGGGTTGTTTTGATTGCAACTTAGTAGTGTTTGGGGATTTTGGGGACTTAGGAGGTGAGGTCTCCTAACTTTTAGATAGATTTGGAAAAGTACCAGATTCATAGTAAACAAATCTTTTGCAATCCTCAGGTTCTTTGTTGCTTTCTTCTTCACTCTTTTCTGCAAACTCATCAAATCTCACATGTGCACTTTCTATGATTTTATAAGTAGACAAATTCAAAAATTTGTGTGCTTTTCTTATGTAGGAGAATCTTAGGCATATTCCTTCATCACCTTTGACATCAAATTTACCTTTCCTAGATCCTTTCAAGATATAACATTTGCTACCGAATACTTTCAATTAACTTACATTAGGTTTTTAGCCATACCATAGTTCATAATGAGTTTGATTTGAGTCTTTCTTCAACTTTACTTTGTTCAAGATATGCACTGCAGTAGTGATTTCTTCCTACTAGTATTTGATTGCAACATTATTTTCTATCATCAATGTTCTTGCACAATCCATGATGGATATGTTCTTTCTTTCAACTATACCATTCTACTAAGCTGTACCAGGGGCTGATACCTATCCCTTAATTCCCTTTTCAATATAGAATTCATTGAATTCATTGGAAATGAATTCACCACCTATGTTTGATCTCAAACATTTCAGCTTCTTTCTAGTTTCTTTTTCTACTCTTGCCAAATACCACTTAAATTTTTGAAAAGCTTCAGATTTTTCTTTTAGATACATTACAATCATCATTCTAGAATAATTATCAACAAAAAGAATGAAAAACTTATCTCTACTATAACTCTCTATTCCAATAGGTCCACATAAGTCAGTATGTACAAGCTCTAAGAATTCTTCTAAATGATAATTTTTGCTTTTGAAACTAGTTTTTCCCATCTTACCAATTTGACAATTTTTGCATAGACCCATATTAGGTTTCCTCAAGCTAGGAATACCTCTCACTCTTCTATTTTTTTCTTATCTTGACCATATTATCAAAGTTTACATGACATAATATTTTGTGCCATAACTAGCTTTCTTCTACTTGAGTAATAAAATATGAACTTTCATTAAGATCTAGATAGAATAGATTACCTTTTGTTTGTTTTTTAGATCCAACTAGATGTCTTTTTCTATCCAATAGTTTGGCCTTCACATTCATGAATTCTACCTTGAATCCAATGTTATTCAACTATGCCACAATCAATAGATTAGATACACCCTTTTCCTTTTATGCAACAAGGTTTATTGTTTCTAAATCTCACACTACCACCATCATAATGTTCTATGTGTTAAAATGTTGTTTTGTCTCCAGTCATATGTGTGAGCAGCCACTATCAATAATCCATGTATCATTTTTTCTAACATGAGAGGTAAGTGCCATTTTATCTCTTTCATCATCAAATTCATCTTTTACATCAATATATACCATTTCATCTTCACAATTATCAGAATCTTTAGCCATAAAACAAGATTTCTTACCTTTATCCTTGTAGTCCTCATAATTTTTGAATTCCTTCTTTCCTTTGAACATATTGCTTTTCTTTTCATCCTTGTTTTCTTTGTTTTGGTACCTTGCAGCAATGTGACCAAATTCTTCACAAGAAAAATAGACTGGAGGAATCTTACCTTTGTACTTTCCTCTGCCTTTGGATTATTTTATTGCAAGTAGGGCTTCAAAAACTTCAAGATCACCATATGAACTTTCTTCTTCTTCTTCTTCTTCTTCTTCACTTTTTGATGATTTTATTTTGTTGATGGTTTGAAGCATAACTTGTCAAGTGTTGGACAGTTGGTGGACAAGGGTTATTAGTTGCAGTTCACTAAGAAGACCTGTATTATCAAAGATAGAGATGGTAAGATAATTGGAACTAAAACTAGATCTATAGGTAATATATTTCAGTTGAATCCTAGTGAAATGACATGTTTGGTAGCTAAAGTGGATAACAATTGGTTTGGGCATAGAAGATTCTATCACATAAACTTTGATAATATTGTCAAGGTTAGTAGCACCTATGCAATTAGAGACTTGCCTAAGATTACAGAGCCTATAAAGAATGAATTTTGGCTAAGTAGAAGAAAATATCATTTCCTAGCAAGAAGTTCACTACTATAGAGAAGTTGGAGATTATTCACATAGACCTAAGTGATCCCTCTAGAACAAGAGGATTCTATGCTGAAAGGTATTTTATGATTTTTGTTGATAATTTCACTAGAATGATGTGGGTAGAATTCCTTAAAGAGAAATCTAAAGCTTTTGAGAAGTTTAAGATATTTAAGAATAGAGTTGAGAATGAATCTGGTGTTAAGATAAAGTGTGTGAGGTCTGATAGAGGAGGAGAATTCACCTCTAGAGAGTTTAACATATTTTGTGAAGAGAATGGAATCAAAAGGCAACTATCTTCACATCGAACACCTAAGAAAAATGGGATTTTTGAAAGAAGAAATAAATTAGTAGTAGAAGAAACAAGAGTGATGTTTCTAAGACATTTTGGAGAGAAGTAGTCAATACAATACTATACACTCTGAACAAAGTATTGATCAAAAAATGTATGAACAAGACACCTTATGAACTATGTTTTGGTCATTCACCATCAATTAAGTATTTTAGAATATTTGGGAGAAAATATTATATTAAGATGACATTGGTAAGTTTGATCCAAGAAGTGATGAAGGTATGTTTCTTGATTATTCATTGAAAAGCAAGGCATACATATGTTTTAACTATAGAACTAAGACAATAGTTGAATGTGCAAATGTAAGGATTGATGAAAAGTTTGGAATTAAGGAAAAGATGGTGGAATATAATTCAGATGAAGAAGAAGATAATTCTATAATTGTTAGACAACATGCTGAAGTTTTCTTTGAGACTAACAATGATTTGTAGAATGATGTGCTAACTATTGAGAAAATAGGAGAGAAGAGATTTGAATCTAGAGAAGAGATAAGGGTTGAGATGTCAACTCCTACCTCTAGCATAAATCTACCAAAGTATCACCCTCCTCGGCAGATAATTGGAAGAAAAGAAAAAGGTGTGATGATAAAGAATAGAGTAAATGAGGAGATATGTTTGATATCTCAAGTTCAACCTAAAAGCATAGCTGAAGCATGTAAAGATGATCATTGGATTCAAGTGATAAAGGAAGAATTAGATCATATTGTGAAGAATGATACATGGGAGTTAGTTTCTAGACCTAAAGACAAGAATGTAATAGGAAGCAAATGGGTATTCAGAAATTAGATGAATGAGCAAGGAAAAGTTGTAAGAAATAATGCTAGACTTGTATACAAGGGATATTCACATCAAGAAGGCATTGAATATGAAGAGACTTATGCAACTATAGCTAGAATGGAAACATTAAGTATGCTCTTGGCTTATGCAGTGAATACAAAGTTCAAGGTTTATCATATGGATGTTAAATCAGCCTTTCTAAATGGAGAACTTGAAGAAGAAGTATATATTGAGTAGCCTGAAGGTTTTCCTTTATTAGAAGACAAAGACATGCTATGCAGACTAAAGAAAACTCTATATGGTTTGAAACAAGAACCTAGAACCTTGTATGCAAGGTTGGATAGTTATTTGGAAAAGCTTGGATTTGCTAAAGGTATGGAAGACAATAGCTTGTATTTGAAAGAATTTGAAAATGGTTTAGTAATTATTTTAATATGTGTTGATGATATCATTTTTTGGAGGTAATGATGAACCAAGTGATAATTTTTCTGAAGAGATGAAGAATGAGTTTAAAATGAGCATGATAGGAGAAATGAAGTTTTCCTAGGATTGTAGATTGTATAGAACAATGATGGTATTTTCATTTCAAAAGCTAAGTACTTGAATGACTTGTTGAAAAGGTTTGGTTTGGAAAGTTGTAAACCTATTGGTACACCTATGATAACTAGTCACAAGTTATCAAACAAAGATGAGATACTTGTAGTAGAGAAGAAGAAATATAGATCCATGATTGGAGGTTTACAGTATCTGACTCACACCAAACTAGATATATCAAACATAGTTGGGATTGTAGCTAGATTTCAAGCTAACCCTAAGGAGTATCATTTTGCAGTAGTGAAGAGAATATTCAATATTTGAAAGGGACATTTGACTATGGAATTTGGTATGAAAGATTGAGTGATTTCACTCTATGTGCATATACTGATGTGGATTGAGTAGGCACTATGGATGATAGAAATAGCACTAGTGGTGGATCATTCTTTCTTGGGGGAAGATTGGTTTCTTGGTTAAACAAGAAGCAAGATTGCATTTCTCAAAGTACATATGATGCAGAGTATGTTGCAATAACAAATTATTGTAATCAAGTTATGTGGATGAAGTAGATACTAAAGGATATTAGAATTGAGTTTGAAGAGCCTGCTATCATTTATTGTGATAACAAACGTATAGTGAGAATGTCGAAGAATCCTATATTACATTCTAAGACTAAGAATATATCTATCAAGTATCATGTGCTGAGAGAGAGAACAACTGAAAATGAGATTAGATTTGAGTATGTGAGTACTAAAGATTAGATTATAGATATATTTATGAAGCCTTTGCCTAAATATACTTTTGAGTACTTGAGAGGTATGGTTGGGGTTATGCCCCTGCCTACTTCTAAGTAGATGATGTAGAGAATGCATTAGTATAGTGGTATAGAGCACTATTGTTAGCCTAGGTTGAATATCGATGCTTCCCATATGGGGGAGTATCTGTGATGCTCTTTGTCACTTAGGACTCTTGGTATTTGGTATTGAATTGTGTCTTTGGACACTTGAGATTTTTGAAGACTTGGTACAATATATTAGCAATTGGCATTTATCAATTGGTATGTAGTAACATTGAGATTGAGGTCCTTGACATTGATGTCAATGGGGGAGAGTATGTATGAAAAAACACATCTCATAAGGTATAGGGGAGAGTATCTCCTAAGGCATGGCAGTGAGATATATCTTTAGAGAGATTTAGAAAGATTCATGAAAGGGAGATGGAATATGCATATGATGTATTGTGAATTTTTTAGTGTGAAGTAAACAATTGATTTATAAGAAGCAGGAGTATGCACCTATTGTTTTGAGATTCTTTTTAGCATGTGGACAATTGATGTGGGTCAATAGCAACAACAAAAAACTTTTTGGTATTCTTGGAGCGTAGATGGTTTTTCATCTATGTTTTCTTCAATGACAAAGGAAGAGATTGTTACCATGAATGCTGATGATACTACATTGGGGGAGTATCCTATGCATTGGAGAGTATTGATATGTTGAATTCATGACTGTGTTTGTCATTGATGTCAACATAATATGGTTTTTGTAAAGATTGGCTGAGTAGAAAACATAGATCTTAATGGTACAAACAATGGTTTTATTGTCTAGTGATGTGTAGTTATGGACATGTTTGACATAGTGTCCTATTGATGTGGTCAAGTGCACAGAGTTTGAGTTGAAGATGTATGGAATTTGTACCTAATTTATAGAGATAAATTTAGAGACAGAGTATTGGGAAAGCAGTTCCCAATGTTTGTTTGCGAGATTACATTTAAGATGCAATGAGAAGATGCATAGTAGGCACTGACAGAGGATAGTTAGCTAATGATGTCAGTGAGTGTGCAAGCCCTAGTATCATATGTGTGAAGTTTTGCATAAACTGTGAGATGACAGTGCTATTATAATAGTAATTAATTAATTATCTTATTATAATTAATTGGGAAAGCCTCAAGGACAACTCAAGGAATTACTATGAACCTATGGTATAAAGGAAAGATGTTTTCCTTGATTGTCATCTAAAGAAGTGTGTAGAAAATCTATTTGAAGTGTGAACTGCAAAAATAAGCAGAGTGCTTACGGAATGCATGTAAGAAATCCAAGGGATTATTGGATGCAAGATTTATGATTTAGTTATAAGATTAGAAGGAGCAAAAGTTTAGTTGATAGGATAGAGAAAGAGGAAGGAACAATACAGTAAAAATCTATTATTCTGCAAGGAATAATACAAAGATCATTTGGATAGTCATTGGTCTTTCCCTTAAAGCTATTTGGGTAGTGGGTCCAGCTGCCTTCCACAACTCCTAATAGGGTTGGCACAACTCCTAATAAGGTTGGAGTCTCCTAAAATGGCTTCAAAGTCTCCTAATAGGGACTCATGTGCATTGAATGTATTCATAGACTCCTAAAAGGGTCCATCGTCTAACAAGGAACATTTATATTAGTACATCATCTTGTGGGTACCATCCCCACTAGGGTTTTCCCTCTGATCAAGGGTTTCCCTAGTTAGCATATATGGTGTTATTGTGTATGAGTATGTTGTTGTGGTTTCAATTTATATTACTCATATGGTTAAGTTTGTTTAAGGTTGATAATTGTGATAATAGTTTGATAACTAGTTCACCCCACCCCCCCTCTTAGTTATATCAGTGGACTATATATTCTAACATTTCCCTAGTTAACATATCTAGTGTTATTGTACACGAGTATCTTATTGTGGTTTCTAATTATATTGTTCACATGGTTAAGTTTTATTAAGGTTGATAATTATGATAATAGTTGGATAATTGATTTAGCCCCCTCTCAGTTATATTGGTGGATTATATATTCTAACAATTGATATTAGAGCATTAGGTTCTTGAAGACAAATCTTAAAAACTTTGGGAGATCAGTCACTAGTCTTTTTAGAAAATATAGTCCTAAGTTTGATGGAGGAAATTTTGACACCCAGAAGATGGAGTTTCTTGGTGAGATAACATAGAGCATTGAGTTTCTAGATCCAAAATCCTTTTGTTGCATAAAAAATAATAGATGCACAAGTAAAGATGGATCTAGATCCGAAGAAGACAAGAATATCAAAGAAGGTATGGATCTACTTATGGAAAGAGAGTCAAAAGGTACAAAATTTTTGTTTGTTGGACATGTAAAGAGTTTATTCATTTTTCATCCAGATGTCCTAAAAGAGTATGAAAAACTAGAAAGAATTCAATTTATAATGATGATGAATAAATTAAAGCAAGTATGGAAAGATTCTTGAATGAATGTGATGATAAAGATAATGAGCCTAAATTGGTTAAGAAAGAGGAAGTAGTAGAAGAGATAGCTTTGGTAACTATTGTTGATCCTACGACTAACCATGAAAATGTGGAAGTTATCATTTTGACTAAGAATGATTTATAGCATGGAAATTAGATTAAAGAGTAGTGATCTGAGCGTAGAGTAGAAAATAGAGTTGAGTTGATAACTCCTAGCAAAAGAATATCAAAGAATCAACCTCTCGAACAAATCATTGGGAGGAGAAACAAAAATTAGATAAATGAAGAAGTATGTGAATTATGTTTGATTTCTCAAGAGGAACCTAAGAGTATAGATGAAGCATGTAAAGATGATCATTGGATTCAAGCAATGAAGGAAGAATTAGATTAGATTGTGAAGAATGAAACATGAGAATTAGTTCCAAGTTCTAAAGACAAGAATGTTATTGGAACCAAATGGGTATTCAAAAACAAGATGAATGAACAAGGTGAAGTAAGAAATAAGGCCAAAATTTTGTGTAAAGGATATTCACTAGAAGAAGGAATAGACTATGAGGAGACATATGCCCCTGTACCCAACATGGAAGCAGTGAGAATGTTCCTAGCTTATGCAGTGAATAATAAATTTGAAGTGTATTAGATGGATGTAAAATCAACCTTCTTGAATGGAGAACTTGAAGAAGTATACATTGAGTAGCTTGAAGGTTTCCCTCTAATAGAAGAAAAAGACATGGTATGCAGATTGAAGAAATCTCTATATGGTCTAAAGCAAGCACCTAGAACCTGGTATGCAAGGTTGGAAAATTATTTGGCAAACCTTGGATTTGCTAAAGGTATGATAGATAGTAACTTATATTTGAAAGAAATAGAGAATGGATTGTTGATAATAGTTATATTTGTTGATGACATAATATTTTGAGGTAATGATGAAGCAAGTGATAATTTTTTTGAAGAAATGAAGAATGAGTTTGAAATGAGTATGATAGGAGAAATGAAGTTTTTCCTAGGTTTGCAAATTGTTAATTCCTTGTAACTTTGGCAAGACAAGTGTTCTGATTTTTAGATCAGTCTAATTTGGATGCATGAGTTCCCTTAAGTATTGGTCACTAGAACATATTGTCCCCTATAGATAGATTGACATCTTCCTTATGGCTTTTATAAGCCTTCTTATTTACTAGTGTGGTTAGTTAGTCACTAACGATTAGTAACTCTTGGAATGGGCACCAATCTTGAGGAAACAATTATGTTGTTAAGTAGGCCAACCTAGAGAGGGACATGTCCATTCAATGGACATGCCCCTTGAGCTAGGTATAAGGGAGGGCTCGATTGTAGATTAGAAGACACACCAAAATCTATAAGTTTTCTCTTCTAGCAATCTTCCCAATTAGAATCATCTATACAAATGTAAACATTTACATAAGATCCTAAACTTAATATGGTACTAGAGCCTAACTTTAGATGTAAACAAAATAGAAGATGATTCAGAATAGAATGCATGTGCCTATGGTTTGATGCACTTGAGAACTTGGTAATAGTTTTGTGACCTATGAAACTTGCAAAGAATATAATTGTGATTAGTCTGGAGGGCATGAAGGATTATATAATTATATGTCTTTAAAATTTATTTCCATTATCACTACTATGAATATATTGTGTTGGCATAATACATTCATAAATTCATATGTTGCTATGATATGTCAGACTAGCAAATAAAAAAAGACTAATCAATATTGAAATGTTGAGACCTTGTGGAGAAGGCATCATCGATAAATTTCTACCATTTGTTGAGGATTCCTCAAGAAATTTTAGATATGTAGAGTTGAAGATGACAATAAGGAATGTCAAATATAAGCTTTGCATCTGAGGATTCAGAACTCTAACAAATAAAACACTTGTGGTCATGCATATAGATATGAGTTTTTCCTCTCATGTTCAAACTGCATGATCAATTCATCGTTATTGAAGAGCCTTGAGAATAATAACATTAGTTTTGTTCATTTTTTTTCTCCATGGATTCTATTTAATAGAGGAGGAGCCACTTGCATGCAGATAGATGAGGTTATTTTGAATGTGGTAAAGTCCATCAAGAATTTTGGAGTGATATTCCTAGTGGACATCACAGAGGTACTAGACTTCAACACAGCATAAGATAGTAAACAAATCATGGAATTTGATCCTATACCTTTAGCAACATTATACATACATGTCACATGATATAGTGACTGTGGGAAAGTTGAATGTCATACATGGATTCAAACCCACCTTAATATTGAAAGGCAAATAAGACAACATAAAAACATGGTAAGATGATAGTACATTATTGCACAACATTGTTTTGTCTCGACACTAGCCAATGGGATCAAAGTGAAGAAAAGAGAAAGAACATTGAATTAGAAGAATACAATTTATTCTTCACTAGACTAAATTCTCACTATTAGGGAGCATAACAGTATCATATTTGAATTGAAGAAAGATAAAATCAAACAATTTTCAAAAGGGCACCCATAAAATTGAAGCGATAGGGATAAAAAGATAATGTATGTTTACATTATTAAATAACTGAGATTGAGATCACAAGTTATGTATCGCTAGTGGCTAACGTGGCAACCCCAATGCACTCCATTCATCATGAAATGTGAATTAGGCAAATACAAGGAGAATTAGGAAAATACAAGGAGAGGAAATTAAAAGGAAGGTGTCACTTGCAATCAGATAGGTGTTGGTAATCTGATTGAAAAGATCATTATTGAAGAAGAGAGACTGTTGCAAAGAGGGAGATTGTTGATAAAGAATGTTTTCAATAATTATTTTGTCACTGATGTCAAACCTACTATTTGCTAGAATGATAATTGCTTATAAGATCCAAGTACTATCACTTAGTTGATTGATGAAGATGATTTAATCAACAAGATGTAACAAAAGCACCTAAGGGAAAGGTTGAGTTATGGTTTTGTAATGAAGTACAAGGATCAATTAAGACATTGGTAAAATAATGTATTGAAAATATAATTGAAGATACAGAGATTGGCCACACTTAGAAACACTAGAAGAATAAGTTCTAACAAAGCTGTCTGCAAAGCTTAACTAAGTTCATTAGTAGGTGCCAAACAAGCTAGTTCATGCCGAGTAGATTTTTAGTTAGTGCCGACCAAATGAAAAAATCTAGTGCGTGTCGAGTGAAATAGAAGGAGCTGAGAAAGTTTAGGTGCCAAGAAAAGGAATAGGCATTGAGCATCAAAAAACTTAGTGGATGCCAAGTGAATCCACAGTAGGTGCTGAGCATCAGTAAAATGTAGTTGGTGCCAAGTAACACAGTATGTGTTGAGCACCAAAATTTCAATAATGCCGAGCTGCTACATTATTTGAAAAGTCAAAGGTTTGCTAGATCTAAGTTGACAAATTTGTTACCTTGAATTTTTTGAACCAGATGAAGGATAAGGATGATCACTTAGCGGCACAAAATTTTAGATGAACCATTTTTGGGTGAATTTAGGAGGATTCTTCATGATGTTTCTAGAAGGAACAAGATATGAGTTAGATTCATTGAAGCCTACCTAATCCATTCAAACTAAATTTAAAAGAGGGAAGAATCAAGCAGGAAAAGTATTCAAGACTTCTATTTAAGGAGTCACAGGCCAAGAAGATAGAGTTACAAGGTCAAAGTTGTTGAAAGGTGTCAAGGAGAAGACATCAAGAAGAAGGAAGAACATAGTACAAACACTCTGCTTTGATAAGTGGCCATATAGGGGATTGCACTGGTACATTGAGCATGGAGATTCAAGGAGAAAAATATTGAAAGAAGGACAAGCTGTCAGAGCTATAGAGACTGAAAGCCAGACAATGTTGTGAGTTGAATAGAGATATGAAATCTGCAAGTTAAGTTGTAAGTTGTATCAGGTCAAAAGCCCTTGTTGTTACTCTCTAACAATTCTATCAATTAGGGTAAAATCCTATGGACTTAGGTTGGTTTAAAAACCATTTTTAAGTCCTTTAATAGGGTGGCATTCTAAGTGAATGTTCTAAAGTCCTATAACTAGGCCCACTTCTAATGGGGTGGTTGAAATCCTTTAACCATGTTGCATTTAATAGTGTGTTGTAGCCTTTAATAGGGCAGGCCTTTCATAGGGCATCACTTCTGAAGAGTGAGAATTGAGTAGCACGTTACTGGTGGTTTTTTCCAAATTTGGTTTCCATGTAAATAAGTGCGTTATGCATTGATCTTTCGTGTGTTATTCTTGCATGTTGATTTTTAGTTACTTGCTAAGTAGGAAAGTTTAAGCTTCGATGCATAAAAAATTTAATAGGCTCACTTTACTTGGTGAAAAAGTTTTATTAGGAAATTTAGACATTGAATAGCTAATTCACCTCCCTCTCAGTTATTTTAAAGCATTTCTAACAATTGGTATCAAAGCCATCTGCTGATTTAGTTTAAAGGTACTAGAAGTAGGAAGATCAAGATATCTAAAAGAGAAGTTCCCAAGCTTAACACAGATAAATTCATTGCATGGAAAAGTCTAATGAAGCTGCACCTTGGATCAATAAGTGATCATGCACAAACCTCAATTGAAGTAGAACATGTTGATCCAACTGTACCCACTATAGAAGATATGAAGAAAAATGAGCACAATCAGCCAATGTTGGAGATTGCTTTTTCCCTCAACTATGTTGAATTTGATGACATCAAAGGAGGTGACTCTACATTCAAAATGTGGAAAGTCTTGAATAATATTTATGGAGGAGATCAAAATGTTCAAAAAACAAAAAGAGAAAGCCTTAGAGGAAAGTTTGATGACATGAAAATGGAGGAAGGTGAGAATGCTGCTTAATATGCCTCTAGGATGAAAGAAGTAGTAAGTGCAATATGAAGTTTGGGTAGTCATTTAGAAGATGATACCATCAATAGAAAATTCTTAAGAACCTTGCTCCCCATTTATGCGATTAGAGTTTTAGCCATACAAGAGTTAAGATGTGTACCAGGAAACACACTAACTTTTGAAGGAATAGTAGGAAGACTTACTACATTTGAGTTATCTAACTTTGAAAACTATAGACTTGAGAATCTTGAATCTACTTTCAAGGACAAGCTATCATTATAAGACATTGAGGAGGTTAAACCAAAGAAGAAGAAGGAAAAGAAAAAATATGCATCCAGTGATAGCAGCACAGATGAAGAAGATGTGTAACAATTGGAAGCACTTCTGGCTAGAAGATTTTACAAGGCAAAGGTAAATTCAAAGGTAAGTTTCCTATCATATGTTTTAAATGCAATGAAGTAGGACATATTGCTGCAAGATGCTTACAAAAAAAGAATTATAGAGAAGGCAATAAGAACAAGAAAAAAAGAGAAGATGATATTAGAGATTACAAAGGCAAAAAGTGCTACATTGTTGAAGAAGAAGATTCTGATGAACATGATGATGAGGCAGTCTATGTAGCCATGAAGGATGAATCAAATGAAGATGAGGCAACAACATTGTAGATAGTGGATGCTCACATCACATGATAGGAGATAAAATTAAGTTTATTTCCTTTACTCAATATGATGGAAATAGTTTTAGATTTGGAAATGATGCTCCATGTCAAATCAAAGGAAAATGTTCTATTAAACTTAGAAAATTTCATGTGATAATTCATATTATGTTGAAGGATTGAACTAAAATCTGTTGAGTGTGTCATAATTAGGCAATATAGGTTGCAAAGTAGAATTTGAAAACAAAACTACCGAAATCTACGACACTAATGGAAACCTGATAGGAAAAGGAGACCAAACTAGGAGTAATCTATTTTACCTAGATATGGAAGATGCAACCTATCTTATTGTAAAAATTGATGATGTTTGGCTATGACATAAAAGGTTATGTCATGTCAACTTTGATAATCTGATTAGTATCATCAAAATGAAGAAAGTAAGAGGTTTCCCAAAATTAAAAAAGCCTGAAAATACAATGTGCAAATAGTGTCAACTAGGGAAGATGATGAAGTCAAGTTTTAAAAGAAAAACCTACACCTCCAAAGAAGTATTAGAGTTAGTCCATATAGATTTATGTGGCCCAATAGAAGTGTAGAGCTACAAAGGAGATAGATACATAATGTTTTTTGTGGATGACTACTCTAGGATGATGACTGCCTTGTTCTTAAAACAAAAATCTGATGCATTTTAAATGTTCAAGTGGTATTTGGCTAGGATTGAAAAAGAAATAGGAAAGAGTATGAAGTGCCTAAGATCAGACAGAGGAGGAGAGTTCACATCAAAATTTTTTGAGACATTTTGCAATGATAAAGGAATTAAAAGACAAACATCAGCACCAAGAACTCCCTCACAGAATGACATTACAGAGAGAAGGAATATATCAGTGATAGATTGTGCCAAAACATTAATGATGGAGAAGAATGTTGCATTGAAGTACTGGAGAGAAGCTGTTAGTACTGTAGTCTACACTCTAAATCAAGTTCAAGTCAAGAAAGGTACAAATGCAACACCTTTTGAATTATGGTATGGTCACTCACCCAATGTAAAACATTTCAAAGTGTTTGGTTGTAAATGCTATACTCTTAAAGATACTAGAAATGTCAAGTTTGATTCAAAGAGTGATGAAGGCATATTCTTTGGTTACTCCACTAGAAGCAAAGTATATAAGTGTTTGAATATTAACACTAACAAGATTGTAGAGAGTGCAAATGTAAACTTTGATGAGCATGCAAAATCTCAGGTTGATGAAATCAAGAAACCAGAAGAGTATAGATCCTTTGTATATTTCTATGAAGGAATGCCTACTGAAGAGGAAGCTTCCAATCAAGCTGGAAATTAGCAACAAGTTTCAGTATCAGCCAAGTCACAACCAATGAATGCCAAGCTGCATTTAGAAGCTAAGTTGTAGAATGAAGATAATGCACATTTTGAATTTAAAATTAGTACACATGAGAGAGATGATGAAATACCAGAAAGAGATGTGCACAATGAATCTTAAGCTGAAAGATCAAACATGGAAAGAAGGATAGAACCAAGAATATCCAAGTACGTGAGAAGACATCACCATGTAGAACAAATCATTAGTGATAAGGAAGCCAGACCAATGACAAGGAACAAACTAAGAAATGAATCATGTTTGATTAGCAAGATTCAACCTAAAATAGTATAAGATGCACTACAAGATGATGACTGGTATAAAGCCATGGAAGAAGAAATAAATTAGGTAAAGAAGAACAAAACCTGGACCTTAGTTCCAAGACTAGCTGATAAGAATGTGATTGGTACCAAATATGTATTTAGGAATAAGCTAGATGAGAGTGGTGAGGTCACAAGAAATAAAGCTAGACTAGTTTGCAAAGGTTATGCAGAAGAGGAAGGACTAGACTACGGGGAAACATTTGCCCCTGTTGCAAGAATGGAAGGAGTGAGAACGCTACTTGTATATGCTTCCTATGAAGGTTTCAAAGTCTACCAAATGGATGTAAAGTTTTCTTTTCTGAATGAAATACTGGAAGAGGAAGTCTACATAGAACAACTAGAGGGATTTTTTGATGACAACAACAAGGATATGGTTTAAAAATTGCATAAGGTACTCTATGGTTTGAAGAAAGCACCTAAAGCATGGTATGAGAGACCATAGAAATATCTTGTGAAGATAGGATTTGAGAGAATAAATGACAACAATCTATATATCAATGCAGAAAAAGGTAAAGAGATTCTGATATCTGAAATCTTTGTTGATGACATAATATTTGGAGGAAAAGATGTCCTATGCAAAGATTTTGCCAATCAGATAAAACATGAGTTTGAGATGTCAATGTTTGGAGAAATTAAATTCTTTATTGGATTGAAAGTACATCAACTGAAATATGGTATATTTGTGACTCAATAAAATATATCAAGGAGATACTCAAAACATTTGGCTTAGAAGATTCAAAACCAGTTAGTACACCAATGGTAATAGGACATAAGCTATCCAAGAATGATGAATCAGCTGAAGTAAATTAGACATTGTATAGATCAATGATTGGAAATTTATAGTATGTTGTGCATAGTAGACCAGACATTACATTAGCTATCGGAATAGTGGCAAGATTTTCTGCAAATCCAAGAGAAAATCATCTTATGGTAGTAAAAAGAATATTGAGGTACCTAAAAGGAACATATGACTTTGGCTTATATTACAAGAGGAGTGAAAAGTTTGAGTTGAAAGCCTACATTGATGCAGATTGGGGAGGTAATATTGATGACAGAAAAAGCACCAGTGGAGGAGCACTTTTCTTAGGAAAAAGATTAGTTACTTGGACTAGTAAAAAGCAAAGTTTACCTCACAACCTATATTAGAAGTTGAGTATGTTGCTACTACCATTAATTGCACCAATATTGTATGGATCAAACATCTTTTGCAAGGTATGAAGAAAGAAGTAGCTAAACTTGTGATACTTTATTGTGATAACACTAGTGCCATCAACATATCAAAGAATCCTGTGATGCATGCCAAAAAAAAGCATATTGCAATTAAGTATCACTATGTGAGAGAATTGGTGGAAGAAAAGCAAGTAAGGATGGAATGTGTCAGTTCAAAGGAACAAATTGCTGACATCTTCACAAAAGCATTACCTAAAGATGTATTTTAGTATCTTAGAGGTAAGTTAGGGGTGATACTCCTATCCAAGGCTATTTAAGAAACAACAAAGATTGCTCTACATCACATGAGTTGATTGTTGGAATTTTGTAGATTGATGTAGAGGATACTCACTTTAGGATTTTTTCTTGAAGTAATCAAAGTGCTGAAGTTCCAAATTAATCACAAGCAAGGTGATAGAGGGAGAAATTGGAAGTTGCAGAATATGCTATACTTGCATGATGAGATGCTGAAATAGTACATCTTTGGCATTGTTTTCAAAGAGAGAGAAATAGCAGACACTGATCAAATCTATAGAATCAAATGGAAAAAGGGAGAAGTAGGTAATACTAGATAGCATAAATTGATCAAATGCATATAGAGAAATAAATAATGTGCAGAGGGACTAATGGCACATTTAAAGGAATAAAATGTAAGAGAGAGTAATATTTAAGGGTAGAATTGATCAAAGTGGTAAGCTACAAAAAAGAGGGAGTAATACAGAAATTAATCAAAAATGTAAAAGGAAAATAACAGAAAACAAGAAGAGAAAGGAAACAACAACTCAGAAGGAGAAAATAGTGAAGACAACAATAAATTAGAGAGGGAGTAGAACAAAAGGTGAAGACAATGTATCAACAAAGAGAAAGATGTGAAAGCTTATGAAAATAGCAATGGTAACACAATTTCTTTTTGGCATTTGACTTATTGTTTTAGCCTAGTCCACATTTTGATAACTTGGTTGATCAGTTTGGTTTGTCATAAATGCCAAAGAGGCAGATTGTTGGTAATCTAATTGAAAAGATCATTATTGAAGAAGAGATACTATTGCAAAGAGGGAGATTGTTGATAAAGAGTGTTTTCAATCATTGTTTTGTCATTGATGTCAAACTTGCTATTTGCTAGAATGATAATTGCTTATAAGATCCAAGTACTATCACTTAGTTGATTGATGAAGAGGATTTAGTCAACAAGATGTAACAAAAGCACCTAAGGGAAAGGTTGAGTTATGGTTTTGTAATGCAGTATAAGGATTAGTTAAGACATTGGTAAATTAATGTATTGACAATTTACTTGAAGATATAGAGATTGGCCACACTTAGAAACACTAGAAGAATAAGTTGTAACAAAGCTGTCTACAAAGCTTAACTAAGTTCATTAGTAGGTGCCGAGCAAGCTAGTTCATGCCAACGAAATTTTTAGTTAATGCTGAGCGAATGAAAAAATCTAGTGTGTGTCGAGTGAAATAGGAGCCGAGAAAGTTTAGGTGTCGAGAAAAGTAAAAAGTGTCGAGCATCAAAAAACTTAGTGGATGTTGAGTGAATCCAAGTAGGGGCCAAGCATCAGTAAAATGTAGTTGGTGCCAAGTAACATAGTATGTGCCGAGCACCAAAATTTTAATAATGCCGAGCTGCTACATTCTTTGAAAAGTCAAAAAGATTTGCTAGATTTGAGCTAAAAAATTTGTTACCTTTAAGTTTGTGAGCTAGATGGAGGATAAGGATGATGAGCTAGTGGCACAGAATTTTAGATAAACCATTTTAAGGTAAATTAGGAGGATTCTTCATGATGTTTCTAGAAGGAACAAGATATGGGTTAGATTCCTTGAATCATACCTAATCCATTCGAACTAAAATTAAAAGAGGGAAGAATCAAGCGAGAAAAGTATTCAAGACTTCTATTTAAGGAGTCATAGGCCAAGAAGATAGAGTTACAGGGTCAAAGTTGTTGAAGGGTGTTAAGGAGAAGGCATCAAGAAGAAGGAAGAATAGAGTACATACACTCTACTTTAATAAGTGGCCATATAGGAGATTGCACTGGTACATTGAGCATGGAGACTCAAGGAGACAAAGCTTGAAAGGAGGAGAAGCTATCAGAGTTGCAGAGACTGAAAGCTAGGCAATGTTGTGAGCTGAACAGAGATTTGAAATCTGTAAGTTGAATTGTGAGTTGTATTAGGTCAAAAGCCCTTGTTGTTGCTCTCTAACAATTGTATCAGTTAGGGTAAAATCCTATGGACTTAGGTTGGTTTAACAACCATTTGTAAATCCTTTAACATTGTGTAATTCTAAGTCCTTTAACTAGGCCCCCTTCTAACATTGTGGTTGAAATCCTTTAACTAGGTCACATTTAATAGTGTGTTGTAGCCTTTAATAGGGCATCACTTCTGAAGAGTGAGAATTGAGTAGCATGTTACTGGTGGTTTTTCCCAAATTGAGTTTCCACGTAAATCACTATGTTATGTGTTGATCTTTCATGTGTTATTCTTCCACGTTGATTTTTAGTAACTTGCTAAGTAGGAAAGTTTAAGCTTGGATTCATAAAAAGTTTAATGGGCTCACTTTACTTGGCAAAAAAGTTTTATTAGGACATTTAGACCTTGAATAATTGATTCATCCCCCCTCTTAGTTATTCTAAAGCATTTATAACAATAGATTCCATGTAACCTTTGGACAAATAAAAGAACCTTTGAAATGATACCAAATATTATGGTAGTGCAAATACACTTTTATGACTCAGGGCAAAATCTTTGACAAGGGTCATAGAGAAGAATGAGTGACAAAGAACATCAATCCTAAAGCCAAACAAGGATTCAAAACCATGTGGGTCAGCCTTTCTGGACCTAACCTAGATGCCAAGTGTGTTGAGAAGTTGGTTTGTGTAGGTTTCTGAGTGTCACTGTGGAGAAGTTGCTTCGTGTAAGGAAAGGTGACAAACAGTTCTAAAAAAATAGAATTAGGGAGAGAACTAATATATGGAGAACTTTATAATGATTATTATAAAAAATGTGACCATAAGAATCAATGAATATAATACATATTATGGGACTAAGGAATATGGGATATATTCATGAGGAATATATTTCATAAAGAATAATAAATTCATAGATAGTTCATTCCTTCATATTTGACCATATGATTATTAGTTAAGATAACTCCTTTCGTTGAGAAGAAATGCTTATGAATGAAATATGATGGGTTATCTTACTAGATAATTGTTCAAGGGTACATTCTATGGATACCAAATAGATGGTAGGTTTGTCCAAATATTAAACTAGCAAAGAGGAGAACCACCTTTGATATGTGAAATGGTGAGACTTGTGGGAATGGTCTCATTTAATTGACACCCATAGAAAAACCAACAAAACACAACCATATTAAGAGGATGATTGAAGATAAGTAGTAATGTGAATGATTAATTGACATACTGGGTTGATTGATGAATCCCATTCTATGATCAGTAGTTTATGCAATTGTTTGTCAGTTCCTAGTAATTTCCTACGTGTTCTTCCAGAAGGGGAGATCGTATCAAGTTAGAAAGTTTTCTTGGCACCTGTCAAGACTTAGAATTAGAGAGAGTCTAATTTTTTAATCATAAGATATGAAGACATTTGGAGAATTTATAGTGAGTAAGCCAAATGCTGCTCTACTTAAAGGAAACTCCCATTTAGAATAAGTTTGATCCACTATAAAAGGAAATATTGGAATAAGAAAAAATGATTCTATCATCTTAGAAAAACTTGAAATTTTTTTTTGAGAGGGAGTTCATCATTGAAGATAACTCATGGATAGAATCAATGATGAGATGCACATGGATAAAGATTAAATCATGAGACTACAGATCATTAAGATAGACATTTTAATGAAGGCATTTATGATCTTCCCTCAAGTCCAAGAGGGAGTGTTAATGATTGCGGACTTAGAAAAGATGCATTTTATATAAACTTATGACTATTCAAATTATTAGTATTGGTTCTCTTAGAAAGGAGGGAATAAAGTGACATCAAGCTATGATACTAAGATCATGGATATTAGCATGGTATGGCTTCCCAACAAAAGGAGAAGTTAAATGATCTGCAATGGTGAATCTTGACTCAGAGGGAGTAGACCATGCTTTATTGATTCCTAAGTAATAAAGAATTCGTAGCAAAGAATCATAAGTATCATCTTATAAGAAGGTCATATGCAAGAAAGAGTACCTAGAAGATTGAGTTGATTCCCTAGGATCTAGGTCTTACAAACTTGGACTGAGTGTACCATGTCAAGATGGTGTATACTCATAAAGTATGAAAGCTTTCATCAAGGTTATTATGGAAAGTTAAGTATCTATTGTACTTGAGCTCTTCTTTTACCTTATGTCTATAATATCTTTCATTTTTATTTTTATAAGAAGAGTACATGTCTTATTTTTTCTTTTCTTTTTTGAAGAATGTTCTTGTAGGAAAGAATTTTTGGATTTAGAGGGAGTCTAACATCTCATCAAGGAAACCTTGAATAAGGAGCTCGAAAGATTTGATATCCAGTAGGAGTTTGGAAAATCTAAAGTGAGCAACCATCTGATGGGCCTACCTTTATAAACATCATGGTGTGGAAGCATTTATCAACAAACAACCTTGCAACATCTATTTGTAGTAATAGAAAACAATATTCTAGCATGAATTTGTAGTGCTAGCAAATGATCTTATGGTGTTTTAAATCAGTAGAGGACTATTGGAAAATCTTGAATAGATTCAAGATTGTGTTGTGAAAGAGACATTTCGATGTCTATGAATCACAACTTGGATAAAGAGAGAATTTGATTATTCTCTAAACTTTATCCTTAAGTACTGGAAATTAGAAAGATCCAAGTATGATTGAATTATTTTGTATTCTTATGATAATTTATTATTGTCAGGATATTGACTGTTACAGGGCTTCACCATTTGTGTTTGTTATTTAAGAGGTGACAATCTCTAAAATAATGAACACTTGTATAAAGATATTATAAGAGATGATGATCTCTAAGATAATATTTTGACCAATAGAGAACTACTGGTCGATTTGGATGAAATTAAGATCATGTTGTGATGGAGGCATTTCTATGTCTATGAATCACAACTTGGATAATGGAAGAATTTAATTATTCTCTGAATTTTACCTAGTGTACTGATAGATCTTAATTCAAGATCATGTTGTGATATGAGCTTGTTATTCCCTACAAGTCATAACTTGGATAAATGAAGAATTTAATTATTCTCTAGATTTTAGCCTATGTAAGGCATTCTAGTAATGGATTGCTGGGAGAATCTAGATCTTGGACAAAATCAAGATCATGTTGTGACAGTAACATTTCTAAAACTCTAGATGTCACAACTCAGGTAAAGGCAAAATTTAATTATTCTCTAGTCTTTATCCTGAGTATTGCATTCTATGCAACACTGTTATCATAATCTTAGGTAATACTTCATATCACAAGCCTTGTCAAACACCTTGTGTTATAAGCCTAGGTGATTTGATAGTTTGTATCATAAACGATGCTTAGTGATTTGATCACAAGCTCTGATGATAACTTATATTACAAGATTTGTATGTGTTTTCAAGTATCATTTTTATAATGATACATCATGCTTGAAATTTAGAAAGGTATAGAGTGTATATCTATGCTTAGTCATCTCTATTGATGTTGCTAGATATGTCTCTATCACTTGTCTTATCAAGTTAAGAGGGAGTGTTAATTCCTTGTAACTTTGACAAGACAAGTGTTCTGATTTTCAAATCAGTTTGATCTGGATGCATGAGTTGCCTTAAGTATTGGTCACTAAAACATATTGTCCCCTCTAGATAGATCGACATCTTCCTTGTGGCTTTTATAAGCCTTCTTATTTACTAGTGTGGTTAGTTAGTTACTAACCATTAGTAACTCTTGGAATGGGCACCAATCTTGAGGAAATAATTATGTTGTTGAGTAGGGAAACCTAGAGAGGGACATGTGCATGCAATGAACATGCCCCTTGAGTTAGGTATAAGGGAGGGCTAGATTGCAAATTAGAAGACACATCAAAATCTATAAGTTTTCTCTTCTAGCAATCTACCCAATTAGTATCATCTATACAAATGTAAACATTTACAAAAGATCATAAACTTAGTACAGATTGTACATAACAATGATGGCATTTTTATTTCCTAAGATAAGTATTTGAAAGACTTGTCAAGATATTTAGCTTGAAAAGTTGTAAAGCTATTGGTACACCAATGATAACTGGTCACAAGTTATCTTGCAAAGATGAGGAACCTACAACTAAGTAGAAGTACAGATCCATGATTGGAGGTTTGCAATATTTGACTCACACTAGATTAGATATAGCAAATATAGTTGGGATTGTAGCAAGATTTCTAGCCGATCCTAAGGAGTATCATTATGCAATAGTAAAGAGAATATTTAGATATTTAAAAGGTACATCTGACTATGGAATATGGTATGATAGATCAAGTGATTTCACTCTATGTGCTTATACTGATGTAGATTGGGTAGGTAGTATAGATGATAGAAAGAACAACAGTGGTGGAGCATTCTTTCTTGGAGGAAGATTGGTTCCTTGGGTGAGGAAGAAACAAGATTGTATTTTGCAGAGGACAACTGAGGTAGCTTATGTAGAAGAAAAAAAATTGTAACAAGTAATGTGGATGAAGAAGATGCTAAAAGACATTAGGATAGAATTTTTAGAACTTGTTATCATTTACTATGATAACACAAGTATAATAAGTATGTCTAATAATCTTGTATTGCATTCTAAGACTAAGCATATATGTATTAAGTATCATGTTTTGAGAGAGAAGGTAGTAGAGAAGGAGATCATATTGGAGTATGTGAGTACTAAAGATTAGATTGCAGATATCTTTATAAAGCCCTTACCAAAAGATACATTTGATTACTTGAGAGGTATACTTGGGGTTATGTCCCCGCTCACATCAGAGTAGATGATGTAGAGATTGCATCATTCTAGTGGTACAAAGCACTATTGTTTAACTGGGATGAATGCTAATGCTTCCTACATGGGGGAGTATTTGTGATGAGCAGAGTCATTGAGGACTCTTGGTATTTGGTATTGAATAGTGTCTTTGTGCAATGCCTACCCCAAGTTTACTTTTCTAATTGTATTGTCAGATTCTTTTAGACCTATTTTAGGTTTATGTTTATGATTATTGGTACTTGGTTACCATATTAGATTAAATGTATTTCATATTTAGTTGATATATGTGTTGAGTTACTTAGTTATTTCATTTGTTTAGGACTATTTCAATGAATTTATATGTATGTTCATGTAGTGATTTTAGTTATTTCATGTTATGGTTGAGGGAGGGATTCATAGTCACTTGCTAGTTGGGATCTACATGATACACCATTTCTTGCCATTGTTTGTTTAGTTTAGATTTGATGTGTTTGTACATGTGTGGATTTTATGTAGATTGTAGGTATCAGGTATCAACTTCCTAAATTGCCAGGATGAGCATACCCTATAACATTATCTTAATAGTAAAAGTGGGAAAGATAATTCTAGAGTCCAAATCCTAACCTAAGCCAATTGTCTTAGAAAGTAGGACAAGTATCCGAGTTGTTTACCCATCTAAATTCGTCAAGTGACGCGAATTCATGATTTTGACCCTTGTTTGAATCTTTGTTCTATTCCTTATGATGGGTTTTCGTTTTTAGTCTTGTGGATCTATTGTGATTTTCAGTTATAATTAAATCAAATTAAATGATAATTAAATGATTTAATTTAATGGAAATTTTATAAAGAAAATTCAATATTTAATTATATTTAATTAATTGAGAAATTAATTAAATAAAAGAATTAAATTTAAATTTTTTTTTAAAGTTCTAATTTTGGCATATTTATATTTATTTAATTTAATAATAATTTATTTAGGGTTTTTATTTAAATAATAAATTCTAAATAATATTATTAGTTGAATTAATAAATATATTATTAAAAGCATCTTAAGAATTAATTAATGAGAGAAAACATTAATTTAATAAAGATTATTTTAATTAAATTGTAAAAAGCTTGTGCATGAAAATTAAAATATAATAAAATAATAAAGGAAAAATGGGTTTCGTGTGATTGCATAATCAAAACCCTAATTTGAGAAAAACTCTTTATTAGGAAATCAGAGCTCATTTCTTCGAACATAGGTTTGGAGGAGTTGGTTTTCGAAAAGAGGGTTTTTGAAGGAAAAGGAAAATTCTTGCATTTTTTTGTGTGTTCGTTGTTTTAGTATCAAATCTAGGTAGTATCTTGTGGGTTTGTGCAGTAGTTGCTTGTTCTTTGATTTCTTTGTCTTCTTTGTATTTGCGAATATGTTTTAAAATTCAATTGGGTTGAAACCCTTGTATGTGATTTTATCACTCTTCATTTGAGAAGCCTTTGTATATAAATTAAGAATCTAAAACCCTTGTGATTCTATTGTTTTTCATTTCTAAAATGTCTGTAAACAAATGAATATTGAAAACCCTTGTATGCAAACTATTGTTCTTCAATTGAGAAAAAAATGTATATGAATTGGAAATTAGAAACCGTCATTTTGTTCTTTTTAGAGAATTGTAATTTAATCGAGTAGAGTTTAGAAAAGATATCAAGATTTGAGTTGTAAAAATTTGATTGATTATTCATATTTTTCCTATTAGATTTATATTAGAAATTTATAAAAAAGTTATGGTAATAAAAATTACCATAGTAAAATATTTATTGTGATAAATTTTATGACATATTACTTTTGGAGAAAAAAATGCGATATTGCGTATTAATTGGGGGAGGTGACGTTTTATTTTTTTTTGAAAAATATTTTCAAAAAATAAATAATATTTAAAATGGGAGATCGGGGGCCATGACTTCCCTCATCCCCCTTCCTTTAACGCTGTAACCACTAGTTGCGAAGGCAGCTAGGGTTGCCGACAACGACATAGTTGTTGTGGTAGCTAAGGCTGCCTAAACAACTAAGCACTGCCATCAATAGTAAGAGTTGATGGGCTATAAACAATGTTGGTAAGTTTTGTTTTAATATTAATTTTATTAATAATTATAATTTATCTTAAATTTAATTAATGCTATATATTAAATATTATTAATTATTAATATTATTCTTATATATTAATAATTATTATTTTATTATTAGATTTTAAATTATTTTATTAATAATTTAACATAAGTTATTTTATTAATAATTTAAGATAAGTTATTTTATTAATTAATCTATAATTATAATCTTTAATAATTTAATGGTTATTGATGTTTTTAAACTAAAGGATTTTTTCGCTAAAATATATTTGGATAGTAGAATTGACAATTGTAAAATTGGGGTAAAATGGAGCTCTTTAGTAAAGATCAAATTTGTATTAAATAGTTTAGTTGTATATAAACAATTTTATACTATGAAAAATCTTATTTCTTTGTATAATAAAAAACTTAGTATTTAATCCGAGACTTGAAATGAAAACGAAAATTGAAACATTGTTTGTTTATTGAACTGCTATGTTTTCAAAACCTATTGTGTTATGAAAGTTACATTGTTTTGTTTTTTATGTGATGTGTGGTTTATTGATTTTGGGTTTGGGTTTGACTTAGTACTGTGACCAAATATGGATGTTTACCAGAGGCTTGGGGATTTTTGTTCTATGATAATGTTATGGCTTATTTTGGTTACAATCTTTTATACCCAACCATGGTCATGTGTCATGTGTGTTCTATGATGAGTTTGATTAGATGTTTTGTTGTGCTTTCCAGTTTCTTGTGTAGAATTAAGGTGAATGGTATGACTTTGCTTGTGTAACCTTTGAGTCTTTGATTAGTTATCTTTGGATTATTTTCTAGTTGCTTGTTTAGGATTGAGGTGATTATTGTGATTTGTTTTTGGTGATGTCATGTGATGTCATGGGTTGGTATATGTGTACATGATTTTGGATCAGTCCTATTTGGATGATTGTATTGGTGAAATCTGTGATTTTGATCAGTGATATTCCAATGCTTTCCAGTTGCTTGTTTAAGAACTAATGTGTATTTTATGATCTTATGAGATCTTCCACTTTTACTGAGCTTAGGGTAGGTTATTTGTATGCCATGTTGGGAAGTGGCTTGCAATGGAGGCCAGAGTCCTAAAGAGGCTACCTAGGTAACCCATTGTAGGTTGTTTTTAATAAGTGATAACATTTCATTAAATGGGTTTAAAATAAATTAATAATTATGGTGCCACATAAAATCAATAGGGGCTTAGAGTCCTGAGAGATTGCTAGGGTAATCTTAGAGCTGATTTGTTAGTATGCTTTATCTATATGAAAGGATACTAATTCCACATAGAGACACTAGGGGGCTGGAGTCCAGAGAGGATGCTAGAGTAACCTTAGAGTTGTCTCATGCAATGACACTTGCCCACTTGCATAGTAGATTTCCTATGTGTCTTTGTTTCCTCTAGGATTAGTTAATACTTGTGTCTTGGTACCCTTTGAGATAGTTTTCTCTAAGGTGTTTCCTTGACCTAGATGTTGGTTTTGACTTGTGTTTTGATATCCGTATGGGACTTGAGTTTATCTCCTCAATACAGTAGGGGTGGACCATTTAGATTCCATGAGGCTAGGTGGTAGTGCATTTTTCTTTTACCATTGAGATCCAATTGTTGGATGCCATTGTTGGATGTGCTTATGTAGATGTTCCTCTCTATCTGATCTTGTATTTCTGTTGGATGATTATATTCTGTTGTATTGTACTTGATTATCAGAGATCTTTTGAGATGATGTATTGTATATATGATGTATATTCTTTGAGCTTTTCATACCCTATGACTTGTTGGTGCAGGAGCACTCTCACATGGAATGATGAAATAAGGGTGTTTGGGTCATTTCTGACCTTTTCCAGCATTTATTTTCTATATTTTCAATAAGACATTTATCCCTACTCTTAGGTTCACCATTAACCCTTTTGTGTGGCCCATTAGCAATTTGGGTATATTATGACCTTGTTGCTCAATGAGGTCACAAGGGCACAATTTATGTAATTTGAATTCATATACTTATAATCTAGGGTCTAGTAGTTGTATTGAGTCTATTAGGACTCATTTGAATAGTTGAAATGCCTTTTAGGCTCTAAAATGTAAAAAAATGCATAAAAGTGTAAAAGTTGCTATGCAACTTTGCAACTTTTTGGATAACTAAGAAAAAATGCTTGTAATCTTTCCTCCAATGGTCACAACCTTTCAATTTGGTTGGATTAGTTGGGGAAGACATTCATATAGCCCTTTTAGGTGGGTAGAAGGTACAATGTAATATTTTGGCATTGAAATCAATAAAAACAACCCTATTTTTTGCATTTCCCGTGAGTTTTCTAGATGGTATAGATGTGTACAGATGCCTAGGGATCTGTGCTTCATATGGTTGGATAGATGCTTGAATCACATTTCTAATGCAACTAGTTTGAGGTGCTAAAACTCTATACAACCTAGATTTTGAGGGTTTGTATGGTTTTGAAGGAAATCGAGTTATAAATCCAGATTCCACCATAGGAAAATTATGGCCTTTGGTGGAATCCTTGTACTACTAATGTGTTTTGATTTTCTTTTGGTTTTAGTTTTTTATTTTCAGGGAGAAGGAAGAAATATGATGCCCTAGATGCATATATCTTGTATGCATCAACTCACAAACCTGCTGTATCAACATTTTAAGGCCTCAAAACTCCATATTATGGTCTGTAACTTGGTAACCAACATATTTGGAACATTCCTCAACTAACCTAATTGGTCTCATGTTTTTAGCATGTGTCTAAATGGTACCTCCTTTGTAAATGTGGCCTAATTAGCCCTTTTGTCTAAATGATGTCCCCATGGGTTATGATAGTTTTCTTGCTAATGGGATCTTTGAAATTTGGAATCTGGTAGTCCATCAAAAATAGGAAGTAACCTTGGTGTTAGTCTCTTCTTTTCATTCTGAGTGTACAAGTTGCAAACCTAAATCTCTTTCCTTGGGCTACTAGGAATCCAAGTGGTTGATGAAGGAACTATGTCCTTTTCTTAGTTTGGGCTCTTCAATTCTAGTCCATATGCTGATTCTAATCTAAGAACAACATTCCTTGAGTCTAAGTTCTTGGTTACATGTCTAGCGTAGGTTTCATGCATTAAGCAATATTTGTGATTAAGGTGCAAGTGTGGGGTCTTGTGCCCTATAGGGGCTATTAAAACTTGTTAAGGTGTTCTTGTAGGTTTTACTCTTCCAATCTACCTTGTTAGTACCCTGCCACTTGCATCACTTGTACAATGGATGATTGTGCATTTTGATTATTGCCAAGTGGCATTTTAGATATTTTTATATTATTGAATTCGTACTTGTGATTATTATTTGATGTGGATTTGATATATATTGGATTTAGTATTAATTAAGCTTAAATGTGATTCAACATCATGAGACCCTTAGGAGCTGTAATCTATTTATGATGGTTGTATGTATGTGAGTTAATGCTTCTGCTATATTTTGTCTTGTTGTTATTATCTTTGAAAAAAAACTTGTTTGGAAAACTTAGTAAAACTTTAGGTTAATTTCTTTTGGGTTCCCTTACAGTGGGTTATACTCTGGACACTTGAGCTAGTTGAAGACTTGAATGGGGGAGAAGACTGCATGAAAAACATCCTCTAGTTGAATGAGGGAGAGATAGTTGGACATATCTCTATTAGGAAGATTTATAAAGATTCATGAATATCTCTATGGGAGAAATATATAGCATGAAGATGCAAAATAGAGCAATCCCAGAGGTTTTTAGATTTGATTGAGAAGAGAATTTGAAAAGATGAGAACAACAACAATATAGTATTATTTGGTATTCTTAGAACCTAGATGCTTTTCTTTTCCATCAATGCCAAAGGGGGAGATTGTTATCATGAATGTTGATGGTATTGCTTTGGAGGAGTATCCTAAGAATTGGAGAGTATTAACATGTTGCATTCATGACTATGTTTGTCATTGATTTCAACATAGCAATAATTCTGTGAAGACAGGCAGAATAGAAGACATAGATCATACTCCAAACTATGTATTTTTTATCATGAGGTTCAATGCAGATAAAGTAAGTAAAAGACGCATGGAATATATACCTAATTTATAGTGAGCACTATAGAGACAAAGTACCTTAGAAGCAATTTTTGGTGATTGCATTATATCATCTAATAGAGATATAATCGAGAGATGCACAGTTAGTCAAAGATTGAAGATAGTATGATGGTGATGTCAGTGAGTGCACAAGCCCTAGTATTGCATGTGTGAGAATTTGTATAGAGTATGAGTTGATAGTGTTATTGTAATTATGAATTAATTAATTATCTTATTATAATTAATTGGGAAAGCCTCAAGGCTGACTCAAGGAATTATTTTGAAAATGTGTTTTCCTTGTTTGTAAGTATGTGTGATTAAGTATTGAATGCAAAGTAATCAAGGAAGTGTGAAAAGGAGAAGAGTGTTTGATGAATGTAAGTGATCCAAGGGATTATTGTATGCAAGGTTTGTGATCTAGTAATAAAATAAGAAGGAGTAGAGGTATAGTTAGAAGTATAGAGGAAGAGGAAGGAGCAGTACATTACAAATCTATTATTCTGCAAGGAATAATGCATAGATCATTTGGATAGTGGGTTCATTGGTCTTGGCCCTGAAGCTATTTGGACAGTGGGTTCATCTGCCTTCTACAACTCCTAAAAGGGTTGGTAAAACTCCTAATAGGGTTGGAATATCCTAACAAGGATTCAAAGTCTCCTAACAGGGACTAAATGTACTAAATGTTGTTATAGACTTCTAACAAGGCCCACACTCTTACAATAAATATTTATACTAGTACATCATCTTGTGGGTACCATCCCCACCAGGATTTTCCCTCTAATCAAGGGTTTCCCTGGTTAACATATTTGGTGTTATTGTGCATGAGTATCTTGTTGTGGTTTCTAATTATAATGTTCACATGGTTAAGTTTTATTAAGGTTGATAATTATGATAATATTTGGATAACTAATTCACCCCCACCAGTTATATTGGTGGACTATATATTCTAACACTTCCCTCATTCTATTTTTCAATATATTCCATACAAATCATCATTCAATGCATGTTTAAATTTCCTTTTTTATCTCTATTTATAGAAGTCATTCCCCAATTCTTCTATCTCTCATTTGATGGTTATTTTTTGTATATCTTCCCTCCTTTTATGTCATGTGGGTCTTCTCCATTAAATATGGCTATGTAACTCTTGGAGAAAAGTCACATCCTTTAAGTTATGTTTGCTCACCCTACATGCTTAATAAGCAACCTTTGTCAATTTATCATATATATTTTTGGGCTTATTTGAGTATTGATAATTATAGATGATATTATTATGAGGAGTGTTTGGATATTTTAACTTAAATATACATGTTTTGTTTAAAATTTTATTTTTAAATATACATCACAATATTTTTTAGTGAATGTATTTAATATTAATATTTTGTTGATTCACTTATTTATTAATTTGACATTTGTTAAATATTAAATGCATCTATTAAATAATGATTTAAAATTTGTATATATATATATATATATATTATTAATGGTTTGTGACAATATAGTTAATATCTATTATTAGAGCTCATGACACGCGCGCACGCGCACACACACACACACACACACAAACACACACACACACACACACACACACACACACACACACACACACACACACACACAAACACACACACACACACACACACACACACACACACACACACACACACACACACACACACACACACAAATGGAATAAAAGACATAAAGGTTTAACGTGGTTCACCCAATCTTGGGC